>JADLZN010004334.1:0-82418 GCA_018155175.1 Sinocyclocheilus anophthalmus
CGGAGTTATGGAAGCTGTGGGCTTGGCCCCTGAGGGGGCACAGCTCCTATCATCTGGTCTCTCAACTGAGGTTGTTTAGACTATACTCCAGTCCAGAGCTCCCACCACGAGAAAACGGTATGCCTTGGAGTGGAAGCTTTTCACTTCTTGGTGCGGACAGCGACTGCAAGACTCAGTCAACTGCCCAGTTGGTTCAGTTATGGAGTTTCTGCAGGAGCGATTCTCAGCCAGGGTTATCTCCTCCACTCTGAAGGTATACGTGGCGACCTTAGCTGCTTACCACACCCTTCTGAGTGGTCAATCATTGGGTAGACACCCACTTGCCCCTCGTTTCCTCCATGGCACCCTGAGGCTGATGCCGGTACAACGCACTAAGGTGCCCTCATGGGACCTGGCTGTAGTTGGGAGGGCTTATGCAATGCCCCCTTTGAACCCATAGAAGAAGTTCGGTCAAGTTGCTCAGGCTCAAGACCATCTTTCTCCTTGCTATTTCCTCACTAAAAAGGATCGGGGATCTTCAGGCACTCTCTGTTGCATGCCTGCGAGTTGCTCCAGGCATGGTTAGTGCATTCCTTTACCCGAGGGCCGGGTATGTCCCTAAGGTGCCCACTTCTTCACCAGGGCCAATAGTACTTCAGGCATTCTGTCCTCCTCCGTACAAGGAAGTAGGCCAAGAAAGGCTTAATATGCTCTGTCCAGTTCGAGCACTGGACGCTTACGCACACCAAACACAGAGTTGCCCCGTCGCGTGAGGCAGATCAGCTTTTTGTTTGTTTTTGTTCCGCCAAAGAAGGGATTTCCGGCGACCAAGCAGACTACGGGTAGGTGGGTGGTCGAGGCCATCTCACTAGCCTACGAGTCCTCTGGCCTCCCATCACCTATGGGAGTCAGAGCGCACTCGACCAGGAGTATGGCGGCCGCCAAGGCTTTCAGCTTGGGTGTGGCCTTGCAGGATATTTGTGCTGTGGCGGGCTGGTCCTCTCCGTACACTTTTGTCCGCTTTTACAACCTAGCCCTGGCTTCTACCCCAGGTTCCCAAGTTCTCTCTTCGTGATGTGCTCATAGGACACACACACACAGGCAGGGACTTGGTAGTGTAGCAAATCAGCTCATGGAAAATATGAATAATTAACCATAACTAGTTATAATTAACTATTCATATTTTAGATCCACTGTAGATATTTAGCTGACCACTCAGGGTCAACCGTCTTGTCAATTCTAAGAACGTTAATTTCCTGGTTTAAGGAAATAACTTTCTACTGTACAATTCTATAAGTTTGTAATGTAAATCTGCATGATTATTGACTCCAGTAAACAATGAACACGTCAAGTGTGATACAAGTAAGGTTTTATTAACTACATAAACACTTAAACTAGTCTAACATACTACATAAACACATTAAGCCGGTCTAACATACACATACACACACACACACACACATACAGTTGGTATAGGAAAGGGTTAAAGTTTAACTCAGCATAGAAAGAGGCATAAAGAATGGATTTTATGGAACACTTTGCATGTATATTCAACAGATCAAAGCCTTCGGGGATACGTCAGATTCTGAGTTCAAAAACACCTTTGTAAAAAGGTGCAAATAATACCTAATGTATCAATTAATAAAACAAACTTTGATACTTGCACGTCTTGTCTGTCTGAAAGAGATTCCTGATGCAAATCTTAAAGCTTCCCGTAGATCTTTGCTGAATTCGGGTCGATGAGAAGAACCAGTTTGAGTCAGTGTTACTTGATGAATGGAAAGGACTAGGCCGAAGAAAAGGCCTGGCACAGATGCTTTGGTATCCTGAAGCGTTTTTCTCACATCTTCATCTTTTTTGCCCCCTTTCCCCCCTTTTCTGATGAATCACGACAGGGGCGGCGTCCTTGATGCCGGGCCTTTAAGGTCGGAGAAGTCTGCAGCCTTTCAAGATGGCTTGTACACTGAGCACCAAATGGAATTTCCGGGAGCGGCGAACTGGCGGGTGGGCCCCACAATTGCTGGAGGGTTTACGACCCTTTGTTCTCTAAGCATGGTAATTTGCAAATGGACTTAAATCGAAATTATTAACGATTCTCAGGGCCCTAATATATATTGCCTATGTACCACCATATAATATACACGCTTGTTTCGATCATACAAAGGCAAATTCATAGATACTAAACAAGGTAAGATTACATATAGTGAAAAGGGATGATCAGGAATGGGTCCCCTCACAAGCATACTAAAATAGTCAAAAAATATCAAAGACAAAATACACAAATGACAATAATATACCCAATGGCCTGAAGAAATATGTGTGTTATGCAAATAAAGGTTTTCTTATGAATTAATTAGTAGAAAAGTCAATTTCTACTTTGCCTCTTGCCCTGGGACATGCAGGGCTTTTCCCTGCTTTACATACTTTTGGCCAATAAACACAGTGATATCAGCGTTGGTTGCCATGCAACAAAGAGGCCTGTTCGACTTCCTGGGTGTTACGCATTCCGGGGGGAAGGGTCCATGGGTCCTCATATGGCTTGTTAACTGAGGGTACAGAGTATTTGTCATATAAAAAGAGAATATATAGTGTGTTGGATTGGTCCAGACGATACATATTTCCCCCCTTTCGAGCGTTGTTGTCAGTAGAATAGACAACAACGAGCGATGTCAATGGTGCAGAACAATCGAACACACACCTGGCACTCATGGCTGGGAGCCAGTGGTGGTTTTTGGATGTTGGTGCCGTGTTGGTGATGTCTGGTGGTGTGCTGTGGTGATGTAGGCGGTAGCAAGGTGTGGGTCCTCGAGCTTATGCAGCAGGTGTCGAAGCTGTGTCACCTGCCATCCTGAAGTGAGTTAGTCCAGGTAAGATGGTCATTTGTCGATGTTGTTAGCCAGTAGGCCATCCGTGGTACCCGCGATGTGGGACAGTCGGGTTAGACTCTCACTGGTGAGAGTGCAGGTGGTTCCAGGGATTGCAGGTAAGTGTTATGGAGATTTTGTAGTGTGCAGAGAGTTTCAGACGGACCTAGTGATGATGGCAGGAGAGCAACAGGTGGTTGTTAGCTCTCTGTTCTGCCCGAACGTCACTAGAAATATGATGTTTGCGGTGTCGCTTTGCTCTTGTGGTGGCACCGACTTGAGCTTGCGTGAGTTGTGTTGGTAGAGCTTTCGCTGTTGGGAATGTGGGCCCGCTGCTCAATCCAACGTTGTCTGGCTGATTCTAGGGGTGTCGACCGGTTTCAAGAGATGCTCCTCCCTTGGAGGGATCTGATGCTGTGTTGCGTCAGGCAAGAAGTCAGAAGTTTGTCCTTCTCAGTACTCCGTGAGTTTTTTTCAAGGAGCTCTTTTGCGAGTGTCAGTAGCTCCTGTAACCCAGAAGTAGGTGTGTCCATCTGTCCTTGTGTAGCCTCTGTTCAGCACCCGTGTGGAGGAGGATGGTGTGGTGGACTGCTGTTGGACATACCGTGGTGTTTGCAGGATGAGGACGCCTTTTCCCAGTGGTTGGTCTGGAACCTGGGTCCGTTGCCATGGAGATGGCTCCGTCCTCTTCTGGCTAGGAGCTTTCTGTAGAAGGGTTTTGCATTGAGGCAATGCTGGGTGCCTTCTGGTGCCAACTTTGGATTCTGAGTTGTGCAGTTCAGACTCAGTGGGGTTTGACAAACACCTTAGTGGAGGCCTTGTGCTTGTTAAAAGCCTTCTGTGTCAGGTTACACAGCTGTTGACTAGGCATTGTGCGGCAGGCCCTAATGACTAGATGACTTCTTGCAGCTGGTGTCATCCGCCATCCCAGGGTAATTGTGAGCTTGGAGTAAGTTTGTCAAAGTCTGTGATAGTAAGCATGGGGAGTTTCACGCCGGCCCTGCTTGGTGTATGGGGCAGCGATCAGTCCGTGTTCAGAATCTGGGTCTGAGAGTATTTAGGTTGCCAGGTGTGTTGTCTCTGGCCAGCTCGTTGGGGACTGTGGGGTCACACGGTGTGTGTGTCAGCAGTGATCCTCTGAAAAGGTCCCTGCCCCACCCCCTTGTGACTGCTGGTTGGTGACGTGTGAACAGCGGCTCTCGCCCCCCCCCTCGCAGGTTCAAAATCTTGGCTGAGGGGGTGGGCCTGCTGACCAGGGGAAGTTCTGTTTCGTGTTTTCCCTATCTGTTCACCTTGTGGTCTGCAAGCATATTTCAGTTCATTTGTGACACTGAATTCACCTCGTTGCGTTGCTTCGGTTCGCCTGAAATTTTTTTTGTTTTGTTGCAGCTGCAGAGGTTTTCAAAGAGCTGACTTGTGAAGTGTCAAGCAGAAAGCTTCGGCTCCCTTTCCCCCCTTTCGCAGCTATGCACAGGCGTGGAGGGCTTGCACTGATGGCGACCGATATTCAGCCGGCTGTCATTTGCTTAAGTCTATGCGCAGTCGGTAGGACTGTTTAAATTCTTTCTGAACCAAGTCAAGCTCCTTTCTAATTGCTGAGTCAGGGTTTGGACCTCAGCTCTGTCTGTATGCAGGTGGCCTTGTAAGGCCTAAGATGTGGTGTCTCTCTCATTTAGTTCCACATAAATTGTTTTAAGAGTGACTTTGTGTGAAACAGTTCTCTTTTCAAGTCCTGTGTGTTGGCTTTTTCCAGCGGCGCTTGGTGTATAGCAGCTGTTAGAGCCTCTGTGAAGACTGATGATTTCTTTCTGTCGCACCATTCTGTGAGGTTATTTGCATCCGTTCTGTGCTTTCTCTCGTTGAGCAGGTGTCAGTTCTCTGCAGAATTCTGTGACTTGCAGTTTCAGCTCATATACCTCCTGTCTGAGGCCCTTGAGGGTGTGGGCCGAGGAGAGGATGATGCTGGTCAAGTGTTCGCTTATGTCGCAGTCTCGCTGTTCCTTTCTTTGCCATTGCAGGTCGTTGGCTGCTTTGAGCTGAATGATGTCAATTACAGTGCTCTACTGAGTGTCCAGGTGGTCTTGGTGAGCTGGCAGGGCTGGATGTCTGTGGAATGTCTGCGACATACTGGCACACTTGTGGGAACACCAGAGAGAGAGAGACACAAGGCAAATGCAGGTACGTACAGAGGTGTTAAACTATCTCTAAGGGGAACGGCTGTGTAGGCCGTGTAAGGTATGACTAGCTGGTGGGAGGCAGCTAGTGAGGTAGGGTGCTATGATTTTGTGTTCGTGAACACAAAGGAAGAGTTTGAGTAACTTTGTTGAGGGGCCGTAAGCAGGGGTCAGCTGATGACCGGGCTATACTACTGATGGTTCACGGGTTTAGTCACTATGACGAAACTGAAATAAAATAAGATGAACTCAAAAAAAAAAAGGAAAAATTTGACCTATTTTAGTTTTTTCCTAAGAGATATGGCTAAGCAGGTTTCACTTGTGTGTGATGCTGCAATAGACTTCATAACCCTAGGGTTAGGCTGTTAGCTAAACTAGCAGGGACCCACCAAATACCTCGTCAAAAGAAAAAGAAACAGTGGGAATTGTTTCTAGTTTTATGTTAGCCTACATTGTGTTGCAATGGTAGCTGCCCTTCAACGTATTAGGCCTGGCACTGAGGCGTGAGGAGAAGTAGAGAGGAAACAGGGATTATGCTACTAATAACCTGTATAACTCGCTAAGGAAACAACAGTTGCTCGAACTACTGTAATCCTATCCAAAAACGACGATGGTGATGGTGAAATAACTAAAATAAGGTAAAAGTAAAAACACAACAACAAAAAAAAATTAAATAAATAAAATAAAAAAGGGGTCCTAAGAGCTGTAGGAAATTAAAAGGGAAAGTAAATAAAAAAATAATAAAATAAAAATAAAAAATAAAAATGGAATAAAATGAAAATAAATAAAAATTTGATTTAATTAAATCTCAAATATAATAAAAATCAATTTAGCTGAATTGGTACATTTTTGCTAAACAAATGTAAATAAATGCAAAAAAATTAAAAAGAGGTAGAATAAAGTCAAAACAAAAATAAAGAGAGAGAGGGAGAGAGAGAGGGAGAGAGAAGTGTGGTTAGAAAGTTACACTTTACACTTTTACATCTAAGTGTTAGTCAGATGCTAACAGCTAGCAGTTGAAGTAAAGGGCTTAGCTTAAGAGTTAGCGTTAGTTACACGCAATTCTTTGTTTACCCACAGGTCTGTGAAGTGGGTGCTGTTGTCAGATTAACCGGAAGAGTCTGCTCACACTTCCGGGGTCACGTGTTGCTAGGAGACCAATGCAAGCTCACAACAGGTGCAGGTGGCGCAGACTTGCACTGCTGTGAGCATGCACGGGAAAATCATGCATGTCCCGTACAAATTCATTCATTACTCAAAACAGCACATTCACTTCACAGGCAATGGTGGATTCGTAGTTAGCTACGCTAGAATAACACCATTAATTTTACGTAAATGTTTCAAATGAGCGAGTCATAATGAAATACAATGATACGTAACACATAATAAGGCCTTAAATTAATGAAATGAGGAGTATAGCTCAGATCACCTACACAGTGCTGAAAAAGGGGATTTCTTCGCCCAAGATCAGACCGATTCATTCTGGTACCATTTATATGAGCTGCTAATCTGAGATTGCGTCGTCAGAAAATAGACTTATGCTCCACTAACAACAGAGATTAGGAATTCTTCGCTAAAATCAGGTTAGTTTCTTATCGTACGATTTAAACACATTATAGCAATGAAAACTCTCTACTGCTTGTAGGAAGGCACATTCAAACTATAGTTTTATCTGATTATATTCAGAACCTGGTGCGCGCATGTATAAGAGTTACGTAAATGTTTCACATGAGTGGGTCGATATGAATACAATGATACATAACACATAATAAGGCCTTAAATCAGTGAAATGAGGAGCATCGCTCAGATCACCTACACAGTACTGAAGAAGGGGATTTCTTCGCCCAAAATCAGACCGATTTATTCTGGTACCATTTATATGAGCTGCTAATCCCGAGATTTCGTCGTCAGAAAATAGACTTGTGCTCTACTAACACAGAAATTAGGATTTCTTCGCTAAAGTCAGGTTAGTTTCTTATCGTACGATTTAAACACATTATAGCACTGAAAACTTCTTACTGCTCGCAGGAAGGCGCATTCAAACTATAATTTTATCTGGTTTTGATCAGGAACTGGTATGCGCATGGAGAAGAAGTTACTAACTTATGAGACAGACACATAAGATTGATTACTGGGTCTGCTTGCAAGCAATGTTTAAAACGACTCCACCGTTCTAAATTACTGCTCGTACTGCATAAAGTAGGAAACAATTATTTTCCTGGCCATGTGAATGCTAGGATTTTTCTGGCTAGCTTGTCAAAGTGTCTGGGGGTCACATCATGCGCTGCTGCGGGGATGCTTGGAAGTATTACAGTTCTGTTCTGTCAGTTGTTAAGCAGAAAGTGTTAGCTCTCCCCTTCGTAGCTTGTTGCATATGAGGGAGTTTGCACGGCTGAATGAGGATGCAGGAGTAGGGTGTCTCTCCCACTGCGTCTCTTTTCGCCGCCTGTAGGAGTACCTGAGTTCTCTTTGGACCATGTCAAGTTTGTCTTGAGTGTTGTTCAGCTGCTGGATCAGAGTCTCAATTCTGGCAACTTTGTCTAAGAGCTCAGAATTTGCTGCTTTAATAGTAATTTTGTGTGGGATGTTTCCTTTCCAGGTCCTTTCTGGCTACCTTTTCCAGGTGCTCTTGCTGTTCAGCAGCTGTCAGAGCCTTTGAAATCTAGTGATTCTCATGTTTTTTTTTTTTTTTTTTTTCTAGCTCCATTGTGCTGGCGGTCGTGTGGGCTACCGCTGAATGATCTGTTGCTTGAGATCATTTACCTCCTGTTTCAGACCCAGGAGGTTGTGGGCCATGACCTTGGCGAGCTTTTTGTAGCCAAAACTCTTCGCTTGAGTCATGAGTCTGAGGTACTCTTCTCTCTGTGTTCAGTTGCTTTCGGCTCAGTAGGTGGTAGTCGGCCCTGGGTAAAGGGGGTGTTCCTCACAACGCCTGCCCAGCCCCCTTCGGTCTGCATTCTGGGCAGTTAGACTGAGCATCTGCAAAATTTTGACAAACTCGAGTTGAGAGTAAGGGCTAGAGACTACTACAAGATCAAAACAGAGTGTGAATGCTAAAATAGTTTTGGGTCAGCATATGTTTTGCTGAAAAGGGCGTAAACAGGATTTTGATTGATGACTTAAGACTACTGTCAAATTATTGTCAAATTATCACTCAGAATTTGCTGACGGTTCCCCAACAGGCTTAATCTCTGAGGTATGAAGGAGAAAAGGGAAAAGCAGAAGGAAAAGGAGAGCATTTCTATTCAGATTATGCTGATTATTTTTGAAAATAAACAAATCAAAAAAATAGAAATGTCTCTGGTTCCTTTGAGGTTCAGAGAGAACATCAAGGGGGCATAACATGTAAATGGATTTAAAATTAGCTGACTTCTATTACTAAAACAGGGTAATCAATCTGATATTAGGAACAATCAGTAGCACTCGTGATTAACTGATTTGTGTTGGGCAACACACCATGTCTGGTCACAGCTGCTGCGTGTTCAGCTTCCATGCCGAGACCGTACCATGTGTGTGCCCCGCCCTTCGTAGCGCGTTATTCACTGTGCTACTAAAAACACCCAATAACTTAATGATTCATCTCTAGATAGACAGTTAAAATGTAATAAAATTTAGATTTAATTAACTAGTAACAAAGCAATAGCATTCAGGAAGGATACATCTAAGATAGTTAAATTCGCTGAGACGAATTGAAGATTGAGAAACATAGAAAAAGAAGAAAAAGAAGGAAGAGAAATGGAAAAATCCGAAACCAGGGATTAGGTTAAATTAAAATTACTTCACACTGCATACACACATGCTGTATTTAAAAGCTTCAATTAAAGAGTGTTAACCCCTAATTGTTAAAGCTATTGGTAGCTTAGCCTAAAATGAAACTGCTAAGTCGTGTTAGCTTAGCTGCCTGCTTTATCAAATGGTTTGTTTACAAAATGGCGTGTTGTGCTATGTGAAGTTAACACTTCCTGTGACAAGTTGTTGTCACGGTAACAAATGCATGCCAGTGTAATTAACGCAGTTTAATGTCTGTCTATGTTAAACAGTCACAGTTTTAGAACGTGGTGCTTTCAACCTTCAAGACTTGTTGCATTACATAAGCACTTCGGTGAGTGCTACTCTAATGCAACAATAAACTTCTTGCAATTGTTTAAAGAATTACAAAACGTGTTTACTGTAAGTTAAAACCGGTTTAAACATATATGTAGTTATGTTTGCATCACATATGAGTACTAAAGTACAGTATTACACTTTTAATTTCACTCAGCGAGTGAAACACATAATGACCACCAGGTTGCTCGGCTTATATATATAGTCAAAGTGTAGATGAATTGCTTCAATCTAATTATAAACGATAAGGCCTTTATGCTGTAGAAAGAGAAGAATCACTCAAAGCTACCTTTATATAACACTGTACTGAGATTTATTCAACAGAAACAGATTAAACAATACTGCAATTTTGTGATTACTTCACTAAAGCATATTAATACATTATGGTACAGTTTGGAAATGCAGCTGAGCTGAGATTCAGACTTACGCTATGTCAAGACAGATTTATGCTTTAATAATGAAATTAGGGTTTCTTTGCTAAAATCAGATTAACCTTACCCTGATACCATTAAGCATGAAATACATAAAGACTCTCACAATTATAATAGCGGTACCAATTCAAACCCCCACTTTATCTGCATCTCAACAAGCCAGCAAATAGGGACACCACCGGGCATCTGAAGTCACGTACTATTTTAACCTGGGCTATCAAGCACACACTTGTAAGTTGCCAGTGTTTAAACTCATAAATTTCGTTTTATCATGCCCGCATTCTCCAACAAAATCTGTAGCGAATCAGCTCATGGGAAATATGAATAAGTAACCATAACTAGTTATAATTAACTAATCATATTTTAGATCCACTGTAGATATGTAGCTGACCACTCAGGGTCAACCGTCTTGTCAATTCTAAGAACGTTAATTTCCTGGTTAAAGGAAATAACCTTCTTACTGTACAATTCTATAAGTTTGTAACGTAAATCTGCATGATTATTGACTCCGGTTATGAGTAAACAATGAACACGTCAAATGTGATACAAGTAAGGTTTTATTAACAACATAAAAACTTAAACTAGTCTAACATACAACATAAACACACAAACTGGTCTAACACACACACACACACAATTTGTATACAGTTGGTATAGGAAAGGGTTAAAGTGTAACTCAGCACAGAAAGAGGCATAAAGAATGGATTTTATGAAACACTTTGCATGTATATTCAACAGAACAAAGCCTTCAGGGATACGTCAGATTATGAGTTCAAACACACCTTTGTAAAAAAAAAAATTAACTGATACTTAATGCATCAATTAAATAAGACTAAGTTTGATACTTAGCGAGTCTCGGCGGTATGAAAGAGATTCCTGATGCAAATCTTAAAACTTCCTGTTGATCTTTGCTGAATTCGGGTCGATGAGAAGAACCAGTTTGAGTCAGTGTTACTTGATGAATAGAAAGGACTAGGCCGAAAGGCCTGGCACAATATTTGATATCCTGAAGCGTTTTTTCACATCTTCATCTTAGCATCTCACTGAACCACCAACAGGGGCGGGTCCCTGGAGCCGGGCCTTTAAGGTCGAAGAAGATCTCCGCCTTTCAAGATGGGCTTGTCCAATGAGCAAAAGGGAATTTCCGAGCGGGAGGTGGCAATATCTGGAGGGTTTACGACCCTTTGTTCTAAGCATGGTAATTTGCAAATGGAACTAGGATCGAAATTACTAAAGATTCACAGGACACTAATATATATTGCCTATGTACCACCATATAATATTCACGCTTGTTTCGATCATACAAAGGCAAATTCATAGATAATAAACAAGGTAAGATTACATATAGTGAAAAGGGAAGATCAGGAATGGGTCCCCTCACAAGCAAACTAAAATAGTCTAAGAATATCAAAGAAAAAATACACAATGACAATAATATACAAAATGGCCGAGAAAATGTGTGTCATGCAAATAACGGGGTTTTCTATGAATTAACTAGAACACAGTCATTTCTACTCTGCTTTTCCTTGGGACATGCAGGGATTTTCCATGCTTTTTTACATACTTTTGGCCAATAAACCCATTGATATCAGCGTTGGTTGCCATGCAACGAAGGGGCTTGTTCGGCTTCCTGGGGTGTTACGCATGCCGGGGGGAAGGGTCCATGGGTCCTCATATGGCTTGTTAACTGAGGTTACAGAGTGTGTATTTGTCATATTAAAAGAGAATATATAGTGGTGGGATTGGTACAGACGCTACAGTGTATGGCGCAGTGGGTATTCTCGTTCCCCAAGCGACTCGACGCAGCCTCGAGTTCTGAAGGGGAAAGTCTCTAGGTTACGTATGTAACCATGGTTCCGCGAGGGAACGAGACAATGCCCCGTCGCTTTGCCACATTTTTACTCCCTGAATCCCTGCAGGCGCTACTTCATCGAAACTGGTTTGCACCCGGCCGGATGCGCTTTTATGATTTCTGGTGCTTACGTCACCCTGCTCGCGACGTCTTGCTGCTCCATTGGACGGATTTGACACGTGCCTCAGAACGCGGTCACGCAAGGGCGTTACCAAAGCGACTCGACGCAGCTCGAGTTCCCTCGGGGAACCATGGTTACATAAGTAAACTAGAGACGGTTAGTGTTGAAGCAGCTATGTCAGGGAGACGCTGTGTTTCAGTTTGAAAGCAAAAGCACTTTATTTGGCCTTTCGAAAGTAGATGCATTTAGGAATCTTTAAGATTACTTACAACAGAACAGCAATGCATTTTATGGACGACCGTTTCGTGAACCTAGGAGAGGAGGTAATTCTGACTTTGCTATGACAATCTGGCGCTTCTGAATCAGCTACTGTTTTGTTATTAGTTTAAGTATTTGCTATTGACTGTTCAAATGCGAAGTTTTGCGCATCGTGTGTGTGTGGGTGTTGCGAGAGATTTGCGAGCGATGAGAGCCGAACGGAGAGCGAGAGATGTGCGAGAGAGAGAGAGAGAGGATGAGAGCGAGAGAGCGAAAGAGAAACGAGCGCGGAGAGAGCTGAATAGAGGAGCGTGAGAGAGAGAGAGAAAGAGCGAGACACATCACAGTGGAGTCAGACTGTCTTAACCTGGCTTGTGTACTGCAAACACATATTCATCACTGTGTCTGTCATGAGACTCTGTTCCCCTTTCGGGCTCTGTCTTTACATTTATTTTGAAAGATGAAGCTCGCGATTATGGTAAGGGGCGTTACATTTCCGACGAGTGCTTGCAGTGTTCGGCCAATCACAATGCATTGGGTCAGCTGGCCAATCAGAGCAGACTGCGCTTGTGAGAAGGAGGGACTTTGTAGAAAACGAAAAGTTTGAGAGAGGCGGGGCATAGAGAACATACAATAATGTACAGTATTTGAAAAAATAATGTGTTTTTTGAACATTAAAGAATGTCAACATATTCTGATACACAAAATAATGATCTTTAAAAAAAGCATCATATGACCCCTTTAAGAGAGAAAGCACGATCCAGTGCACTGATACTGTACATAAGCCGAATAGTCTGCTAGGATACCACCAAGACGAGCATTTTGACTAATGTTGTGTGAATTTGGTCCATTCAACACAATATTCACAGAGAGCTTAATATTTGGGCGGTTCTGAGCGCGGGTTCACGCCACTCGGCTTGATGAGGCACACATAATCTTCTCACTGTGCCGCGATTTCTATATTTAGTTAATTTATTAATGATTAAACTAGCAAGGCTTAAATGAGTTTAGTTTAAACGCAGATAGCGACGTGTGCTGTTCTGGTCTCACCTGCACTATCAACACGTGATGGTGGCATAAATTACAGTTATTCCAGCATAAAGCACTCGCATTGATTAAAGAGTGACTGGTTTGTCCACGTATTGTTTTTTTTCTCTCTCTCATTGCTCTTGTTGTAATGTATTGGGAAGCCAGAATTTGTATCCATCAACAGACACATGCATTAGTCGAACTCTAACAAACCAGATTACAGATGCATTGTCAGATTTAAGTTGAACCGCGGTCCTAGCGTATGCTGAACCGTGTGTGGAGAACGGTACGGTTCGATTTTTTACCGAGAACCGTTGCACCCCTAACCTATACGTAAAACATTTTTGTGCCAATATTTTTTTAAGCACTTTCACACTTTTTTATGCAATATTTACTATAAATCATTGAAAATGTTTTTTTAATTGATTCATTGATTGATTGATTAAATAATAAGGTATCTGTTCTACTGGGATTTTGTCTTTTAGACAAGTTCTCACACTAAAAGTTGATGCAAGGGATTAAAAGTGAATCAAATGACTGTAAAAAAGATTTAAAGAAAAAGAAGCAAATGAAAAACCAGAGAACAGGACACAGAGACGTGACTGAGGATGTGGGAAAAGAAACAAGTGCACACCTGTAGACCAGTGGAATAATTCATGGGACATTGTTCATTATATTGGTTGACCAAATTGCAAGACGGCTTCTGTTGTCTGTCATACTGAGTGATCAGAATAAAAAGAAGCCACAACCTTCAACATAGCACCAGATAAGCCTAAAAGCAAGAGAAGTTCTTCTGATATCAATGTCACATAGAAAGTACCAAGAGCTACAATATTTACAGACAAAAAACTATGGTAAATTTACAACCCAGTCCATTAACGTGACAAATAATGATTATTTGTAGCATTACTGCACACACACTCTCCCTGCCAACCTTTCATGCTGGATAACCACAGTTCTGATGTTATAAGTGATTGAAAATTTTTAGAACAGAACAGTCACCCAGTGAAATCTATTTATTTTTTCTTTCTTTAAAAACCTGAATAAATCCATTCATCAGTATGAAGAGATGAAGCTGTTTGGATGTTTGGAATGAGTCATTGTTGGAAAAACTGGTTAAAGCTCCCAGAGGACTATGGGCCCTGTGGTCAATCCATACCTATTCATTTGTCATCAATAAAGTCGGCATGAAATCAAAATTTACCCTTTTGGCTTTTTCAATGCACATTTCAAGTAATATTGCATTTAATCATTCATCAGTGTATAACATTTTGAATAAAATAAAGTTATTTTATCAAAATGTAATGTAAAATGCTCAGCCTGTGAAATTGCTTCCCTTATGAACGACTCCTGCTCTTTCAACCACCTACTGTAGCTCTATTCTGCTATATAATTGACTTTTATTTTTGAAATTCTAATCCCACCCCACATTTTTTTATTACTGAATATCCACTTTCACTCAAAAGTGAAAAAAATACTGTATGTCAGATTTCAGAATGTAAAATATATTGGCATATATCAGCCATTTCTACATATCGGCACTGGCTATTGGCTATATAGGTCAACCACTATTACAGAGGTTGAAAAAAAATAATTACATTTTGATAAAAACATTTTTTTTCTTTAGGATAATGTGCCCTGGCACGTCAAGCATGGGGTCAGTTTTGACTTCATGACTGAACACTTTCCATACGGAGGGATTTTGTGGTTGGCTTCTCCAAATGGTTACTGGTAAATGACTTTTGGGTAGTATGAAATTGTGCATCAGATACACAAGCTGCAATTTTAGAGCTGACATTATCTACAGTCATTAAGCGTGTCTTTATTTATTCAGATTGGGGCTAATTAGCATGGCGACTTCAGCACACGTGCTAATATGACATTCAAGGCACAATAATAGCATGGCATCATTTCCTGTCTAGGCTCTCCTATCGTAAGGCCAAACTAATTATCTCAGCTGAAATGTCCCTCTTGTGTGACTGAAAGCTTAAATACTCTGTCCACACATGATATATCTCACTCACAAACAAAAGCTTCTTTTGGACCATAAATCTACTGGACTCACTTAATGTGATTTTGGGCTTCAAATGGAAATGCTAGTCAGTTGAGCTCGGATCACTATTATTGATCCTCTAACCTCCATCACTGACCTTTTACTCTCAAATGGAGACCTCGATTTTGATGAAAGGATGATATGAATAGAGGATTCATCCAGCATTAAAGTCATTCTGTATCTCACAAGCTCTTCACTGCTCTGCCTCTTTGCAATCTACAGGTGCATCTCAATAAATTAGAATGTCATGGAAAAGTTCATTTATTTCAGTAATTCAACTCAAATTGTGAAACTCGTGTATTAAATAAATTCAATGCACACAGACTGAAGTAGTTTAAGTCTTTGGTTATTTTAATTGTGATGATTTTGGCTCACGTTTAACAAAAACCCACCAATATACTATCTCAACAAATTAGAATACTTCATAAGACCAATAAAAAAAACATTTTATTGAATTTTTGGCCTTCTGGAAAGTATGTTAATTTACTGTACATGTAATCAATACTTGGTAGGGGCTCCTTTTGAATGAATTACTGCATCAGTGCGGCGTGACATGGAGGTGATCAGTTTGTAGCACTGCTGAGGTGGTATGGAAGCCCAGGTTTCTTTGACAGTGGCCTTCAGCTCATCTGCATTTTTTGGTCTCTTGTTTCTCATTTTTCTCTTGACAATTCCCCATAGATTCTCTATGGGGTTCAGGTCTGGTGAGTTTGCTGGCCAGTCAAGCACACCAACACCATGGTCATTTAACCAACTTTTGGTGTTTGTGGCAGTGGGGCTAAAATCTGAACCGGGAAAATGAAATCAGCATCTTCAAAAAGCTGGTCAGTAGAAGGAAGCATGAAGTGCTCTAAATTTCCTGGTAGATGGCTGCGTTGACGTTGGTTTTCAAAAAACACAATGGACCAACACCAGCAGATGACATTGCACCCCAAATCATCACAGACTGTGGAAACTTAACACTGGACTTCAAGCAACTTGGGCTATGAGCTTCTCCACCCTTCCTCCAGACTCTAGGACCTTGGTTTCCAAATGAAATACAAAACTTGCTCTCATCTGAAAAGAGGACTTTGGACCACTGGGCAACAGTCCAGTTCTTTTCCTTAGCCCAGGTAAGACGCCGCTGACGTTGTCTGTGGTTAGGAGGGGCTTAACAAGAGGAATATGACAACTGTAGCCAAATTCCTTGACACGTCTGTGTGTGGTGGCTCTTGATGCCTTGACCCCAGCCTCAGTCCATTCCTTGTGAAGTTCACTCAAATTCTTGAATCGATTTTGCTTGACAATCCTCATAAGGCTGCGGTTCTCTCGGTTGGTTGTGCATCTTTTTCTTCCACACTTTTTCCTTCCACTCAACTTTCTGTTAACATGCTTGGATACAGCACTCTGTGAACAGCCAGCTTCTTTGGCAATGAATGTTTGTGGCTTACCCTCCTTGAAGGGTGTCAATGATTGTCTTCTGGACAACTGTCAGATCAGCAGTCTTCCCCATGATTGTGTAGCCTAGTGAACCAAACTGAGAGACCATTTTGAAGGCTCAGGAAACCTTTGCAGGTGTTTTGAGTTGATTAGCTGATTGGCATGTCACCATATTCTAATTTGTTGATAGTGAATTGGTGTGTTTTTGTTAAATGTGAGCCAAAATCATCACAATTAAAAGAACCAAAGACTTAAACTACTTCAGTCTGTGAATGTATTTAATACACGAGTTTCACAATTTGAGTTGAATTACTGAAATAAATGAACTTTTCCACGACATTCTAATTTATTGAGATGCACCTGTATATCAATTATTTCATCCAGTCTCACATGTAAATAATTCATCCTGGAAGACAGAAACTGCCATGAAATGTTTGTTTCTCTTTCTAATAGAAAGTCCCAAAGAAACAGTCCTCGTTCTCCCTCTCTCCCATCTCCGTTCTCTCTGAATCCTTTGCTGTTTTCTATGGAAATAACTGAATGTGGCAGAGCTAATGCTGAGAGAATGGATTTAATTCATTAAAAATAGGTTTGTGTCTACACTTTATAGTATTTGACATATTACTACGTAAAAACAACATACCGTAATGTGTTCTGGGACTCTATGCAGCCAATATCCACTTAGTCTCTCTTTCTCATTGGCCTGTGCCCAGATATAGTGTGTTGGGCAAGTGCCCAATTTGTACTACAAAAGCATTGAATCTCTGGAGCATGACTAACAAAAGCCATTAATTCAAACCAAGTGTTCCTCCATTCCCATAGGAACACAAAGAGGAAAGACAGAGAAAATCCTGTGATCCTAAGAAAACACAACAGCTCCTTCCTCTCATTAAACAACAGAAATTGACAGATGTATTGACAGATGTAATGACATCAGAGACAAGTGGCCGACACAATCCTAACCTGACTTCTGCAGGTGTCACCATTACAAAATCAAATATTTAATGAAAATAGCAAATGAGTATCAAATAACACTGATGCTTAAACAAATATATAAAAAGTAGTGATAGACCACGTCCACAATGATTTTAAAACAAATCACATGGATAGAAAAGTATGTTTGTACTCTCATTCATAACACTGCTTAAACGTGCTAACATGTCATACACATTCACACGAAGCGCACACGAAGCATTCATTGCATTCATGCTCATTGCATACAAGCACTGTCTAATTATTTTCATGCAAAGAAATGTCAAGCATTACTGAACCTGCATGCATTTATTTTAATTCATGTATGTTAGAAGGTCATATTTGTGTATTTCTGAGAGACTACTATATACTGTCAAAGGTATGCACTTTAGTAAATCTTACATGTTCTTCCCCAGTTTCCTCATTTGAAAACTACTACTACAAATGTAACATTATTATGTTAATACCTTAAAATTTGAAATACCTATGAATTACTCTTTAAAAAGGTCTGGGCACCCCTCAAATTTCCTTTTGCCTAATTTGGCCATGAAAAGAAAATAGTTGAAGGGCTCTTTCAATATAAATTAAAATGTATATCTGGGCATTATAGCTCAGCATATCTACTCTACATGTTTAAAGCCCATACCAATAAAACTTTTAAAACTGGGGTAGTCAACAGTGTTCTGTAGTGTAGTGTAGATCTGTAGTGTAACAGCTCTCAGAGGATTTGGCTGCTCTGACTAGATCAATTTTATAAGCACCTAATCAATACAATCTATGCACAGGATCAATATTCCAGATCCACTCAGAGGATCTACAGCAGAAACCCAAATGCGACTGCGTTTGATCCCTGGGACTGGCAGTGCCCTATAGACACACTAAGTGGCTTTAGTTTAGCCAGACATTTTTGATTCACTTTTGGTCTGTTTTAGGGATGCACCGAATGTTCGGCAACCGAAATTATTCGGCTGAAAATAGCAAAAAAAGCTCTTTCGGTGTTCGGCCGAATAAGCGAAAAGACTGAATAAATTGTATCAGAAACAAAGTGGACTATGCCATCAAATAGGATGCAGTGGACATAGTGCCCCTAATGCCAGCAAACCTGCACGGCGAGTGCTCGGAACATGTTAAAGCGGCTGAGGAAAGAAAGATGGAAAAATCATTACACACTCGACAGCGAGAGACTGTTTGGTATGAATCGCATAGCTCTTTGATGAAGAAGAAGAGGAGAGCAAGGGCGTGGCCGTGTTGATGCGCCTTCTGTATGATGATTAAAATCTGCGAAATGCCTTGTAAACACTTAAATAACTGCCAGAATGTTAGGTTGATTAATAAACGCCAGGATTATGCACGAGTGTTCCAACAGCCGCTCACGAGTTCACTGGCTGGGCCCCCAGGGTTCAAAGTCCCAAGCGCCGATGCGGCAACGAAAATCTGGCCGGAAATGCAAACTGTGTTACTCGTCAGCTGCTCAGTAAAATTTTATGAATTTTTACAAGGCATGTGACAATACGCTGCCCAACAACGTCTTCCGCAAATTCGTTAGATGGCAGGAAACATTTGTCAACAAAAAGAAAGGCACTCGAGGTCTCCTTGGGGTTTTGCCAAAATAAAGTTGAGGAAAAGCATAGAACTCCGTCAACATAATAAATGTTATTGTAATTTAACTGTTATTCTGTAAATAAAAGAAAAAAAAGATAACAAAAAGAATTAAAACAGCCCTTATTAATACATTTATTGTAAATTTACAAATAAAGTTCAGATATGCGATCTATAATATTCGACATGAATTGCAAAAAAAGAGACTTTGGCCATATTTGTTCGTGCTATCAGGCCCCAAGAATTTTCCATTTCTGTGCACCCCTGTCTGCTTTAAATAAAAGTATTCTATCGAGCTTTAAGAAGCTTTGGGGACACTACATATGTAGTACACACAACTGTTTTGATAGTTTTATGGGACTTTTTGGCAGCCTGACAGTGACTTGAAATCAAGGTTCATTCAAATAAGCAGAGCTGCTCAGACATTTCCTTTTGTGTTTCTCAGAAGAAAACTCTTCAAAGATATTACAGTGAGTAAATGATTACAGAATTTCATTTGGTTTCTGTTGTTGAAATTGAAGCTCTGGTAAACTTTTTTTTTTAATTTTTTTTTTTTTTGATTCCAGCTCTCTCACCTTCCATGACGTAGACGAGGGAGCCCACATCCCCTTCTTTAATAATACAGCTGTTTTTGTCATTGTCCACAGGATACATACAGTCCACTATCTCCTGGATCTGAGACATCTCCAGATTCTTCATGAAGTCATTGTCCAGAATAGCTGACTTGATCAGTTCCTTTGACCTGTACAGTGCAGGAAAACATTGTTAAATAGGCCCACATCATTTAATTAACACAGAAAAGAATGACTATGCCTAAAATAGAAACTTGCTGCTTACTGCTCAGAATACACTAAATACAACTATTTAAAAACTTGTTTGTGAAACAAAATGCATTATGCAACTATAAACATTTCAAACAGTATTGTAGTACAATATGACCTCATGACCTCATTATGATTATGTGCGAATTTAATTCCATGAGTGGTGTCCACTTATCATTTTTAATCTTAACTTTTGGCAATTCAATCAAACTATGAGTAGAAAAAATAGTAAAAATAACAGCTGATACTATTAATATTGTTATGCATGGCTGGCAGTTTCATTCATCACAAGAAATTGGGAAGCCTAATGCATAACACCATTAGCCATCGTGGGGAATAGATATGGCGCCGTTTTTTTTTTTTTTTTAGGCGGGTAGGAATTGCTGCCCTTAATTCCAAATAAATAGATTATGATCCACGAATAAATAGAATGAGATCCACAAATATATCTTAAAGCTTCACAAACATGAATTAAATTCACAAAAAAAAAAAATTACAATTAAGTTACAAATAAAAAGCGTATACACAAATATATTTTTTTATGTCACAAACACATCTTTGCCTGGCATTCATTTGTGAATCACGTCCTGTGCATTTGTAGATAGCTGCAGCATTGGGATCATCCCCGTCCTGTGCATTTGTAGATAGCTGCACGCATTTGTAAATCCCGTCCTGTGCATTTGTAGATAGCTGCACGCATTTGTAAATCGCGTCCTGTGCATTTGTAGATAGCTGCACGCATTTGTAAATCGCGTCCTGTGCATTTGTAGATAGCTGCACGCATTTGTAAATCCCGTCCTGTGCATTTGTAGATAGCTGCACGCATTTGTAAATCGCGTCCTGTGCATTTGTAGATAGCTGCACGCATTTGTAAATCGCGTCCTGTGCATTTGTAGATAACTGCACACGTTTGTAAATCGCGTCCTGTGCATTTGCAAATTGTGAAACATTTCTTCCTCAAGACGTGCTGACAATCCACAAACACGTGGACTCCACCCACCGTCTACTCAAACCAATCAGATAACAGCCACACTTCGCTATAACCAATCACGTTTTGCTTTACAAACAGGGCGGTCTCGTCCTGAGATAACTTCATGCATCTGCACTGGCTCAAATAGGTCATATAAGGGCCATACAATGGGTACAGTAAAAGATGTTTAAAACTGCTTTCTTTCACTGTATGATTCAGTTTATTAAAATACATTTCGAATGATCACAAAATTCAATATATGGGAGCAGAAAATATATAAATTTAAATAATTTTATATAGTTTATATAAATATAATTTATATATCATTATCGTTTCTTTTCTCCAAAAATCAACATGATTTCAAATGTGATATTAAAATTGTGATATTAATATACAGTTCAATAAACAAAAACATGAAGGTGTTTCGTTTCTGAATGAATCAACATTTTAAATGATTCGGTTCGATCGCACAATGACTCCTAACAATGACTTGCTGACGATCTATGGTGGTTTCACATTTCGACTATTTTTTTAATTATTTCAAATGTCAGTATTCAACGTTTTTTGTTTACAATATCAAAACCTTATCTATGCATTTGTAACTGCAGGTTAAAACATCCCATGTCCCTCTGAGCTGCATTAAACAGTGTGACATCTAAATGTCACTTCAGATGCAGCTTCAGTGTTTCCTCTGCATTGCAAAGATTAATTTTGTTGATACTATTTCATTTGTTTGGTAACAGCCCAAATGTCTCATTATCCTAATTGACAAATTATATGCAAGATCTTGACTCAAAAAGATGATGCACACTTTAAGAAAAAAAATGGCTTTATAAAGGTAAAAAAATGCTTTTAAAAATGTAACATATACTATTATATATTCAGCTTCTTGGAGATTAATTTCTAATACTGCTGTGACCACCACAGAATATCAAAAGCTTCATACATTGTTAGATCCACAGAGCAGCTCATATACATGGGCTTGACTGAAAAACTGGGAAATGCTGTTGGCTGTTGTGACGGCAATTTAACCTATTACACAAATAAATGTTTATTATGAGGTTGAGTTCAGTTACTTATTGACACTTTTATTTACATATTGAATAACATGACGCTTCCATTTCGCGTTTGTGAATACAGTATAGAGTTGTTCCCATATAGCCGTGATTTAAAGCTTTCTCTGGCATTTTCAAAGGCACGTAAAATATAATACTGTGGCTTGGCATGATACACAGTCTAATGGTCTAACGAAATCCAATTTTAAACATCTTTTACTGTACCCATTTTATGGCCCTTATAATACCTATTTGAGCCAATGCAGATGAATGAAGTTATCACAGGACGAGACCACCCTGATTGTAAAGCAAAACGTGATTGGCTGTAGCGAGATCGAGCTACGATTGGTCAGCGAATGTGGCTGTTATCTGATTGGCTTGAGTAGACGGTGGGTGGAGTCCACGTATTTGTGGATTGTCAGCTCGTCTTGACGCAAGAAATGTTTCACAATTCGCAAATGCACAGGACGCGATTTACAAATGCGTGCACTATCTACAAATGCACAGGATGCGATTTACAAAAATGAGCCCCCCCCGCTTCGCCCACCCCCCCTATCGACAATGCACAGGAGCGGATTTACAAAATGCGAGCAGCTAATTCACAAAATGCACAGGACGCGATTTACAAATGAATGCCAGGCAAAGTTGTGGCTGTGACAAATTTATATTTGTGAATATGTTTTTATTTGCAAATTGCATTTTATTTATTTCTGAATTTATTTCATGTTTGTGAAACGCTAAGATTTACTTGTGAATCTCATTCTATTTATTTGTGGATCATAATCAATTTATTTGGAATTAAGCAACAATTCTACCCCCATAGATAGAGGATCCAATGCACTGTACTTTGTTGTACACATTTTGGCAAATGTTGTGCATCATCTGGGTATTACAATTTGCACACTATGCATACTAGATACACATTGTCGAAACAGTAAGAACTGCATGACAGTATGGAAATCCAAATAATGTGATGCTTCGGGAATTAATCCACAAGGAATGTGTGTTTAAAAAAAAAAAAAGATGAAGAGGGTATTTCAAGAGATGAAAGTAAAATACACAAACTGGACGTCATAGCAAACAAAAATCAGAAGACTAGCTGAAAATGAGGTTTGCATCACAGACATACACAGATACACACATTTCAAGTAATTAAAATTCAATATAACCTCCCACACAGGGACTCGGTAATGAACATTTTCTGAAATGCAACTCATAGCAAAATATTTCCAAAGATTATTCTGTGAAATATCAGATGTTCTCTATTTTTTCATGATAAAATACTCCAGTAATGTTCAGAGACTGAGTTATGAAGAGTGTAAACACTGTGCCTCTCAAAACACTGCTTTGATTGTCAGACAGAACTTCTTGCACCACTATTTTGAAGTGGATCTGTTTGACTGAAAAATGGAAGACGGATTTGTATTTTGAAAACCTGTATTTTAAAACCTGCTTAGAGAGTCATTATGCAATTCAATTAATTATTTATGCAAATCCATTTAGTTCTGCTAATGACATTTAATTGCTCAAGTGTTAGCGGATGGAAACACCTGGACTGATGTGGTAGAATATGTTCTTTAAATCTGATTATCGCTGTTTATATGACAATTCCGAGCACTCCTCAACAAAAAGCCTATCATCGTGACAGCAGCTCCTCTGTTTTTGTGGACCTGGACTTAAGCCAGACTTCTGATTTATTTGCAAAAACCCACAAACGCTCACCTATGAACCACACTGTGTTTACATTCCACAGACATGCTCCGCCGCGAGCAAAAACAGACCTTTTTTTTTTCAAGATGTCTGCAGTACTTCACGTAGAACTCCTTTCATTTGGCTCACACATGGACAGTCTCACCCTGAGGAAAATTGTATTGACTTAAAAGATATAAAAATAGAAACAAATGAGACAACTGTTGACATACATTACAATAAAATTAAAGAGCAATGAAATAAAAGTGAATAGCACTGCTCAGTTGATTTGGTGTAACTGGATTCTGATCTGATCTGGAATCTGATATTTGAGATCATATTGAGATTAGTAGGGTCTTGAGGAGAAATATTTAAGCAGCAAGACATTTCAGCAAACATCTTAATTTGTTTTCAGTATAAAGGAATAGTTAACCCAAAAATTCAAATGTACTCACCCCCTCGGCTATGCAAGATGCAGATGAGTTTGTTTCTTCATCGGAACAGGTTTGGAGAAATGACTTGCTCACCATGGATCCTCTGCAGTGAATGGGTGCCGTCAGACTGACCGTTCAAACAGCATAAAAACATCACAAAATCCACAAATAATCCACAAGACTCTAGTCCATCAATTAACATCTTGTGAAGTAAAAAGATGATTGTTTGTTAGAAATAAATACATCATTAAGCCATTTGAACTTTAAACGGTCGCTTCTGGCCAAAATAAAAGTTCTCTATCCATAATAATACTCTTTCCAGTAAAAAAAAATTAATAATTCATATCAAAATCCACAACATGTTGAGATCTGTTTTGGACTGTTTTCACTTGTAAACGGCACTTGATCTGTGCATATTTCTCTCCTGATTCAGACTTTTTCACTGGAGAAAGCAATATTTTGGAGAGTGAACTCATATTTTAATTAGAAACAACGATTTAAACTTAAGAATAACTTAATAATGGATATTTCTTACAAAAACACAGTTTTCCTCTTTATATGACACAAATTGATGGACTGGGAGTCAGGTGAATTAAATGTGGATTATTGTGATGTTTTTATCAGCTGTTTGGATTCTCATTCTGATGGCACCCATTCACTGCAGTTGATCCATTGGTGAGCAAGTAATTTCTCCAAACCTGTTCCAATGAAGAAACAAACTCATCTGCATCTTGGATGGCCTAGGGGTGAGTACATTTTAATTTTTGGGTTAACTATTCCTTTATATTGAAAACAAATTAAGATGCTTGCTGATGTTTGATTTAATGCTAAATTTCTCCAAATCTGTTCTGATGAAGAAACAAACTCATCTACATCTTGCTTGGCCTTGGGATGAGTAAATTTTCAATTTAAATTGACATACATTTTTTAGCTATTAAAACATAAACCGACATGCACACAATAAATAAGCCACCTGAAGGTCCATAAAGGTGTTTACATGCAGAGCAAAATCAGAGTAATCTCTGCAAGTCTGGTGTGGTATTTTCGTATGGCAGTCTGAATTCTAGAGGACATTGGCTCTCTGGGGGAACAGTCAGGGGAGATGTTTTACATCCAGTAAAAGCACAGAGATCACTGGCCTCATTTACAGCAGACAACCTCGAGATCATCCTGTAACCAGTCTCTGTTTGACTTAGAATTTTACTCACTGCCTTTTTCAGGAGGACATTCACATCACACAGGTCGACAGACTGTCTCCCTTAAAAGGACAAAGTATGCTACGGCTTAAAGCAGAGTAAATTGGAGAAAGCTGTGGACATGGAGCCACAATGGCTGAACGTCTGCAAGAAAGTTTCTTAGGCCTTTTGTTTGTCTTGCAACATTTTTCGTCAAGGGAATATAATTTTAAATACTTTAACCGACTCGAGCTGAATAATGCCACTTTTGTCTTCTGTAGAGCTGCTTATAGCTGAACAAAACTTTTATAATTTCATAATTAAAGAAGTTTAAAGTTATTGAATTGAACAGAACTATAAACACTCGAGCTGAATAATGACACTATCGTTCTGTTAGAGCGGCTTTACAGCAGAATTTGAATTTGTATGGTTCATATTTGATGGTTTGCCTTAAATTATTGTTATTTTCCTGTTTATTAATGTGAAGCTGCTTTGAAACAATCTGTACTGTACAGTATAAAGTTTCTCTGAGACTGGTGGGTCTGTATTGATTCACATACCCTGGCCTCACTGCACGATCACTCTGGCCTCATCGGAAAGAGATCGGTAGCTCTGTGGTCATCTGTAGATATGTGTGCTAATGAGTTAATGGCTCTATCTTCCTCTATTCTCTGTTCTGTACATTTTCTGTGCAGAGTGCTAAAACAGGAAGCAAAGACTCACTGCATATAGCAGCTCATACTGCACATGACATTGCATAACAGCCTGAGACAAATGAATGACCAAGTTGATTTATTTCTATACATTTAGGCTTACTCTGCAGAATGAAGCCGCAAATAATCTTTCCCTTATTTTTTGCATTGCAGATATAAAAATGGTGATGCTTATGCCTGTAAGTGCATCGTTGTGATTGCTTTTAGCCATATTCTGACTCAGTGGGATAGAATAGAATCTATATTTAAACCCACACAACTGAACAAATAGTTTCTGCAGCTTTTGTACAAAGTTGCCATTGAACAGCCATGAACTTGATACAGGGACCTGAATCAGTCTGATTAAGTTAGACCACTCTGCAGGCATATTGACATTTTCTATTTCTGTAATAGGTATACAAGTACTAAAACGAGAATTCAATCTATTAAAAATAAGTTTTGTTTATTGAATAAAATATAAATATTAGATGAAAAGCTGAACTAACTGAAATAAGTTTAAATGTAAATACTAAAATTACTTAAAACTGAAATAAAACAAATTATTAAAGCTATATATAAATATTTGACAAACGAATAAAATGACAATAAAAAACAGCATTATTAACGATTAAAATAGAATTAAAATGAAAACTGAAAATATAAAAATTAAAGGAATTACAAAAATATTAATAAACACTTTAATCATATCTGTTTTAAAGGGGAAACTGTTGAGTAAGCTTATGATTTAATAACAAATTTTAAAATGCTAACAAAATCTGACAAAATGGTAACAGAGCCACTGTGTAGCTATTGTTAATGTCCATGCACAACAAGACAAAGCAGTGTCTTTAGCAATAAGCCAGTCGGTTTTACTTGAAAAATAAACTTCCTTTCTTACAGCTGACATATTGAACCATTTCTACCATTCATTTTCTACAGGCTCATGGCTAACTCCTTGTGAAGATCCAACCTGCAACCTTGCAGCTTTAACCACTAAGAAACATGACAATGTTTTCAGATGTGTGATGAATTCTCATATCCAAAGGACAAAGGGTCCAAGACATTCCTATTTCAGTGCAGAACTTCTGATCTCTGATATTTCAAAAGACCTCAGACAACCCAGGTGTCAAAGATGAGTTCAGAAGAGACATTTCAATCAAGACTTCAAAAAAAATAAAAAATTCTGGTCTTTCATTTTAAGTGTAACAAGTGCCAATGCAAAGGTAACTGCAAAAATGAATCAGAAGCAAGATGCAATTATGAGACAGAGACATGGTGACATTCAAATGGCAAAAACACACTCTACTGAAAGAAAAGAAAGGGGTACGTCACTCACTATTATGAATTTTGCCGAAAGCACAGTATTTACCTTTACTTCGAAAAAAGAAATCAACAGAACAGTGAATACATTAATGCATCAGCAAAGAAAGACACTCAGAATAAAGATAAATGGATTTTCATCCAAAAATAACAGTCATCTCTCTGACCACACACAAAGATATAGAATCCTCTTCCAACACATTATGAGCTTTCAAAGAGTAAACCAATATTGATTCCAGTTTGTTCCCATCTGGCAGCCCAACATGGAAGCTTTTTTCATTTAAATCATTATAATCATTCCTTAAAGTGCTGATCAGCTCAAGATGCAAGCAGAACAGAAGAAAAGACTCTGCTGCGATAGGGTTCAGAGGGTTTTCCTGTACAAAACAAGGTTACGTTGTAAATTAGTACAGTGTTGAGCTGTCAAATGTCAGATGCACAGCAGATGGGGGAGGCCATTAAACAGAAGAGTGATATTCCTCTGCTGCTAAACCACTAGATGCAAATTAATTAAGGGTATGTGTGTTCATGACAGCAGGCTGAAACACAAAAATCCTTCACTTCTAGGGGAACTGTGTAGTCTGATCAGATCCTCTGGGCTTGACAGTGTCTATTTCAATTGAAACACAACACGACACACTATTGTGTGCATAATAACAGCTGAGCATGTAAATAGCGTTCGTGATCCACCTGCTGCACGATATCACGCTGCTTTGATAAGCAAATTACCAGTCCGTTAAACAAAGCAGTTATTATAGTCTTTGGGCATTTCCCACGTCACTGCTTCTATAACTGCTCAGTACGGACACATTATTCCTGGTTCAGATGTTTCCTAGTGGAAAATCAAACTTTCTTGGAGCGTCATCAATGAGACGCTTCTGCAAATGTTAATGAATGGCATTTTGAACAGAGTATAATGAGTTTGTCTCTGTGAGTTTTCAGATTTCAATTGTGCAACCTGCACAGCCCATGATATTGCTGTCCCTTTCAAGAAAGTTACTATGGTAACCACTGCCAAAATGCCACAGTTAGGATGAAAAATTGTGTAAAAATAACATAATTACAAGTTACTATTTTAGCTAAACCTAAAGTCATTTTATGGATGATGTTTTGAAGAACAGCAGGTGAATTCAGTAAAGTTTAAAGTATGCATTCTGTTCTTGTCCACAGTATTTATGCAAAAAGCAGTGTGTCAAATCAGTATACAGTGTCCAAATACACAGTATGACACACTAGGCAAATAGTTGGTGTACTGAGGCATCTTCTGAAGTTAAGCTTCTTGTCTCCTTGTAGGGATCCATCCATGTTACAGGGTTTAAGCTAACCTTGGGTTCGGTGGGAATGGATCTTGTCAGATTCAAAAATTGAAAAACAAAAAAAATATATATTAAAAAAATGTGATTACTGTGAGCTGGGCGGCTTTTATTTACGTGCAAGAAAGTTGTTTCTCATTGATTGTTGCTGTTAGTATGCTACATTTACGGTTAGATGTATTTATAGAGCTTCATGTGGTGTTTAATAACTTTAATTCCTCAAATAACACATTAAAGACAGCATAGCTTGGTGATGACTCCACTTTGTAGCCTATTAAAGTTTAGGTAGCATTTAGGTAGCGAGTTTCAGGTAGTATGTGATGCTTTTATTGACGCATTCGATGGCTTAAATGTAACATTTGATTACTTTTATGTCGTATTTTAATGATTTTGATGTTATATTGTATCGAGTTAACCTACTTGGCACTCTTGGGGACGTTGGGCAGGGTCACGTGACTCAGCTGCTGGACGTTGGCGGGTTCGGCGCTGATCGCCTGGCGTTTGGTGCGCTGATGCTCCTGCAGCTCCGAGCGGCTCTGGACCTGTTGGGTCGCCGGGCGGATCACGGAGCGGTACTTATCCAGTTCGTTCTGCAGTTTCTGAATGAGTTCGTCTTTCTGGTCCAGTTCGAGCTCCAGTTCGTCAATGAGCGCGTCTCTCTGTCTCAGTTCTTCAATTTTCTCCTGAAGCGCGTACTGGAGGTCGCGTAAAGTCCCCATCATCATCCCTTCCGAGCCGAATAAAGCCACTTTTAGCGAGTTTACGTAGAGAAGAAACACCGTGCACTAAACCAGCTTCTATTCTAGTCTAAAAGGACCCACAAAACGAGAATAACCTGTGGAGAGGGGGAAAGTCTCGCAGTGTATCCGTGTAAAAAAAAAGAAAAAGGAGAGAGGCAGCGCTCAATCCCACAGAGCCGCTGGAATCTTCACAGCTCTGACAGGAGCGCATCCGTGTGAGCGCGCGTCGCTCGTGGGCAGTGACTCGATGGATGAGTGGAGCTCGCTCGCGCGCGTCACAGAAGAGCGCGGGATTGCTGGACAGTCAGTATATAGAGGTTCAGCTCTGCACAGCTGATAACTGCTCAACTTTTGAGACGCACACTTTACAGTGATCCAGGACTAGGCTATATAAAATACCCAATTTTCTAGCAGTGGCTTTACATGTTTGTTTAAAACACCTACAGCTAAATCATTTTAAAAGTTTTTAAATTCCTGTTTTATTGTTGTGATTATTTTTTTGTGAGTATTTTACTTCCTTTTATGTAAAGCACTTTGAATTACCTTTGTGTATGAAATGTGCTATATAAATAAACTTGCCTTGCCTTGCCTTGCCTTGCCTTGCCTTGCCTTACAGCAGTTAAACGCTGAATTATCCATAAACCTGGAGATATGAGGTCATGGAAGTCCAAACTATAAATTCCAAACAAAAATTCCAAACCAAATCCTAAAATTCCATTTTTATTTGTACTATAACTATAACCAGGTGAGTTGTCACATATACAGTATATGTGCCATATAACACGTGACAACTCACCTGGTCTTGTCCTCAGAAAAGCCTTTCTGCCTATATAGTTGACTTTTGCATTAATGTTTGGTAGTATGTTAGTTTGTTTAACCAACAGTTATAGTACAAATAAAAATGGAATTTTAGGATTTGGTTTGGAATTTTAGTTTGGAATTTATAGTTTGGACTTCCATGACCTCATATCTCCAGGTTTATGGATAATTCAGCGTTTAACTGCTGTAAGGCAAGGCAAGGCAAGTTTATTTACATAGCACATTTCATACACAATGGTAATGTTCAAAGTGCTTACATAAAAGGAAAGTAACTACTCATAAAAAAATAATCACAACAATAAAACAAGGGGGCAATTACTTTTTCACGTAGGGCCAGGCAGGTTTGGACAGCTTTTTTCCCTTAATAAAATAAATAATCATTTAAAAACTGCATTTTGTATTTACTTGCATTATCTTTGTGTAATATTACAATTTGTTTGATGATCTTTTAAGTGACAAATATGCAAAAAAATTTAAAAAACAGGACACTTTTTCACACCACTGTATATGAAGAGTTCATTTGCAAAAAAACGAGAATCATTCCAAGTAATATCAATTAAACTGCAGTTGGGTTGTTTTGATTAGGTAATAATAACTTAAACAAATACAGGAAATTTACAAATTAAAGTTCATTGAAAGTATGTATTTTTACATATTAAAAGGGCGTCAATGTGCAAGTAAAATTTTCTTCCTTTCTCTTTGGAGTGTTACAAGCGTTTGGTGCATAAAGAAGATCTGTAAAGTTGTTGTTAAGACTAAATTCTTAAATCCAAAGAGATATTCTTTATTAAAAGTTAAGAGTCAGCCACACCTACCTAAAAAGGCTCGTTCTAACACTCCCCCACATGTCTACGTCACGATGTGCGAAGATTTGCATAAAACCGCCCAAATGTATACGCAAAGAAAGAAAGCGTAACTTTTATTCCCGCTGTAGTATTGTTTTTCCGCATGTCCTGAAGGACGCTGTGTTGCGTTGTGAAAGCGAAACTACTTTGTTTGGTCTTCCAAAAGCAGACGTAATCGCTTGTAATGCTAGAGCTCGATCGTGTGGTCACTGAGGAAATACTCAAACTTCCCGCAAGGCCGGACGGCTTTCAAATGGACCAAAAGCAGAGTCCAGCCCGGGTGTCCAAAGGTGGTTGCCGTAATCCGCCGGACGCTCCTCATCGATTCCGCCCTGCAGACGCCATTTCAAGGCTGCCGGCCGCCCGCTCATTCAAGGCCGAAGAGTTGAAGCTGTGTGTTCGTTGCGGGAAGCGAAACTACTTTGGTTGGCCTTCCAAATGAGGACACGACTAGAAATCAGTGGTTGTTGTATTTACAACACTGTTCCAGAAAAACTTTAACCCAAATATTCAGATGTGTCCAACACATTTTATGGAGGACTGTTTCATGATCCTAGTAGAGTAGACTACAATGCCGGCTGTTATGACTCACAGACTTAAGTAAGTTTATATATTTAACGGGATTTGCACTGACAATTCAATGCATGAGTTAGTTTTGAGCATTGTAGATAGCACTATTGTTGGCATTTCTCACGAGCACAAATGCACCAGACATGGTTTTATGTTAACGGCGCGAGTGGCAGCCATAAAAAGGAGACCAGGAGTATGAGTCATTATAATCCGTAATTTTGTCCCCCCTGGATGCAACAAATGCCTTGTTTATAATGGGTTTTAATGTTTTGGTCTCGTCGCTCCGGCCGGACAGGGCATCCCAATATGTTAAGGGCCATAACATTTCCATCACACGCTTGAGATATTCAGCCAATCAAAACGCACTGGATAGCTGGCCAATCAGAGCACACCTCGCTTTCAGACTGATGAGCTTTGTAAAAATGTACGCGTTCCAGAAAGGTGGGGCATAGAGGAGAAACAACAATATGTGGCAGAGGATGTGGAAAATAATGTGTTTTTTTTTAAACCGCATAAACACATTTCATTAACCAAATACACAAAATAATGTATTTTTAGCAACATCGTATGACCCCTTTAAAAGTGTGTGTATAGCAACAGAGAAACTTAACAGTCGTTTTGGAAAAAGCAAAAAAAAAAAAAGCAAAGATAACTCCACATTCATGTTTTAGATTTAAAAAACACAACTCGTTTAGTCTTATAATCTCTCAGATGACAAGTTGATGCCTGACAACGTGTTGGTTGTGATCAATAAACGGTATGGAGGTGATAGAGCAATACACTGAGGCTTTTCCCTCACCATTGGAAACCGCGTCCTTTTGCACGGTTGAAAACGTTTCAGCTTTTATTTTCCTTTTTCACCCTATAATCACAGTGCAAGTATCAAGTTCGTCGAAATTATCCATCCACGATCACTTTTAGTCAGCTTTGACGAAAATCCTCTCAGCTAGCACGTCTTTTCAAAATGAAAGTAGCCTTGTCACCTGACCTGAATACAGTGCGCTTATTCGCTAAAATGGACTTATCGGCTTCTGTTCAAAAACAACAAGGGGTGCTTGTCGGCTTCTGCAGTAAAACTTGAACTCACGATGCCTTGAAAGTGGACAAAACTGGCTTTTTTGACTAAACGTGTTTAGGGTTCAGATCACGCTACATGTGGAGAATAATGCACGGCAATCAAAATTTTTTTGAAAGTGGAGTTTATCGGTTTTTGCAAATGAACTCTTCATATAACAGGTGCATCTCAATAAATTAATGTTGTGGAAAAGTTCATTTATTTTTAGTAATTCAACTCAAATTGTGAAACTGTGTATTAAATAAATTCAATGCACACAGATGAAGTAGTTTAAGTCTTTGGTTCTTATAATTGAGATGATTTTGGCTCACATTTAACAAAAAACCCACAATTCACTATCTCAACAAATTAGAATACTTCAAAAGACCAATAAAAAAAAAACATTTTTAGTGAATTGTTGGCATTCTGGAAAGTATGTTAATTTACTGTAAATGTACTCAATACTTGGTAGAGGCTCATTTTGCTTTAATTACTGCCTCAATTCGGCGTGGAATGGAGGTGATCAGTTTGTGGCACTGCTGAGGTGGTAGGGAAGCCCAGGTTTCTTTGACAGTGGCCCTTCAGCTCATCTGCATTTTTTGGTCTCTTGTTTCTAATCTTCCTCTTGACAATACCCCATAGACTTTCTATGGGGTTCAGGTCTGGTGAGTTTGCTGGTCAGTCAAGCACACCAACAACATGGTAACTTTGGCAAGTGGGCAAGTGCCAAATGCTGCTGGAAAATGAAATCAGCATCTTCAAACAGCTGTTCAGCAGAAGGAAGCATGAAGTGCTCCAAAAATTTCTTGGTAAACGGGGTGCAGTGACGTTGGTTTTCAAAAACACAATGGACCAACACCAGCAGATGACATTGCACCAAATCATCACAGACTGTGGAAACTAACACTGGACTTCAAGCAACGTGGGCTATGAGCTTCTCCACCCTTCCTCCAGGACTCTAGGACCTTGGTTTCCAAATTAAACACAAAACTTGCTCTCATCTGAAAAAAAATGGGACCACTGGGCAACAGTCCAGTTCTACTCCTTAGCCCAGGTAAGACGCCTCTAAAGTTGTCTGTGGTTCAGGAGTGGCTTAACAAGAGGAATACGAAAACTGTAGCCAAATTCCTTGACATGTCTGTGTGTGGTGACTCTTGATGCCTTGAACCCAGCCTCAGTCCATTCCTTGTGAAGTTCACTAAATTCTTGAATCGATTTTGCTTGACAAAACTCATAAGGCTGCGGTTCTCTCGGTAGGTTGTGCATCTTTTTCTTCCACACTTTTTCCTTCGCAACTTTCTGTTAACATGCTTGGATACAGCACTCTGTGACACAGCAGCTGCGTTGGCAATGAAGTTTGTGGCTTACCCTCCTTGTGAAGGGTGTCAATGATTGTCTTCTGGACAACTGTCAGATCAGCAGTCTTCCCCATGATTGTGTAGCCTAGTGAACCAAACTGAGAGACCATTTTGAAGGCTCAGGAACCTTTGCAGGTGTTTTGAGTTGATAAGATGATTGGCATGTCACCATATTCTAATATGTTGAGATAGTGAATTGGTTTTTTTTTTTTAAACGTGAGCCAAAATCATCACAATTAAAATAACAAAGACTTAAACTACTTCAGTCTGTGTGCACTGAATTAATTCAATACACGAGTTTCACAATTTGAGATAAATTACTGAAATAAACGAACTTTTCCACGACATTCTAATTTATTGAGATGCACCTGTATATATATATATATATATATAGGCCTATATATGGTATTAATTACCATTTATGTTGGCCAAAGAATTATTTAAAATGTGTCTGTCACCACAGACACCTTGTTGAAGAACCCTAGTTTTACTGTTTACAAAAAGCCTTGTTTAATGACAGGTTTCATTTGGACAACTTACCCTAAATAATGTGACTACATTGTAATATTTACCATATTAAATTAACTGCATTCCTAAAAAGGTCATTTATTAGTATTACATGTAGAAACTTTAACATCCATGGAATCTTTCCATTGGACAACAGGTGGAAAAAGGTTTTTACATTAATGTTATTCACATTAAGACAAAAGTGGTTCGTTTAAGAACTGTTCACAGACAGCTTCTTTAAAGAACCCAAATTGTTCTTCTATGGCATCACTCCAAAAAAAAAAAAACATGTTTGAAACCATTATTTTATTAATGGGCAGTAATGACTGAAATTGATCAATTGCTAAGACTTGAGGTATGTGTTTACACAGATGTTGCCTTTAAAACTAAACCTGCCTGAGAAATATTCATTCGTTAGAATAAAATGTGGGACAATTAGCCCCAGTCACCTCTAATATTCACTGACACTGCTTAAATAGTTTGACTTACCTCCACTGTGGAGAACTAATAGAGACACATCATGCTTGATTTTGTTTTTAAGTTTATAAAAGGACATAAGGCGCCCTCTGGTGTCAGACTATGAAAGACACACAGGAACAATGAAATTATGTTAGGGCTGGGCTACTATAGTGACAAGCAGGACAAATGTTTGTGTTAAATTTCACAGCCCTGCCTAAGAACAATGATATCTGTGCATGGACGCTCTATCTATTCTTTATATAGCCTATAAACTAAATGATAATAATACTCTCTCAAAAAACAGAAGACTATCTACACACCATTGGGAATCTAACTATGGTCTGGATTAATTTTCTGAGCCTGCAATGTTCTCTTTGCCAGCTTTAGCTGAATAATAAATTAAAAACTAGTGTGGACAGAACTTAAAGAAACGCAAAGGCAGTATGAGCAGGCACGCATGAGAGAAACAAACCCTCATCTTTGGTATCTGAAACTGAAACGGCTTGTGAAAGAAGGCCCACAACAGCACCCAGATGTCTACCATTCTTTGGATAGTTATAAAAGACAAAAATAACACACAAAGAACAATTCATCTAAACAATGCCTGAAAATAACAAACGAGGAATGCAAGATTATTTCTTGCATTGCATTTAGGGGGGAAGTCGTGGTAATGGTTAGAGTTGGTTCGGTCTCGTACTGGCAGGGATTGTAGGTGGGGGGAGTGAATGTACAGCGCTCTCTCCCACCTTCAATACCACGACTGAGCAAGGCACCGAACCCCCAACTGCTCCCCGGGCAGCCGCAGCAAAAAATGGCTGCCTACTGCTCCAGGTGTGTGTTCACGGTGTGTGTGTGTTCACTGCTGTGTGTGTGCACTTTGCTGATGGGTTAAATGCAGAGCACTAATTCCAAGTATGGTGTCACGTCACACACACACACACACTTTGTTTCTGCTGTTCATTTCCATCACTTTCTTGCTGTCACTGTCCTTGAAAGGACCTCTCCCAGAAAAACAGGCTTTAAATTTCACCTCTATAAACTCTTCCTGCAGGGTTCTTCCTCTGTGGATCGATGGAGAGAGGATCTGTTGTAACATGACTAGTGTGGCTGCTCTTTTCTGCCACAGACTCCGCCATTTTGTCTCTTTGGGACCCTTACAAGTGCACCAGCTCTTTTTTTAGATGACAACAAGATCTCACATTCAATGATAATTCCAGCACAAATCTTGAGAAGACAAAATCTTGACTATTCCTTAATTAAGTAACACTGTTCACTGGGAATTGTCCTCTGAAAAGACATGTTAAATTAAGGAATTGTCATTAACTCGTGTTGTGGATTATAAATTGTGATACAGTATTTCTACATCACTAACAAGGTGCTAAAAGTAGGATTCTCATTGTAATTATTGTCATTAGTGGACAAACCGAGTCAGATGAAGCATCATAAGGCAAAGTTTGTTTATCAGCATATGGTCTCAGCGCTCATTAAGCTACAAACAGCTTTTATCCCTCTGCTTCTTCTATAATGAAATCATTAAGGTAGGAGTCTTAATCTGTCTTCATACTAACTTCACACCAGCACAAATACATAATTGCACATGCTATGCGCTCCAAGGGTGATCATTCCTAAAAACGCAATTATGAAGACTATTAGGTTCTATTGGTTATTAGTGATGTGATGGCAACAACAACAAAAGAGCTTCTGCCCTCTTATGGGCATTGCTGCATGCAAATCAAATGTGAGGTGATGCTGGGTGACCATGATTTCACCAAGTACAACATGTTCCTGGATCAACATCCTTGTTGATCCTGAAACAACATTCCAATTAGCCATTCAGAATTGAGAGATAACTTTTCAGGAAATATCTGTTTTAGGCTTACGATCAGGTGCTAAGATTAGGTGCTTCTACACCCTTGGTAATCAGCTATCATTTCACACTGATTTTAGGAATAAATTATGGGTAGGGTTAGGTTTAGGGGTAGGGATTGGGTTTAGTCTATATTTTTGGACAGTAATGTTGATCCTGGATCAACAAAAGATGTTGATCCAGGAGCATGTCTTACTTGGCAAAATCACAGCGACCGCTATGCTGATATATTTCCCACAGAGTCTTGAGATTCAGCCCAAACACCAATTGTAACTCGAAAAGCAGGAGTTCTGTACATTAGTGTTGTGGGCATTTGATTAAGCAAAATGCACTGACTGAATACTAAGCTGTAAATAAGAGGCATTTAAGAAATTACTATATATATATATATATTATATATATATATAGCTATATACGGTGCATTCCTCATAAACTAGGAATGTCGTGAAAAGTTCATTATTTTAGTAATTCAACTCAAATTGTTAAACTCGTGTATTAAATAAATTCAATGCACACAGACTGAAGTAGTGTAAGTCTTTGGTTCTTTTAATTGTGATGATTTTGGCTCACATTTAACAAAAACCCACAAATTTCCTATCTCAACAAATTAGAATATGGTGACATGCAATCAGCTAATCAACTCAAAACACCTGCAAAGGTTTCCTGAGTCTTCCAAATGTTCTCTCAGTTTGGTTCACTAGGCTACACAATCATGGGAAGACTGCTGATCTGACAGTTTTCCAGAAGACAATAATTGACACCCTTAACAAGGAGGGTAAGCCACAAACACTCACTGCCAAAGAAGCAAGTTCACAGTTCACAGTTCACAGAGTGCTGTATCCAAGCATAACAGAAAGTTGAGCGGAAGGAAAAAGTGTGGAAGAAAAAGATGGGTGGAGAAGCTCACAGCCCAAGTTGTTTGAAGTCCAGTGTTAAGTTTCCACAGTCTGTGATGATTTGGGGTGCAATGTCATCTTCTGGTGTTGCTCCATTGTGTTTTTTGAAAACCAAAGACACTGCACCCGTTTACCAAGAAATTTATGAGCACTTCATGCTTCCTTCTGCTGAAAAGCTTTATGCAGATGCTGATTTCATTTTCCAGCAGGAATTGGCACCTGCCCACACTGCCAAAAGCCCCAAAAGTTGGTTAAATGACCATGGTGTTGTGTGCTTGACTGCAGCAGACTCACCAGACCTGAACCCCATAGAGAATCTAAAGCAAAAGGAGCCCCTAAGTATTGAGTATATGTACAGTAAATGAACATACTTTCCAGAAGGCCAACAATTCACTAAAAAATTTTTTTATTGTCTTATGAAGTATTGTAATTTGTTGAGATAGTGAACTGGTGGGTTTTTTTAAATGTGAGCCAAAATCATCACAATTAAATAACCAAAGACTTAAACTACATCAGTCTGTGTGCACTGAAATTTATTTAATACACGAGTTTCAGAATTTGAGTTGAATTACTGAAATAATGAACTTTTCCATGACATTCTAACTTATTGAGATGCACCTGTGTTATATATATATATATATAAATTATATATATATATATATACACAGTGTATACAGTGGGTATGGAAAGTATTCAGACCACCTTAAATTTTTTCACTCTTTGTTATATTGCAGCCATTGCTAAAATCATTTAAGTTAATTTTTTTCCTCATTAATGTACACACAGAAACCCATATTGACAGAAAAACACAGAATTTGTTGACATTTTTGCAGATTTATTAAAAAAGAAAACTGAAATAATCACATGGTCCTAAGTATTCAGACAATTTGCTGTGACACTCATATATTTAACACAGGTGCTGTCCATTTCTTCTGATCAAACTTGAGATGGTTCTACACCTTCATTTAAGTCCAACTGTGTTTGATTATACTGATTGGACTATATAAAAAAAGCCACACACCTGTCTATATAAGAACTTACAGCTCACAGTGCATGTCAGAGAAAATGAGAATCATGAGGTCAAAGGAACTGCCTGAAGAGCTCAGAGACAGCATTGTGGCAAGGCACAGATCTGGCCAAGGTTACAAAAAACAATTCTGCTGCACTTAAGGTTCCCAAGATCACAGTGGCCTCCATTCCTTAAATGGAAGACGCTTGGGACGACCAGAACCCTTCCTAGAGCTGGCCGTACGGCCAAACTGAGCTATCGGGGGAGAAGAGCCTGGAAGAGCCTTGGTGAGAGAGGTAAAGAAGAACCCAAAGATCACTGTGGCTGAGCTCCAGAGAGGCAGTCGGGAGATGGGAGAAAGTTGTAGAAAGTAAACCATCACTGCAGCCCTCCACCAGTCGGGGGCTTTATGGCAGAGTGGCCCGACGGAAGCCCCTCCTTAGTGCAAGACACATGAAAAACCACCTGAAGGACTCCAAGATAGTGAGAAATAAAATTCTCTGGTCTGATGAAACCAAGATAAAACTTTTTGGCCTTAAATTCTAAGCGGTATGTGTGGAGAAAAACAGGCACTGCTCATCACCTGTCCAATACAGTCCCAACAGTGAAGTTTGGTGGTGGCAGCATCATGCTGTGGGTTGTTTTTCAGCTGCAGGGACAGGACGGCTTGTTGCAATCGAGGGAAAGATGAATGCAGTTAAGTACAGGGATATCCTGGACGAAAAACCTTCAAGGAGTGCTCAGGGACCTCAGACTGGGCCGAAGGTTTAACAAGACAATGACCCTAAGCACACACAGCTAAAATAACGAAGGAGTGGCTTCACAAAAACTCTGTGACTGTTCTTGAATGGCCCAGCCAGAGCCGACTTAAACCCAATTGAGCATCTCTGGAGAGACCTAAAAATGGCTGTCCACCAACGTTACCATCCAACCTGACAGAACTGGAGAGGATCTGCAAGGAGGAATGGCAGAGGATCCCAAATCCAGGTGTGAAAAACTTGTATCTTTCCCAAAAAGACTCATGGCGGTATTAGATCAAAAGGGTGCTTCTACTAATTACTGAGCAAAGGGTCTGAATACTTAAAACCATGTGATATTTCAGTTTTTCTTTAATAAATCTGAAAACATGTCAACAATTCTGTGTTTTTCTGTCAATATGGGGTGCTGTGTGCACATTAATGAGGAAAAAAAAATAACTTGATTTTAGCAAATGGCTGCAATATAACAAAGAGTGAAAAATTTAACGGGGTCTGAAAACTTTCCGTACCCACTGTATATATATATATGTATGTGTGTGTGTGTGTGTGTGTGTGGGGGGGTGGGGGGTTTTAAGCATTTCAAAATAACAACTGAAAAGTGATTAGGAAAGTAGGAAAAGATTATTTAGATTTCGCAACCCTTAGAAAGTTCAGTCAGACCTTCTACAGAGATACTCAGAGAATCGGATGGATAGGGCTGATGGGAGGGGAAGCATATGGTCAAACAAAGCACTTTCTAATTGCGTATTAAATATCCTGAGACAGGCTCTTGGGCGCTACACGTTTAAACCCTAAAAGCCGATAATGCACGAAGCTTCCTGTGCTCGGAGCCCTCTGGGAGCTGATGATGATGATGATGATGATGGTTTAGATCAATGATACACTCTATCTCCCCCACCTCCTCCCCTCTCTCTGAAGCTTCACAAAGATGCTCTGTCATCATGAGAGTTTCTTCATTCATGTCCTCAATCCTCAACTTCAAATAGGCCTACACTTATGATTTACAGATGGAACCAAATCAAATAGTGCCAACGAGGTGTCAAACTATTAAAAAGTCCTGACTCAAGACTTGTGCAAAACCATCAAGCATCAGTAGCGAATGTTAAACGCTTGCGAAATCTCACCTGTCAGATTTGGCAACTCTCCCAAGGCTTTGGTTTGATAAATCCTGGTGCGTTTGCGGTTCGGCTGATATTCCCTGCGCGCGGTGCGTCCGGGGTCCGATCTGCGCGCGCGGTAAAACGGACTGACATTTGTGCAGCTTTCTCTTCAGCTCGTTGATTTCGTCTTCTCGCTCCAGCAAACGTCTTTCCAAATCTCGTATCCTCTCCTCCTTCAGCATTAAAATCTTGGCAAAGTCTTCCTCTAGGTCACTCATTCTGAGGTAGTAAAAAAAACTTGAATCCCCTTGAAATCAACCAGGCGCGCTCTCAAACTGTATCCAGTGCTCCAGTGTAAGCTCCAGTGTAAAACAGCTGATCTATCCACGAGTACAGTTGGAGTCGGTCCCGCTGTCGGTCACTTCTGTCCCAATCATCCCCGTGCAAAAACACACACCATACCGGGTACAGACTGTCTTCTCATACACGGGGTCTTCAGGATAGGCGGAGTTTCACATTTGTGCTTGGGGGGGCTAAAATGGGGGGATGAAAAGCCGCATCGGAAACTCTATATTCTACATATACTACGATAAGGTGCGTTTACGTGGACATTTTAAAGCGCCGAGGTGGTATGAATGCAGTTACACTGGAATCACAATCGTGGAAACAAAATGTGAACTGTAGCCTACCTCAGAAACCACACGCGCTCTGACTGATATGACAACTTGCAGTATCCTACATGAAAACGAATTATTCTTCGAATTTACTTCAATGAATCGGTTGAACATTCAATTAGAATTGAATCTGTCCGGGCAGTTTCCGACTCACTGAACCGAGAACTGTCTGATCTGGATTGAACCAAGGATTTGAAAGAGGGCGGGGCGAAAAGTTAGTTAGGCCTACCAGAGCTAGTGAGTCGCATGATTCAACGCACATACAAAATAGAATTGTTTTTATAAATAGCATTTTAAATGCAAACCCTTTTAGCTAAGAGATTAATTTTAGTATTGTTAAAAAGTAAAGCAAATTGTATTTATATTTTTTATGAAGTGATTCATGGCTGCAACAAAATGAACTAGGACAAGAGAAATGACAGTAAAATCCTTATAATAAATAATTATTTTTTTAAAAAAGGGTCTATAATAACCTTCCTATGTGGCTTTGAATGCCATGCCGGAATGTCACGGGACGACGTGCTGACATAAACAATTGTGTTGAACCTGTTCTCTGACACGAACTGTTCAAAAGAACCGATTCGCTTAAATGTACCAGACTTCCCATCATTGTATTTACAACACTGTTCCAGAGCACTTCAACCCAAATATTCGGATGGAGGACGTATGAGGACTGTTTCCTGAACCAGTAGCCTACAATGCGTCAGTAGCACAAAGCTGTTATATAGAGTTTGGCAGTTCCAACTTTGCAAGGACAGTCTGGCGCTTCTGACTCACAGCCTGTAAGTACGATTTTTATATTTAAATCATTTGCCACTTATGATTCAAACGCGAGTTTTGAGCAGTGTAGAGTAGAGCTTGTTGTTTGTTGTTTCTCCGATCACAAATGCAGACATGGTTTTATGTTTACGCAGCGCGATGCAACGCAACGTGTAAAAAGACAGCATAAATCATTATAATCCGTAATTATGTCCCCACTGGATGCAACAAATGCCTCGTTTGTAATGGGTTTTTATTGGTTTTGTATTCGGTATTCGGCCAATCACAACGCACTGGATAGCTGGCCAATCAGAGCACACCTCGCTTTTTTAGAACGATGAGTTTTGTAAAAATCGATGCGTTTCAGAAAGGCGGGGCATAGAGGAGAAACAATAATGTACATTATATGGAAAATAATGTGTTTTTTTAACCTTAAACCACATAAACACATTTCATTACACCAAATACACAACATAATGTTATTTTTAGCAACGTCTTATGAACCCTTTAATATCAACGTGAGTCTGAAGTGGCAGTTCTAAAACAGGCATGTACAAGTATCTGGTGCTTTAAGCCTGCAATCACATATAAAATATAAAGTAATAATGAGTTGTATTTTGGCTTTTTTAAGTGTTTTTCCACACGCTCAAATAATGCTAAAGCAGCCACTGGCAGTCCCAAAATCAACGTGGCTCTTCATCCCAGTCATGTGATGAATGGATGACGTAATTTCGTGCAACCTGACACGTGAATCACATCCTGTAATATTTAGGCATCTTAGATCAGTTATTCAATCTATACATTATTTTGTCCTGCGAGTTGAATAAAGCTTTTTGGTAGCAGCGTTATTTCTTTATATGAGCACTCTGAGAGACATAGTTACAGTAGACTATTGTGCGAGGCATGTCTCAGTCCTGCCAATCCGGCCATGTACTACTGTGATAAGTTGTACGCACTGTGAACGCCCATTCTGTCATCCTACGTGGATAGGTGTGAGGCACTAATTGCGAATTTGCAAGTCGCCGCTGGAAAGGATTCATTGAGCGGCCAATGTATGCATGCCGAGCGGGTGCGGAGGATCTCTGTAACCAATATCTACGAGCACTGTGTGTTCACTTGCAATATTATACGTGCAGTCGGGGTACAAATGCACAGGATCACACAGGATATTTTATCAAAAAAGAACACCTGACCGACGCTTACATTCAAGACGATAGTTCCCATTGAAATACACGAGACACACCCCCTAATGTGAGATTAATACTGACCCGCGCTCGTGGTATATGAGAACCCACCTGACCCGCAGCCTGTGCTGTCCAGGAGGGTTACGACGGTCAAATGTGGAAGGTCGCATGATGAGCGTGTCGATTTATGCGTGAATAGTGATGATCGCGCTGTTCAAGGTTGGGATGGGACTGCGTTAGAAGGTGCATACTCGTGGTTAACAGGTTTGTGTCTTGTCTTATACGGAGTTTGTGAGCCGTCTGGGTTGTGGGAGCTCCCTAGGTCTCGCTTATGATGTCAAAAGGTATACGCGGTTAGAGCAGGCTATAGAGTGTGCGGTAAGAGCTGTGATTCAGAGTCTGACTGAACATTAAAGTGGGATCATAACAAGAAACAGTATAAGATTTTATGGCTGTGCATTCACCTTATTGTTGATCTAATCACTACTTATTTGTTTTTAATGTTATCATTATCAGTTAAGCAGGATTTAAAATCTCTTGTCTTTGGTGTGATCAGAGAGATGTGATAGGAGCTCATTCTCTGGCTCTCCTGCGGTGCGAATGATGACACAGTGATTAGCACAGGACTGCTGTGCACCTGAGGGAGTGATTGGATTACAGGCTGGGTGGGGTGGGGCTGGTGGGTGGTGCTGGCGCAGACATTACTCATCCCATTCCTGTTATACAGTCTCTCTCTAAGTGAAACCCAATCGGATGTCTCTGAGCTCCAGGACCAGAGGACGTTCTGTCAGTCATTGATCAGTTCTGCAGCTATGCTCTGAAATCTGGGATACAGGAAGTCAGTAAGAAGATATGGTCAATACGACAGACTTGATCAAGAGTTCAGTGATCATGTGTTATTGGTGGTGCTTACTAAGGCATGGAACACTATTATTATTGCTGATACATACAGCATGTGCTACAGTCATGAAGAATGCCTCAATTCGGGCAGCTTAGCGAGGAGACGTGTTTCTACTTATCTAAATGACCAGACTTGAAAAAAAAAATGTGTAAAGAAATTGCTGTAGAAATTGCTTCCTGCAATATCAGAATATCATATATGTTCACACAGTAGTCCTGAAAGGAGTGCTAAATACACAGACAGTTCTGTTCATTTAGATTAATTCTAGATTTACATTAGTAGAAATTGTAAACGGTAAACTTTCAACGTAAAAATTAATACATTTCCATAGTAAAATTAATTTTACATTTTTACAGTTAAAATGTAATGCAATTGATTTTAATTGTATTATACTGTATGAATAGAACTGTAGCTTGCAATTATTTGCTTGTCACATTACTGACATATAAATTGGCATTGAGAGTTATTCTATGCTGTTAAAAAATTCTCTTGGGTTGTGAAAAACAGCTAAATAAGGGTATTATGCAGACTCCAGTGGAGAACAAGACACAATTCCTGTTAAATGAAAGAAGAAACTGATCTGGAGAGTTTTTGGATGAATTTTTGAGAGGATGAAAGCAGCAGGAGTTACCCAAAATAGCTGAGAATAAAAATTAAATCCCTAAAGACCTTAAAGGCTTTATAGTTACTATTCCTATCAGTTGCTGTATTTAAAGGAATGACTCAAGGCTATAAAAGGAGATTGACTTCTTTTATCTGTCCATACAGACCAATTTATGCCTGTATGTACAGGACAATTTGTAAGTCACAGCTGTTAGTAAATACAGTTGCACAGAACACCTTGGCAATGGATTAGCAAACATTCCAGCATCGAGGACAAGTAAGCACCACTCATATTTTCTCCAGAGAATGTAAAAGCAGTTTAAGACTGCCATATATCGTAAGATTCCTGTGCTGATTTATTATGCAAACATTTCTGTTTCTAAACGGAGGAGTCAATTGTCTGAGCGTAGAGGTGAGGGCCGCTCTTCTCAGCAGCTTCCAGATGCATCTTTACAAAACAAGGCTTGAGAAATGTCACAACGTAGCAGTCGGCTCTGAGCCTTTGTGAGAGTCAAACTCACGCTAATTACTGTCTCTCTGTCTGCTTATATTTTATTGACTGTCACTTCACACGGGCTGTGCTCACATTCTCTAAATGAGGAGATTCAGGTTGATATAAACTGAACTGACTTCTGCTTTCATCTCTGTGTATGTGTGTGTGTCGTCTTCTCACTTATTCTCTCTGTTTCTCACGCTGTTGTCTCCCCTCAGGTTAGGCATGTTATATTTTTAGAGGAGTGTTTTTACACGCTGTTCTCAAAGGGGGATTATTTCCACTTACTCAGGTGTCTTGCAGAGGCATTTTATTAGACCTCATTCTTTATGGAAAATAGGGAGTGATTGGATGCCATCCAATGGACTATTCAAATGGGCTGATTATCTAATCTCTCTCTTAAAGGGGTCATAGGATGCTACATGCACTTTTACAAGTAGTTTGAACTGAAATGTGTGTTTGGGCCGTGTGTGGTACACAGCCCCCTATTGAATATCACATCCTCCAGGTTCGGTTTTTTTTTTTAAAAATCTGGTTAAATTTTCCCCCTTTCTCAATATCCAGCGATCTCAATGCCCTGCCGTGTGTATTGTCATCACAGACAGATACTCTCCCACGATAGTTTGACTGACTGTAGCTTTTCAGCACAGACTGGACTGTTGTCTTACCTTATTTGCAATCAGCAACACTGTATTTAATGACACACAAGTAAGTTATAAGAAGACAACTGATGGCACCTGAATTCATAGCAACAAGTTTCTAACTAATTAATCATTTGAATGTTAATCATAAATATTATAATATATTATGTGTCAGGTATGCAGTGGTATGCAAAATCATGATCCTACTAAACAGTTACTTCAATAAGGTACAAGAAAAAAAAAAAAAAAATCAGCAACAAACATTTCTTTATCAACATTGGACACCTATTTTGGAAGTTGAAAACAAACATTTTTGCGTGTTCAACAATTATTAATGATCAATATGTTTGGTTTTAAATGTATCCACTAGCCCTACGTAATAGAATTAGCAATAGAACTTTTTCAAGGATATGAACTCCCACTCCACCCCATGAACTATTGAGAGCCATAGATGTATATAGGACATAGACACATTAAGAGTGTGAGTAAGAGCTGTTACTTTATAATCCAAAAAATACACAGAGCAGGTATGTCCAAAACATTTGAACGTTCTAACAGAATACAGTCAACCTTATGTGGTGAAATGTGAGTGAGAAAGTAATTGCATGTTTTTGTGGTTTATGAGACACAAATGTGGATTAATACCATGGTAGGCCCATAGGTATACAACCGAGAAAGGTGAGTTATGAGACATGTTCATGTCCGTAATTCAAAAGGCTGCGAACTAATTCCGAATTGGTTTTTTTTGACAATCTAAAATGCAGACAGGTTCCTGTAAGGGTAGGGTTTGGTATGGGCATAGCAAATACGGTTTGTACAGTATAAAAACAATTACACCTATGGAGAGTCCCCATAAAACATAAAATACACCTCTGTGTGTGTGTGTGTGTGTGTTTTGAGGGAGTGTATTGAATGAGTGTGTGTGTGTAGCCTGTGGACTACATTGCAGAGGTCTCTTTAGCTACTGATGCCTTTAAGCACAAGTTTTTCAAAAAGTGTAGCATTTATGCATTGCCGATTTGGCCGGTTGATCAGTCCAGCAAAGCAAAATAAACGCTCTACTGGAGCTGAAGATGGGATGATCATGTTAAACCTCACAAAAAATGTGCTTGGGGATACTGCTCCAAATATGTCAAATCCCTCCTTTTGACAGTCAATGAGCACGTTTACATGCACACCAGTAAGCTGATAACCAGAAATTCACTTTAGAAATATAACCCTCCATTTACATGCACATCAGTATCCTACAAACGCAAGTAAGAGCTGTGTTTTAACATACTTCATTAAGAAAGCATGTTATTTTCTCCTGCAGGACGTCAAAAATATATAGTGGGTACGGAAATTATTCAGACCCCCTAAAATTTTTCACTCCTTGTTATATTGCAGCCATTTGCTAAAATAGTTTTTCCTCATTAATGTACACACAGGACCCCATATTGACAGAAAAACACTGAATTTTTGACATTTTTGCAGATTTATAAAAAAGAAAAACTGAAATATCACATGGTCCTAGGTATTCAGACCCTTTGCTGTACACTCATATATTAACTCAGTGCTTCCATTTCTTCTATCATCCTTGATATGGGTCTACAACCTTCATTTGGAGTCAGCTGTGTTTGATTATCGATTGGACTTGATTGGCAAGCCCCACACCCCTGCACAGCACCAAATGACAACTCCCCTGTCGGTCAAACGGACAACCTGCCCTGAAGAACTCAGCAGACCAGCTCGCCACGCACCGCGAACGCCCCTAGGCCCAAGGTACAAAATAAATTTCGCTGCACCTAAGCGTTCCTACGAGCCACAGTCGGCGCCCCACTCCACTAATCCAAACACTGCGAAGATGCTCTATGGCGCCACACCCACAACCCTTCCCTACACGCTAGCGCCGTCCGTCCCAAACCTGCAGCACTCCGGGGCGAGAAGAGCCTGTGATGTGATAGAAAGGTAAGAACAGCCCGAAGTATCTTGTGGTCAGCTCCAAGATTCAGTGGTCGGGAGATGGATGAAAGTTGTAGAAAGTCAACCATCACTGGCATGCCCTCCACCTAGCTTCGTGGCTTATGCAGAGTGGCCCGCGTGACGCCCTCTCACCATGCCATACACATGAAGCTGCGATGCTTTGCTAAACAACACCTTGGAGACTCCAGATTGGGAAAATAAGATTCTCGGGTCTGATGACCCAAGATAGAAACTTTTTTGGCCTTAATTCTATAGCGTATTTGTGGAGAAACCAAGCACTGCTCCATCACCTGTCCAATACATCCCAACAGGGAGCCTGTGTGGCAGCATCATGCGTGGTCGGTGTTTTCCACTGCAGGAAAGACACTGGTTGCACTCCGCGGGAAAAGTGTGGCCAAGTACAGGGATATCCTGGCCGAAAACCTTCTCCAGAGTGCTCAGGATCTCAGACTGGGCCGAATGTTTACCTTCCAACAAGACAATGACCTTAAGCAGACAGCTAAAATAACGAAGGAGTGTTTTCACAACAACTCTGTGACTGTTCTTTTATGGCCCAGCCAGAGCCCTGACTTAACCCAATTGAGCATCTCTGGAGAAACCTAAAAATGGCTGTCCACCAACGTTTACCATCCAACCTGACAGAACTGGAGGGGATCTGCAAGGAGGAATGGCAGAGGACCCCAAAACCAGGTGTGAAAAACTTGCTGCATCTTTCCCAAAAAAGACTCATGGCTGTATTAGATCAAAAGGTTGCTTCTACTAAATACTGAGCAAAGGTTCTGAATACTTAGGACCATGTGATATTTATTTCAGTTTTTCTTTTTTAATAATTTTGCAAAAATGTCAACAATTCTGTGTGTTTCTGTCAATATGGGGTGCTGTGTTACATTAATGAGGAAAAAAAATTAACAAATGATTTTAGCAAATGGCTGCAATATAACAAAAGTGAAAAATTTAACGTGGTCTGAATACTTTCCGTACCCACTGAAATTTTTCAATACCGGACTCGATTATCATACATTTGTCATTTGGGGATGCAACTTAAGCTTGCACATGTCAACTTGCAACATGTCAGGAAACTTACAGCTCCTATATTATCCTCTCTTGCAGTTATAAACGCAGCATTGTGACTGAACTACTTCTACTTCTGCTGCACGAGATGAGAACACATTTTTATCATTTTCTGAGTCATGAAAAAGTCTGCTTTTGTGATATATTTCCTTCTTTCTTTACTGCAAGACGTTTGCTCAGTCTAGATGCGCTTAAATCTGCACTAACAAAGCGTTCCTGTCACGTATCACACATGCACACTTCAATAACCCGACAGAAAGCAGGTTATTGCGTTTACATGGCGTGCGAAATCGGAGTAAGAGGCAACACGACCTTTTTCGGCCGGTTTATAATGCTCACCTCCGGTTTATGACCTTACTCCGATTAAAAGAAAACGGGTTACCACATTTCCATGACCAAGTGCGTTTTCGGCTTTTTAAGCATAATCGGCTTAAGAACGTGTATGTAAATGCGCTCATTGAGATCTCGCAAAGGAACGAAACTAACTGCAATTAAGATCTCCTAAAGGATTTTACGAGTATATGCTTATTCTGTGCAATATATACTTTTTTGTGTCAACTCAATTTTTTTTGTCAAATTGTCCTTCAACCTTGTACTGGCGCTTTAAGCTCGAGCTGCTGAGCAGCACAGCAAAAAATAGACTCTACGCCAAAACCGCTGCCGAGCTTCTGCAGCGTCCGGTATAAAAGCACTCATTCGTTAACATGCATACCAGGGAGAAAATGCGCTCTGCTGCAGCGTGCGGTGTATCAGGCATCTTTCGTTAACATTCACGCTGATGTGCGGTGCGGTGTGAAACAGGATTTACAATACACAACAGCCTGGCCGTTGTTCATTCGGCTAGGCTCTTTCCCATGGGATAATGGCGGTCATCTCAGAGCGGCTCACAGTAAATGTTGCTGCTCCACACGAGTTTAGACCATTACACCAATATCGTGGCATTAAGTAAATGTTGTACAACCTGGAACGCTGTATTATTTTTTTTTTGTGTACACCGACAAACTTAACAAGTCTGAAAGTACAAGCTAACGTTAATTTGGTGGGCTTGTCTGCTCGAAAATATAATAGTTTTTCAGAACATTATGTACATTGGGTAACTATTTAGCCTAGCTACTAAAAACGAACACAAACTGAATCATGAAACTGTTTAAAAAATATGGCAATTTCTTGCAAAAAAAACGATGGAAAGGCTGCAGCCTCTGTTTCTTAGCTACCTACCTTGAACAACTTCTCCATATGCATTCACTTTTCTGTTCTGACTCAAAAAGTCTTGGCAAACTAGCCTATTGATAGCACAAGGGTAGTCAACCCTTATAGGCCGCGTTTTTATGATGTCATCATGTAGACTTCTTAAAAAGTATTTTACAGTATTTTAAAACTATAAAAATACAAAACACTTAAGTATTTTGATACAAAATACGAAGCCATTTTCACCAACCCTATCAAATACAAATGACAAAATACTATTTTGTAGTTGAAATACATGTATCATAAATACTGCCCATCCCTGGCAGTCGTCATTTACTCCCGAAATCTGAACCGCTGAACTCACAGTGGATTACGTTTGTTTCTGAAGGGAATGCGCCCCCGATCTACATAAATGCGTCTATGTTCGCGTGAATCATTTGTGATCCAGCTTCACCTACAGAAGAGTTGAGTATAAGGTTTTTTAATGAATCTTTGCAAATCGTCTTTCCTAATAATGTGCTAATTAGCAAGTTTCACGATGAATGTAGCTGAAGTAAACGGTCTCTCTGAGAGCAGCTTGGAAGAGAGGGGCGGGGTCAGCATAGCTCATTAACATTTAAAGGAAAATGACAAAAATGGCTTGATCTGAAAAGAGCTGTTTTTGACAGGGTAAAAAAGGTGTTTTTTACACTACCATTGAGAAATTTGAACCAAACTTTGTTACAGACTTTTCATTAAGACCCTAAAGAATCATATCAACTTGTGGAAAATGGGCATCCTATGACCCCTTTAAAACTGTAATGATTTCATTTCATGCTCTTCAATTTTAAAAGGACTGTTTAGATAACTTTTAGTACCAAGTTGTTTCCCCATTCTTTTTTTTTTTTTTTGTCCTTTTAGAGAATTATTTTGTATTTAGAGTGAACAACCAGAACTTTGACTCCGTATCTGACTCACTCATTTACTCTGAGTGCTGTCATTGCCATCAACATGCAGGGACAAAGCTAAAAGATCTGCTATGTCAGACCGTCAGATTTCCTCTCACAGACTGCCCACATCTGGTGGAATTTATTGGTCTCGGCTTTGGAGTCCTTTCCCTGTCTCAAATATGGCCTTTCCTTCTTGACCTGTTCCTCAAGAGTCCAACAAAAAGCTTCTCTGATGATATCCAGACAGTCTATGTGGGTGCTCCTTTCTTATCTTCAGGTTAAGCCTAGTTAAATCCAAATGACTTCTCACTAGACTGGGTCACTTTATTGGATCCTTTAAAATCCGGTGAGAATGGAGACCAAGACAGTTAGAACGGTAGATAGATATAACAATATAATGACAGATAGATAGACAGGCAGACAGACAGACAGACAGAGAGACAGACTTATCATGATAAACTAAGATAGATAACTACAGACAGATATGTAGAGTCAACTTTGGCATTTTATTTGCGCTCTAAGGCCAGGCTATGATATATGTGGTGCAGAGTGATGCTGTGTGTTTACACGTGTGTGAGTGGTGTGTAACAGACCTTACATGGTGCGGCTGTGCTCTATAAAGCTGCGGTGGGACCCTCTTCCTGGCAGGAACCTAAAGACAGCAAACAGATCCCCCTACTTCAGTGACAGAGCGGCATAGACCACAGTCACAATAATTCCTCAGATAACCTGATCTAACTGTAGCTGCAGTAGAAAAACAAAATATCTGTATACATCGCTGCCCCTTCCTGTGTGTGGGCTCCGGTGTTTAGGATAAATGTGTGTTTGTGTAGATGCGTGTCTATCACTCAAGTGGGAAAGGAATCGTTGGAGAAAGGTCAGCAGGCAGATGTCTAGTTAGTAGACAGGCGAGAAGGCTGTCAGAGAACATAAGTTGCTGTGTATTTTTCAGGGGTGGAAAAACACGTGGAAGGCTCAATCCTTGCTGAGGACCTCTTGTGCAGGCACTGGAACGGATAAGGCCTGTTTTATCACAAACTCTATTCCTTTTTGTATAGACTAAAGGAAGAAATTTAATTGGAAATTTAATGGGTTAAAATCCAAAAAATTGTAGTTTATATTGTTGTTAAAGTGCTTATATTAAAGGAAAAGTTCACTCAAAAATGAAAATTTGCTGAAACCCTCAGGCAATCCAAAATGTAGATGAGATAGTTTTTTTCATTGGAACAAATTTGGAGACATTTAGCTGCACACCATTGGATCCTCTGCAGTGAATGGGTGCCGTCAGAATGAGAGTCCAAACAGCTGATAAAACATTGCAATAATCCACACGACCCTGGCTGAAAAGCTGTGTTTGCAGGAAACATATCCAACAGTAAGGCTTTTTAGATAGAACTGTGGGATGAGTCTAAATTACTTTCTCTGTCGATAGAGCTTATCTTTTATACAACGAGGAGCATTCCTTTAATATCACCAACAAATGTATGCACAGTATTAGTTTTTTTAACAACTATATAGAGATAAGGACAAGTCTAATGTTACCTCTGGGTCACCACTGACACGAATGGGTGATGAGGGATGGTTTGTGGTGGGGGTTTGCAAGTTTCGGTCCTAAACATAAAGATACTGTACATTACATTCTGGACATTAAACAAAAACAGTGAAAGAACTAGAACGTTTTTGTTTTGTGAGGGAACATAACATTTGCTGATTCTCCATTATTTTTGTGGTATTATCATCTGCAGTAAATCAATGTAAAGGCTGAGGTTAGCAGTGTCGAAACTTTTGTTTAAAAATAAACCCATTCAGATGGGCTCTGGGCAAACCGGTCCAAAGCAGATTTCTCAAATCATATATTCCAAGAGGAGCGATTTCAAGTTTATAAATCAGATGTTATTTTCTTGAGCGTCTATGTTCTGAACAATGTCCCTCCACAGCATGATTTCTCAAACTGATAGGCTCTTGGGTGTATATCAGCTAGTCTTGACCTGTACCAGCGCGTTGTTCTGGAGTTGCTTACAACAGTCTCTATTATCTCTCTCTCTCTCTATATATAGACGCACGTTGGGTTAGAAAGGGCATTCTAAAAATTCAAAGAAATAATATGGGTGGAGAGGTTAAAGCTTGGCGCATTATTTAGCACTTATTCTATTTATAAAAAACATTAGCAGTCATGGTATTTTCAATTTTAACTGCTCACATATGTGTGTGTGTGTTGTTGGGTGTGTGTTGTGTGTGTGTGTGGGTGTGTGTTTGTCGACCCAGTCAGGTATGTCAGGCATGACACTGTGGCATGTAGGAGAAGTCGATGTGTGTCATAATTGTCTCAAACAAAATTGTCCTCGTAAATGTCCAGCCTCCTAAAGATAGATGTAGACTGCTATAGGGGCTTCCATAAATCACCGCATGATGGGCCCTGGTAAAACTACCCTTAAACTTTGACTCAAAAACAACATCACCTCTGAAACTCAAGTCCACATGCTCTAGATTCTCCTCATAAAAACCCTAAACACAAGAAACATACCCTTTTTCCAGTAGCCCCAACATGCACAGTATAGGTCCGTTATGTTATGTCAGTCTGCTCTGTTGTTCACTGCAATGCTGACCCTGAGTAAACATGCTCTGGTCCACGTCTCTGACAGAAGAGCTGTGCCTCAGGTGTTTTAGTGCTCAGAGGGGCCCTCTGACCTCTGACCACTGGTGAGTTTGATCTAGTACAGCCCCAAGATCTACTGCTGCTTCCGGTCACACATTCCATATGGTTAATACCTGTTGAACATGCTGAGAAAAATAGAGAGAAAACAAACGGATGACTAGGGAGAAATTACAGAGAATCTGGGGAGAAAAGAAATCCATGAAACAAGGATAAAAATGTGAGGTACTGAATTAGTGGATAATTTAGGATTTTATATTATCTACTGAGGGCTTGGTGACAGTCACTGGAGAGGAAAGTCGTTTCAAAAGGCAAAACAAGTGACTATATTCTGATGAAATTAAGAAAACAATCATTATTTTCTATAGAATAGCATACACTGATAAATTGTTCAGTTTCACTATTTTTAATTTCATTTTAGATATTTTGCAGTTAATTTAAAAGTATATTTAAAGATATCTTGAGTAATATGAGGTCAAGAACTGTATGCACGAGCATGACTAAAAGAATTAGAACATAAAATAGTTCTGCGTATAGTTCTAGGACACTAAAACCAATCCAAACAATTCACTCAATGGAACAAACACTCGATGGAGACCCTGCTGGCAGAACTTTGCAATAACATCCAATGCATCCCATAACACTGAGAGCAGTAGGACTATCCACTAATAAAAATCAAGAAGACTGATAAAACTGTTAAACTGTTAAACTTATGCAAATTAACTATAAAGCATAAAGAACAATGTATTAAGACCTTTTGTGGTTCTCTAGAACGTAATACATAATAAGGTCCATGAAAACATGTCATTCTCAGTGTAATTCTGTAGATAATGAAACGTATTGCCTGAGAGACTGCTCTATCAATCAAATAAACACAGATAAAACAATTTCCTAAACATCTTCATAAACCTTTCCTTTTCACGTTCTGCCTTTCTAAGGAACACAGAGTTACTGAAACCCTGAAACCCAGTCATTACTAGTGGAACTATAGACACACACAAAAAAATATTTTTCAAAGTCATAAATAAAACAAAGCTTATTGGAGTATGTTTTAAAAATGTGTTACTTTATTTGACGTTTCTTTGTAATTATTTTTTAAATTTACTAGCAATTTCTGAGTGAAAAATGTTTCAAAGTAAATCCTACACCAACTTTTTTTTTAGTTTACAGTCCCGCACTGTTTGTGTTACAGACATGATTGATGCCTCACAACTGCAACTTGCTCAGGTGAACCAAGTAAACTACTATTACTTTTTTAATGAGCAGACTAACAATATCTGCATCCCAAATGATGCACTGTACACTATGCACTTATACACTATGTACTCAACAATGTAGTGTATGAATTTTATAAGGTTTTTTTTAAATTTATCATTGGAGAGTTGATAGCCCCTCCCCCGCCACTACAGTTGAGTGCATGAAGTGTCCAATATTCCACACTTTTCTTTTTGGTTGTGTAAGTGCATTATTTGTTTTCATTGTGAATGCACTATATGCAAAAATTATACTACAAAACAGGGCAGAATAGTGCCTTAGTTTGCGAATTGGGACACACCTACAATTCGACTCATAGCTATTAAAACTTAAAAACATCATAGAATTGCATTTAAAAAGTTGTATCTTAGAGATCAAAATATTATAGACTTGTAAACTCTTTTGACTTGGAGCAACCACCTAACAACCTAACAGCGTGACATGCAATGACCAGTTATATTTTCTGTGAAATGCAATAAATGTACCTTTTCCGGTTTATCATTAATGAAAGACTGAATATTAATTACTGGAAAGAGGTGAACATCACACGTGTCTGTATTAAAACACATGCCGTATTTATGCCTTCCATTCTCTCTCTGCTGCCACATTAATCAGTGTTGTGTTTCGTAACAAGACACTGGCACAATCAAAAGATCTAACTCTCAGTGTGATTCCCAACAGTCAGAGATTTTCAATCAGGGTTCGTTCAGAGAACGCAACAGCAAGTGCCGCCTCAGAGTGCATGAGGAAGAATAATTTACTTCAAAGATATCTCGCACAGGATCTGTTAATCTCATTCAAAGTTAATTTAGGGAAGGCAATTCATGAGATATCAAGACAAGAGGCCTCATCAATGTGAAGGATCCTAGAGAGTTTCTTTCATCGTAGGGGCAACATCATCAGCCTTGGTGTGGCATGTTCACTGACGGCGAATAATTGCATTTATACAATGAGTCTTAGACTGCTCCTAACAGGCATCTAATAATCAACCATTTTTGCTCACAAAATGAAAATCTGCAAAAAATAAATAAATAAATTACTTACCCTCAAGATGGTAGATCGAGTTTGTATTTGTCAACTGAACATGTTTGGAGAAATTTATCATCACAACATAACATTGTTCACCAATTGATCCTAGTGATGGGGTGTCCGTCATGATATTGTGGGCAAACAGCTGATAATTCCACCACAATGGACATAAAAGGTATGTAATGATGAAATTTGGATTATTTACTAAGAGCAGCTTTTACGTCACAAGACATTTATTGATGGACTAGTCATGTGGATTTTTGTGATGTTTTCATCAGCTGTTTGTAGTCTCATTTTGACGGCACCCATTCACTGATCCATTGGTGAGCAAGTGATGTAATGCTAAATTTCATCACTTGAAATGCTTAAAGGTCCTGAGGGAAAGCAAATTTGTATTTTTACTATTCCTTTAAGAACAGTATTAACCACGATGAATAATCGCACAATCAGACAAAAGATGGTTGATGTAGCACAGTCTGCATTGACTTTTACCCAAGATCCCACTGCGGTCACATCATACAATCCGAAAAGCAACAATTCACAGAACGGAAAGCCCAGGGGGAAAAAAAAAACACCCGGCATAAAAACTGAATGAAAAGAAGGGGAATAGTGACAGGACGTGCTGCGGCGATCCTAAAAAACACCGCACACATCGGAGAGGAGGCTTTCACATTTGGTGGTGTGTAAATTAATGTCCGGTCGGGGTGATAGGGCGGGGGGGGGGGGGGGGTTGAAAACAACAACCACTGCTGCAGGATTTGAAAGTTAGTCGTGGGTGGGGGGCGTGGGGGGGAACAAAAAAAAAGGGGGGGAAAAACGAACGTAGTGGAAATCCCGGACTATCAAAAAAAAAAACTCACACAAACCAAACACTAATACGTTCGTCCAACCACTAGAGTAACATTGCCTGCGGGGGTGGGGGGGGAGGGGGGGTGCAGAAGACCAAAATAAAGCGTGGGAATAAAAATTACAGTTTAAAACGATAAATATCTCTAATGCGCAAAACAAAGTACAGACCAAAAAAACTCCTAAACCTAGAGAGTCTGTGTCTCCTATAACAGAAATGTGGGGGGGTCTGTACTGTGTGTGTGTGAGTGTGTAAGGACTTGTGAAGTGGTCCTCCTTGTGTTTAAAGATGTCTACAAATGGAATGTACTGCACACTCAAAACTCACATTTTAGGGAAATAGCTATCAGAAGGCGTTGCTTCAGATTTTGATAATGCAGGGGTGGGGGGCGTGCACAGCCTCCACATTAAGGGCACACAAAAAAGGAGAAAATATCCCAGCATTCCATGAAACAATGGGAGAGAAACAGGGTGACTGGAGAAGCCCTTGGCATATACTCATGAGCTATTCCTTGACCAAAACACTTCACTGTTTTCCCAGCTGCCTCAAAATAGAGCACAATGTAAATCTCCCACCCCGCCATCTCTCTCACTCACAGTATTCACTATGCTCTCTCACAAACAAAACCAAAACAAACAAATCGCGAGCAAAAGAATAGACCTATTTCCTAAATGTGGGGCTGAACATTAAAAAAGAAAGTGTGTAATTTCTGCACCACTACTTTAACTAAACCGAAATTGAAAAATAATTACTTTTCAAACAGTGGTGAACACGTTCCCCTTTTTAATTTTAGCATGCAATTAATATACCTGGAGAGGGAAATCCATTAGGATCTTCATTCATCTCAGTGGAGTTCAGCTGGATCATGCTAAAAGAATGTGGATGCGACAAGTCATGTGACTGACTTGCAAATGACACAAAACACACCCAACCACAAACACCACAAATGCGGACACACACACCGGAATTGCTGAAAACCTAATATTAATATTTAACTAAAAGATAAATATAATATCTAGTAATATATCATATATAATAATATAAATAAAAAGAACAAAACAATAACTAGTTTTATCAATTCCTTTTTTTTTTCATTGTGGGTATTCAAACTATCCCAAATGAGAATGACATAATCTAAGTAACTAACTACTATATCTGTATATTATACTATATTTATATAATTAGATACTGGTCATCAAATAACATACAATAAAGATATTACAAAACAAAACACCACAACAATTTACTAGTCACACTACATTAGACAATTACAAAAACCAGGATTGTACAACCATTTTGTAATCCTTTACTATATATATTATTAATTAATATTTCCTAGTAGTTTACTTTTATTTTTGGTTCTTTTAATGTCGTCCAGCAAGGAAAAATGCCTTTTTCTGCAAATCATGGTACAGCCTTTATGCGCGTGGAGCTATGAAAACTGATAGTTGACAATAGAAACAAAACTAGTGGGGAAGGTCTCCAAAAAGGGTGGGGAGGTCAACAGAACCAGGCTAGACAATTTATTAATATATTAATTCAAATAATAATCATAATTCAAAATTTTGGTTTAGAACAGAAGATTATTAGTTGAATATCTCACCACATATATGAGAACCTCAAAACTTCATAACTTTTACTTCAAAAGTAAAACGGTCCTAATAAATCAACCAAATACTGTCCACAATGTGTCCACAAACACTTCTTGAAATCATCTTTAAACTATGCACCAAGTAATTGTAAAAATAACTAAATAAATGTAATAGTGAAGTGATGGACTATCACATGAAATCTGCAGGAGGTAGTGAGGATTGACAGGGTGAAATACCAAAAATATTGAAAGAATAGAGGGGGAAAACAGGCATAGAAAAACGAGAGCCGGACACACAAAAAAACAGAATGGTCGGCTCGCCGATAGAAGACACACAGGCCATAAGAGAGGGCATTATTCAAAAACGTCCCAACTTCAACGCAAAAACAAATACAAACAAACACCACACACAGCAAAAACACCCTAGAATAAATCAAAACAAGTCACAAACACACACACACAACCACACCACAAAGAAAACATGAACTTGGCAAACACGTTTGTAGTGTTGGGAATCATTTAAGGATGACGAGAATACTAATCATCTTCTGCTGAGAACACACATGAGTTTGAGTGTCAACTGAGGTTACACACACACACAAAATTCAAAGACTAGTTTTGGTGTAGACTTACATTACACCATTAATTAAAGTGTTAATTTTAATCTCTAGAACAATACTCCTAACCAGGTGCCAGACATTTCATGGAGGAAAACATTTCTTTTGCTATGTGAAAACCCTGAAATAAAAATCTAAAGTGCTATTCTGAGATCAAAAAGCGGATAAAAATGAATCGCCCAAGGTTGGCCGGGGGCGTGGGTAGTTCAATTCATTCTAAATTAATCTAATGACATCTGAGAGCGCACTGTCCTCTAGTGGTCATATGGTATAATTGCTCTTCTTCAGTAATGTACTAGTTGCCTGCAGTGCCATTCAGATCAATATTTCCCAGGCCCTCTTGATCTCACACACTTTAAAGCTGTTATTCCTGCTGCTCCATTGATCTAGACAGAAAATCTGAAAACTGCACAATATACACACTGTTCAGTTTCAAGACACATGATGCAAAATAATTAAAACTGCAAGGGTGGCGAGGGGCACCAGATATTACATGCTATTAACACAGAACCGGATCAGGGGGGTGTGTGGGGTTTTTGGTAAAAAAAATACAAAAACGTACTTAGCAAATGTATATGGACCAGAGAGGATGGGGGGGGAAAAAAAAAAAAAACAATAAATAATAAATAAAACTAGTGTATGGGAAATCAAATCATAAAAAAATACAAAAAATACACTAAAATTTCAGTAAAAAAAATATTTTAATGTCACCATTATATGAATGAAGTCTTCAACTCTTCTACAAGTTTTCATGTGGCGCCATCTAGTGAAAGTTGTATGAAAAGAAGAAAGAAAAAAAACAAAGAGAATAGACGTTAAGGGAAGAATACATATGAATGCATTTTTTAAAGATCATTATGTTTGTGTATTTGGTGTAACAGAAATATGAATATAAAAAGACCTGCGTTTAAGTTCAAAAAACATTATTTTTCAAATACTGTACTTTATTGTAGGCCTCTATGCCCCGCCTCTCTCAAACGCTTCGTTTTCCACAAAGCCCCTCCTTCCCCCGACAAGCACAGTCTGCTCGGATTGGCCAGCTGACCCAGTGGCGGAGGGGGGTTGTGATTGGGCCAACAAACCCTGGCCAAGTGAACTGGTCCTCTTATCCTCCTTTGCCTTGGTTGTGCAATAAAGCTCATGCCTTCAATAAATCGTCTCTCATTCATCAATTTATTCACTGAGAAAACAGTAACACAGAGTGAGTTGATATAGGCCTATTCCAGCATATTCGACGCCTCGTGCTGGCACGCTGGCCTTACACACATGAACTGATTAGTGCAATAGAGTTGAACAAGTTCAGAAATATAACCCATGGTTCAAAATAATGCATTCTCACAAAATCGAAACATAACATGTACCTGAGAAAACACAGTAACACAGAGTGAGTTGATATACAATATGCACATATCAATAAAATCCATCAATTCGCCTGCCGCTCGTGATGGCACTATAATAAACAACACTTAGGCACTCTTCACAAACTCCAACACTTTTCTCGTATGTAAATATAATAGACGTATAGATATATTAATATAGGTCGGCGGGGGGGTGGGGTAATATATATATATATATATATGTTGTTGCTCTTAATATATCACTTTTCATTGACACAATTACAGACAGAATTACAGAGCTATCAATCACACGACTTACCGCTGGCCTTACACACATGAACTGATTAGTGCAATAGAGGGCGCACACAGCACAAAGCACCAGCCAGCCAATAGGGGGCGAGAAACCCCTTAACGCATAGTTCATGTCCCAGTCATCGACTCCAGGTAATTATTAACCTTTAAGCAAGTGATTCACACACAAATTATTTGTACATACACTCGGTGTTACATTCTCAAAACCCGTTCTGAACTCCACTCGTGCAATAACACATCAAATAAAATACATTCGTCGATACAGGCATCCAGTGAACTAATACCAGTAGCAAAGTCACATCAAACATTCAACACACGATTACATGAAACATCACATAATATATAAGAAACAAGAAAAACAAAAAACAGCCACAAAAAAAAAAACACAAAGACAATGTAATGGCAATGCACTGTACATACTATCCGCTCAAAAAATGCTACTGATATTCCAGTTTCATAGAACTATCGGTTACGAAAATTAGAGGTAAGGCGAGGGTGTAGCTACGCCCCTCCAAACTCATAGTCAACCATGCCTGTTACATGTTTCGTAACTCCTCACATAACACATCCAGTAACACATCTTGGATAACATAACAACAGACCAAATACAATCAACAATCCAATGTACAAAATAGCAATGAGCACCTAAACCTGGAGACATGAAAAAGGAGAAAAAAAAATACGGGTGGGGAATATAATCGATCCACAATTTTATACCACATAGGTGCATAACGTGTGGTTTGGGTCACTCTTTGGGTGGGGGGTGGCGTGCATTGTTTCAATAAACCTCACCACTGGTCTGATAATCCTTCCCGCTCTTGATTTAACTGAAGTCATTAAACCTCCAACATCATTTTGTTTAACAGATTGAACCGTCATCACAGTAGCTGCATCACTTTGACAATCAACATCTGATGATAGCCTATCCAATGCGGTCAAATTTGAATTCGTGTCCAGATCAACTTCATTGCCCATTGAATATGGAAGCCTAACGGAGTCTTCCAACACAGCCAATACAACTGAGTCACTAGAACCACCATGACTCCCCGTCGTTCCTTGTCTACCAACCTCTTCCTCCAACATCTCTGGCCCCTTTTCAGGACCTTTTGAACATTCAAGCTCTGAGACCCATGCTACAGTTCTCTCATCAGCTGCAGGCTGAGGTAAGTGTGCTAGAGTTTGGGTTTCTTCACCCCCAACACACTCTTCCGCACTCAAGGGTCCCTCTGCAACATCATCGGGAAGAGGCAGAAAATTTACAGGCATGATCAAGTTACGATGAACAATCTTCACTTTGCCTGTGGAAGAATTCTCTATTTTGAAAGTATTGGTTTCAGCATTTTTGTCAACTACAATGTATAGACTGTTCTCCCAGCGGTCAGACAATTTTCGTTTCCCCCGCTCTCCCTTATTCGCTAACAGAACCCTGTCCCCAACATCTACCGGAGCACCCTTAATCTTTCTGTTATAAAGAGCAGTGTGTCTTTTCAGTTGTTTTCCAGCAGTCATCCTCGCAATTGTCACCGCTTGTTTGAGGTCTTTTAGTAAATCCCTGACATACTCATCATAGTCGACAACATCATTGTCTCGCAAGACTGACCCAAACACCACATCAACAGGGAGTCTTGGAGTCCTGCCAAACATCAATTGAAAAGGTGCATATCCAGTAGTTTTGTGGATTGTACAATTGTACGCAAATGTCAGCGATTTGAGCATCCGAGGCCACCTTTGCTTTGCTGCAGGGGGCAGCGCACGAATCATGTTTCCGAGAGTCCTATTAAATCTTTCCACCCCTCCATTGCCCATCGGGTGATACGGAGTGGTGTGTGACTTTTCCACACTTGCAACAGACAATAGCTCAGAAATTAATGCGCTTTCAAAATTTGCTCCTTGATCGGAGTGAATTCGTTTGGGGAAACCATATATACAAAAAAAGTTGTTCCATAACTGTTTGGCAACAGCTTTGGCCGACTGATTTGGGCAATGAAAAGCATGTGCTAACTTTGTAAAATGGTCAGTGACAACAAGAACATCTACAAAAATAGACGGTGTATTGGGCTGTGCATAAGGCGTTCGCCGTCACAACAGTGACACAAAAGTCGAACACCCACAAGCTCCACGGTTATCACGCTGTGACATTTGTCAAGAGGAGCCCTAGCCTCTGGTCAGGAGATTTACCATACACACCCTTACGGGGTGCATATTGGGGGGTGGAGCATAAGCCGCGCTCATCCTTACTCAAGGTTTAATCATAGCGCAAAAAAAGGCCGGAGTCTAGGATCAGTCACATACCAAGAAGTACATCTGATGCGCATCTACTGTTGGCCCGCTGATGACCAGCATCATCCATGAACCCCCCGTGTAAGCTCGAAGTGCGAGTCAAACCACACAGCGAACATGTTTAAAAAGAGTGGGGGGGGGAGCCACACTCCTAACATTGGCAATGTTGTTCTTTTACTAAAAATGAGCACAAACGCCTAATTGAAACTAAACTGTTAAGTAATAACAAAAGACAAAAGAATGCAGACTTCCATCATCAAACTTAAAAATTGTCAGCTAGGGGACCTGAGCAGCCTTACAACTTCCACTGGCTCCCGTTTACACTCACGACTAGAGGGTTTCTTACCCCTCTCCACATAAGAAATCACTCTAGCCAATATGCCGTCAGTCTGCTGCCTCTCTGCCAACTGTTCGTGGGACAGGCCTTTCAGTTTTGGTTGATCTGTGGGCACAATGTGGTGAATCAACTGTGGTAACAAAAGGTCACAATGTGGGGTAACCACATTAGACCTCTTTGCCTCCATGACTGCTGACACTTCCATCGCAGACCAAGAACCAGATGGTTCACTTACAGGTGTTTGGGCATTTACTACCAACATAGCATGAGTTGGCTCAATACCAGTGCCAGGCTCAAAAGGGTGCGCAGACCATCTGAAAACTTCTTGCACTTGTTCCCCCTGGACTGCCGCTGCCTCCTTCAACAGTGAGTTATAAGGTACCCTAGTAAGACGATGCAAGGTGCTCTGCTTCACAAAAGGCTCTCTGCTAAGAGCATCAGCAACAACATTCCTTGAACCAGCTATGTACTTGATGTCAAACTGATATGGAGCCAACTTGGCAACCCACCTGTGCTCGCAAGCATCCAGTTTCGGCTTTGTCAAAATATATGTCAGTGGGTTGTTATCGGTCCATACTGTGAAGGGCCGACCTCTTAACCAGTGACTAAATTTTTCACATACAGCCCACTTCAATGCAAAAAATTCTAGCCGATGCGCTGGATATTTTGACTGGGCAAACGAAAGTGACTTACTCGCGAAATAAACTGGCCTTGCTGTATCCCCATTCTCTGGCACTTGTGAAAGTACAGCACCCAGGCCACTACTGGAAGCATCCACTGAAACTAAAAATGGCCTGTTGAAATCTGGATGAGCCAACAAAACACAGTCAATCAGGGCTTGCTTAAGACGACTAAACGCCTGCCTGCAATCATCAGTCCAATCCCCTGCAGCGAGTGATCTCTTCATCATGGTCTTCTTACCCTTTTTCCATTTCTGACCCTTAGGACCAGCAATCAACTGGAAAAGTGGCCTTGCAATTACTGAACACTGTTCTATAAACTGCTGGTAATATACAACCATTCCAAGAAAAGAACGTATCTTCTGTTGAGATGGGGCACCAGTTTTCTCATCCATAAGGTCCGACTCATTCATTTCAATAATCGCCTTAATTTTATCAGGGTCTGAGGCCACACCCGCCTTGCTGACCATATGACCAAGGAACTTCACAGACCCTTGCATAAAATGACATTTCCTTGGAGCTAATTTCAAATTATGAGATTTCAGGCGCTCAAAAACCAACTCCAATCTCTTTAAACCCAACTCTTCATTCGGAGCAAAGACAAGCACATCATCTAAGTAACAGAGAAGACTCAGGAAATTTTGGTCTCCAAAAATTCCGAGCATCATTCTCATAAAAGTCGCTGGACTGTTACAAAGTCCCTGAGGAAGGCGGTTATACTCATATAACCCAAAGGGGGATGTGAAAGCAGTGTATTTACGGTCTTCCTCATGTACTTCAACATTGTAGTAACCAGATGTCAGATCCATAGTAGAAAAAAAAACATTGCCACCCAGCGCAGCTAAAGCATCAGCTTGATGTGGCAGTGGATGAGCATCCTTTACAGTTCGAGTATTGAGCCACCTAAAATCAGTGCAAAGCCTTAAATCTCCATTTCTCTTCCAAACAATAACAAGAGGGGAAGCATACTCACTACTGGATCTTTTAATAATTTCCCTCTCCTCCATTTCATCCAAAGCTTGCCTGAGTTTATCGTACTGATTAGGTGGAAGCCGTCTGTATGGCAGTCTAAATGGACGCTCATCACTCAGCCTTATCCGATGTACATAGCCCTCAGCCTTTCCACAATCAAGTCTATGTCTAGAAAAGATACATTCGTACTTTGCAATTAGATCAACAAGTTTTTCTTTCCATTCTTTAGACAACTGACAGGAGCTCAAATCAATGTCTGCAAGCCCCAGGTCTCCTAACCTGTCACGGAACTCACAGTCTTTCTTGGGTACACTGATATCAGACAAACTGCCAGCACTTGAATTGTCTGGAAACTCTACATTATTGGCATGTTGTCTGATTGAGCATGACAACCCTACATTTGTGACACATGCATCAGGGTCAAAATCTTCAAGTGCCAAACATGGATAAATGTCAGCCAACTTTGCATTACGTCTGAGAGTGATGGACACTGGCGAGGGGTTAATTACCTTAACAGGCACCCATCCATCGGCCCACAACCTCGCCACTGTACGACCAATCAGGACATTTCTGGGTCTTGAGCGGGCTCTGCATGGCTCTGCAATGATGGCACTGCCAGCTGACAAATTGTTTAGATTAGAGAGTTTTGCCCAGACTAAATGCTCCTGTAGAGGTTCAAGTGTTACTGAATTTTTCAGTTTAACTGTTCCAACCTTTTCTGGCACAACTGTTCCGTTCCACCTCTCAACATTAGCCAGTAACTGAATAAGTTTGCTATCCTCAGAATTTATATTCACATCGGATGTCATTTTTTCCATCACGTTTCCCTGCTTTTTCAACTCTTTGATCAGGTGTTTAATCACGTTACTGCCCACAATGAGTTCATCAACTTGGCCGTCTACGATTAAGGTCGGAACCTGAACAGTACACCCATAAACAGTCATGTTTATGTCACACATACCAACTGGTTTTGTTTTCGACCCCCCACAGCCGACCAGTACTACGTCAGATGGAGTCACAGAACCATTCAAGGCTACGCCAGCATCCTGTAATTTAGACACAACCACAGGGCTCAAAGTGCAAGCCATGGAACCACAATCAATCATACCTTTAACAGTCAATGTGCTCTCTAACAAAACATCAGTATAAAACAATCCCTCATGCATTGACAGTTTTTGTGTATTTTGAACTATCACAGTCAAGTTTTGGTCAATTTCCTCACACACAGTAGAATATAATGATTCTAGATCGACATCAAATACTTGGGGAGCGTCACAAGGCCCAGCATCCCCCCCCACCACATGCGGGCCTTTTAGTTTCCCTGCTGGCCAGGGGGGCATGCTGCCGGCGAGGTCCCGGCACGTCCATCAGCAACAGCATTTGGGCACTCAAAACGTGTGTGATTTGGGGTATAGCATACAAAACAGAGCCCATTAGCCCGACAATGGTAAGAGGTGGAATGGTTAAAGTCCCCACAAACCTTACACACCCCCCGTCCATCCCCTCTATTTTTGGGCCTCGGCCGAAAAGGTTTTTCTGTAGGTTTTGTCGGACCACTTGGAACCCTTTCCAACACATGTTCCAATCGTGTAATCAGGCGCTCCAAAGATTCAACGGAACTGCAAGCAAAGGACTGCTGAACTTGAGGAGCGTTACTTTTGGCTGCAGTAACCTCACCATTGCTAACGTCATCGTGAACAGAAGGCAAGGTTTGTATTACAGTTTCTTGTTTTTGAACTAAACATGACAACTGATTTCGGGTATATTTGGTTTCTCTTTGAAATTCATCCAGCCTTTCTTGCACTTCGGCAGCTGTCCAGTGCTGCTGAGGTTTACATCTGAAAATCAGCTGCAAATGGGGGTCTGGGCAATGTCTAACAAACATGATTGTTACTTCCTGAGATGGATTATCAAGTTTCTTCCCTTGTCTTTTCAAACAGTCCTCTGCTACATCCATTGCCCTATTTAACCTTATCCAATAGTCAAATGGGCTCTCCCCTTTTAGGGGCAAGGTAGCATAAAAATCAGCCAAAGGCATAGCAGAGTACACTGTGTCACCGAAATGTTGTTTCAGGATGTCAAAAATAGGTCCGGGCCCATCACTTAAGTCAGTTTTAGCATAATTGCGTAGGGCTATTTTAACAACATCACGTGCCCTCCCCATTAATCGGCTCAGAACTTCATCAGCCTGATATTCTTGACTATACTCACGTTTACGCAAGTATACTGACATCAATTCCACCCATTCATATATTGTGCATTTATCAGAACCATCCCCACGATAGTATGCTGGCTCTTTAACATCAGATTGTAATACCAGCTTCAGATTTTGCATTTCAGAGGGCACACTGCTGCCAGCATGTCCCGCTCTCGAGTCCAGACAAGATACAATATTCTCACTGATGGATTGACCTATTTGTTTCACAACAGTGGCCAACATATCCATAGAAATACCACCCTCTGCAGTTGCAGCTCTTAATTCATTCACTTCGGTCACATTAACCTCAGGCTGATTAATGGAATGTGTTTCCCCACAAAGTTGATAGTTTACCCGTGGCGTGGAAGTTAGTGGGTAGCCAGAAAACCCCCTACCCACAGAAAATGTTACATCAGTTTGATACACACCTCTCCCTCTACCCAGGCCTGGCATGTTAAATTTCTCCATTATTATTATTTATTTATTTTTGTTCATGTAACCCAAAAAGAAACAACCAACCCCCCCACTACCAATAAAAGTAACGTATCCAAAAAGGTTAATATTTCAGATAATATGCATAATCAAATTTTTGAATAATCAAGGTCCCAATCCATTAATTATACTCAGTTTTATGTTCATATATGCGTGTGCAGTAGTGTACGCAACCACCTCGTCTTCACTTCCAAGCTCCGCCCCGCGTTGATGCTCTGAACTCTGCTCCGCGCTAGTCCTTCGACGTCTGCTGTGCACCGATGCTTGGATGTCCGCTTCGCGTCAACGCGGAGTTCCTCCTGGCGTCACACGTCCGACACGGATGCTCAGAAGACCGATCACGGCACCAATGTAACTGGTCTCTTATCCTCTTTGCATTGTGTCATTAAAACTTGTGCTTCAATAAATCGTCTCTCATTCATCAATTTATTCACTGAAAAAACAGTAACACAGAGTGAGTTGATATAGGCCTATTCCAGCATATTCGACGCCTCGTGCTGGCACGCTGGCCTTACACACATGAACTGATTAGTGCAATAGAGTTGAACAAGTTCAGAAATATAACCCATGGTTCAAAATAATGCATTCTCACAAAATCGAAACATAACATGTACCTGAGAAAACACAGTAACACAGAGTGAGTTGATATAGGCCTATTCCAGCATATTCGACGCCTCGTGCTGGCACTATAATAAAACACAATTTTCACTCTTCACAAACATCCAACACTTTTCTCGATATTGAATATATATATACATATATATATATAAGAGTATAAGTAGTATATATATATATGTTGTTGATCTTTATATATATTATATCACTTTTCGAGTGACACCAATTAGACAGAATATTACGGAGCTCAATCACGAAGACTACCGCTGGCCTAAACAAATGCAACTGATTAGTGCAATAGAGGGGCGCACACAGCACCAAGAGCACAGACAGCCAATAGGGAGCACCCTGTAAACCTTTGTTCTGTCAATCATCCTCCAGTGAATTATTTAACCGTGGTTAGAAAGTGGAGACACACATATATTGTACAACTAGTTACACCAGCAACTCGTCGGAAAATTGTAACGCCCCTTACCATAATCGCGAGTATCAGCTTTCAAAGTAAATATCAAGACAAAAGTTAATAATGTCGTTAGTTTTACCAAAAGTTCAAGCCCGAAAGGGCAACAGAGACACGTGACAGACACAGTGATGAGTGAGTGAAGCGGTAGTGTTTGCACGTACACAAGCCACGGTTTTTCTAAGGACAGCTGATCCACTGTGATGTCTCTATCTCTCTCTCTCCGCCCTCTCCACACAGAGAGCACACAACAAATGACGCAAAACTCTGCATTTGAACAGCAATAGCAAATACTTAGCTAATAACAAAAAACAGGTAGTGTGCTAGAGAGCGACGATTGTAATAGCAAAGTCAGAGAAATTACCTCCTCTCCTAGAGTTCACGAAACGGTCGTCCATAAAATACATTGCTGTTCTGTTATAAGTAATCTTAAAAGATTCCTAAATGCATCTACTTCCGGAAGGCCAAATAAAGTGCTTTTGCTTTCGCCCAGAAACACACAGCATCTCCCTGACATGACTGCATCAACACGACTGCTGTTCCTGAAACCACACCTTCTTTCTTTGAGTTGGGGCAACATGTTGGGATTGGGCGGCATTATGCAAATATTTCCACATAGTGAGGTAGATATGTGTCTTTATCTTAACTTTGATAAAGAATATCTCTATGGTTTTGAGACTTTAGTCTTTGCAAACTTCAGGGATCTTATCTATGCACAAATCAGCTTGTAACACTCCAAAGAGAAAAAAAAAATTAAATCGCATCATATGACCCATTTAAATCTCATTGGTTTGGTATGGTGTAGAAAAAATAAATCGACTATTACAGAGATTCTGAGAAATCGATACACGATTTTATTGATGACCTCATTAACATGTTTCTACATATTGTAATGAACATCACTGTCTTTCATTTCAAGTGATTTAAAGAATTGTATGCTATTAATCCACAGTAATGTATCAAACTGCTGACAGGACCAATAAAAAGAAAGATACATATATGCATCTCAGCTTTAAAATTGACAGTGGTTGCAAAGGTGGGTGCCAATGTATATTTCTGCACACAGCTGTCAGTGAAAACAGTTAGGCTATATAAATAAATTTTAGGCCTAATTAATTATTACATCAAGCCAAGACTAATCCCATCCTGTTGAGGATCACTGAACAAGTAATCCACTTTATAAATTCACATTTACACGTAGTCTATGACCGTTCCTCCTTCCAGACTTCATAAGTGAGGGGGGAAGAATGCTGGTTGGAGAAAGCCATCGGGCAAAAACGGATGCAAAAGCCCACCGGAAGATGCCAGGTGCACTGGGCCAGAATGAAAGATGACGTTCCTGGTGCTGAATGGAGGGTGGAGGGCAGATGTGGACCCACAGGTCGGGCTGATGTTCGTGCTGGGTTGCAGGGAACTCTCTGCGCCAGGGTTTTGCTTTTTCCACTTGGTTCTTCGGTTCTGGAACCAAATCTTGACTTGGGTTTCGGTCAGGCTCAGAGAGAGCGCGAGATTTAGTCGCTCGCATACGGATAAATAACGCGTAGCGCGGAATTTGTTCTCCAGAGCCACAAGCTGTTCGTATGTGAACGCGGTTCTGGCGCGCCGGGGCTTCGCGCAGCTGTGATCTGAGCGCCGCCGCCGCTGACGCGACAGATCATCCGGCGCTGGAGTCGTTCTCTCTTCACCTGCCTCATCCGGTTCTTCACAAGGAGAAAAGCCCGATCTTACATTTCTGAGCGAGGTTGATGAGTCCAACTCAACATCTGGATCGGGAGGCTGGAGCCTGACGCAACTTTGATGTTCATCAGTTGATCGATCACCTGTCAATAAAAATATATCGATATGTCAAGTTTCTTTCAGACAGGTAAAGTTTTTAATAATTGCAGCTATTTAATTTCTGACGAACGAACCGAAGAACGCGAAGAATACGACAGTGTGTTATTTATTGTTGTTTGTTTATAGTTGGAACAAGAAAGCGACAACTAGGCATAATCACAGTTTTGACCTTGGTTTGACTTATCTGAAAGTTTAAAATTAGGTTTTAAAAGTATGGGAAATTATAAGGAGCCGGCCACTTAATACGCAGTTAGCTCCTAGACAGGGTGTGCTTAGAGAGGGTCGGGCCTATTGCTCTTAGGCGTGCGGGTCACCGACCACTCTAAAAAATGCTAGGTAATACAACCCAGTGATTGGGTAAAATAGGGACAACCCCAGCAATCGGGCTGTTTTGACCCAGAGGTTGGGTATTACCCAGACAGGTTGCCGCTGGGTCAAAACAGCCCATGCATGGTTTGTCCCTATTTTACCCTAGCACGGGGTTGTATTAACCCAGCTTTTTTTAGGGGACGGAGTGAAGAGTGTTGTGATTGGTGTGCTTAGATGGCTTAATTATTAAAGTAAAACTGGTAAACTGGCCTATAATCTTGAGGTGCTCGACAATGCAATCAGAACACTCCACTATAAAAAATGCTGGGTTAAAATACAATCATCCAGTGCTGGTTAATAAAGAGGGACAAACCCAGCCATTGGGCTGTTTTGAACCACGGCCAACACCTTTGGTTGTAGTAACCCAACCGCTGGGTCAAAAAACAACCCAGTTGCTAGGTTTGTCCCTATTTTACCCAGCACGGGTTGTATTTAACCCAGCACTGGGCCTAAAATCTGAAGTGATGCTCTACAATGCCTGCGTACGTTCAACATACCAGGGAATAAAATAAGGTAAGCAATAAGTAAACATTGGGCCTATTTTAGATTAAATTGTTATGATAATGAATTAATAATCAGAATTACCAGATTATTCAAATATGGTTATTTAGATTAAAACATATAGGGAGGATTAATTAGCCTATACAAATCCCAACATCTAAATAAGATGTTTTGATTAATAGGTAAGACTACAGAAGTTAGGAGTAATTGGTGGCGGTTCGCTAGTTGGAAGAGAGAACATTTATATGTAGGCGTACTAACAACTCTTAGTATAAAAATAATAATAATAATAATAAGAATAAATAATATAAATAATTCACATATACAATAAGGAAATTGCGCTATCAAAATAAATCTTATAGCCAGCAAGAGCCCTGAAGAAAAGTACCTGGCAGATATAGCACGAGAAAGTAAACGAAAGATGAAACGTGAGGAGCGCATTGTAGCTACTAAAACGTCTGTACAGGAATCTAGGGGATGATGGATGGGTTACTGCGGCGTGGTATTTCAAGAATAAAGACCTGCCGAGGAAGGCCATAAAAAAAAAAAAATTTTTACCCCTCAATCAATTTTCACAAGTCGAAGATCGCGCAAAATGTCAATGATCGCGGACAAGATAAACCCGTATGTAGATTCCAGCTTTTGTCGCATCCAGGCTTATCATAGTACAGCAGCTAATGGAGGTTCATAATTTGTCGAGAACCATAGACATCGATAAATGTCATCTATTTAAAGGGAAGTTTTAATCGAACGATATTTGGGATCAGACATGGCAGGGGTTTGAAGTTGGGAGCCGCAAGCTGCTGGAGGGAGATATGCAGCATCCAGTAATGGGATATCGATCAAAGTGAGCGCAGGCATTCTCAATGGGACGATTTAAACAATTATCTGCCCTGACTGTCCCAATGGCAATCACTTACTCAGCTGCGGCTGCTTAAAGAAAACGCAGTCTTGGAAATGAGGGGGAAGGTCAAAGTCACAATCTAATGACACAATATGATACAAAAGGTCTGTTTATAGAAGACATACAGTGAAAAATCTTATATTTAACCATATTATTTTTAATACATAGGCATATGTGAAATCATATTACAAACGCACAGAAATATTTTACAAAATAAAAATGTAGTGCTTTTTTTCTTCTTCTCAGAATTCTACAGTGGCATGGCATTTCTAAAAGGCGTAACCCCAAAATACAAAGGTTGTGGAGGTCTCAAAAAGATGTATTATTTTAACATATAAGTAGTCTGTATGCTACGTTTCAGAACAGTGTTTCAGTAACCACCAAAGTTGGATTACAAGTTAGCAGCGTGCGCTATACACTGGCCAACAGAAGTCGCGATAGGCAGATGGTAACCATAGTAACAGCTGCTCGATCGCTCATCGCAAACATAAACAGGATTATTTTGTCACATTAGAGTTAGGCTACACATTAGAAATATATTAGCGTTTTGTTTAAAATGCAAGATACACCTCTAATGGATGCAGTCAAAAATACTTGAAGAAATGATTTCAAAAGTTGACCACTGAAATAATTCGCACACTGCTGTGGTTATTATTAATCGCTTACCTATATTTTTGCAGATGGCAAGCGATCCTTCGTGCTCAGGACTTTCCTCCAAACTTCCAAATTCTGTGTTTTCTGCAGACGATGTCCGTTCTTTCGCCGACACGGCATGTGTTTTTTTACTTGTGAACTTTTTAGGATCCAAAATGTCAATAATCGAAAAGGAAATCCGATGACCTGATGTTGTTTTCACTCCGGACTCCTGATATTCAAGCATTTTCCAAATTCCAGTAGTATTTCTGATAGCTTATTTCTGTATTCTCTTATAAAGCAGACACAGAAAGTGGATGCAGCTTCTGGTCGGGTCTGAGGCGCTGCGGTCAGATGTCAGCGGATGAAGGTGTGCTTGAGCTCTTTAACAGGTCCATTAGAGGAGACGCGTGAGCGCGAGCGATTAACGGGATCCCTTTCGATTGGCTGAGAGCAGCTACTTAAACCTGCGCTCATTTCAATCAACACAATATGGACAAGTTCCCAGGCTGACAAGTTGCATAACTCAAGAAACTGTTGCAGCTAATCCTTAACCTACACTCTTCAGTGTTCTTTTGCACAATATGTTTAGCAACGAGCCCTTGCAAGATCATTTTAGGGTTCTTCAGAGAGCTTTATAATACCTAAGTGTATTATCAGAGATTTATTGTGATTTATGTTTTAAATAATAGTAATTAAAATATCTCTATTAGTTTATAGTCTATAAAGTTTTTTTTTTAGTAACAACTGAGAAATATTATCATTGCACCGCTAAATAAAGCCAATTTTGCTATCAAAGACACTTTTTCCTGGCAAATACATTATGTGGGATCAGTACAGTATGTTGGTTTATTTCATAGTCAATAGCTTAAACCAGTATCTTCACATTCACTATGTGGCATCAATCTGCCAAAGCTTGGGATGAATCAATAAACGTGTGTCCGGCACTGATAAATGAGAAGCTCTCCTTCAAAGCACTACTGTTTCACTATCTAGCTAGTGATTTACTTCTGCTAGTCTATTCCCCAAAATACATACATAAATATATGAATACAATATCATAATAAAAACCATTAGCTACTGACAGGGTTCCCAAGATTTAAAATGGCATCTAATATATTAAAGCCTGAGATATTTAAAGGGGCCACACTTAAATGGATAATTAACATAAAGTGGTAAGTCTATCATCAAGAAGGTATTTAAAAATGTCTTTTTTTTTAGTTTCAATAAGTAATGGAGTCCAATCAACAAATAAATAAATGAATAAAAATATATATAAAATAAAAATGAGGGTAAGTAAATGAATTTTCCGTTTTGGTTGAGCTAACCCTTAAAAATGTATGAATGGAATTCTATTAGATAACAAAACATAGACAAAAATCACATTTATTTTAAAGGAATATATATTACGATTAACTACACCTGTGTGAACCTGAAGGCAATTTACTTTACACATCTACTAAAACTTGATTGCAAAAAGAGTATACACGTTAGTTTTGAGAAAAGCGTATTTCTGCAAATGTCCACGTAGATGTTTTTTCATGTTTAAGTGGCTTTAAGTGAGCAAATACTCACTGTAGATAAAAGACAAGTGCATTGTCAGAATACCACACACAAACTCCATATCAAACCCTTGTCCGCTTCTCAGATCACAGATGTTGATTCCTCTCCTCTCCTTTATGACACAGAGTGACTTAACCTCCCCTGCACTGCCATTCAGTTGTATTTCTACTTGTTTGCTAGCAGCCTGCAGTGTATATTTTGTGGTGGTAACATGGTCAAACTTCAGACACTCACTGTCTGAACAGGGACTGTTTGCTTGCATTAGCATGTCTAAGCCCAGCGGCTTGCACCGAGTGAGCTCCATAAGAATGGGGGCTGAAGTCTTTCCTGCAAGTTTAAGACTACAAGTTTACAACTTCCTCTCTGCAGGTCTGCCACTATGCACATCTGTTTACACAGGACCAGAGCACAAAAGTGTGGCCCAGGAGGCACAACATAGTCTCAGGTACTGAAGATAAAGAACGCACAAGAGGTAAGGTGGAGAATTTCAAGACAGCTGCTGGAGCCAAGAGGAAAACTTTGGGTGGGATGCCTGGGGAGAGGGGCACATTTACGGACAAACCTCTCCACTGTTCCAGCACCCCACCTCCTGACCCATAAACTCACCAGAGCACCAGGAATATCTGCTAAATGTCGGATCATTCATGTAGTTGCAGCTTGTGGTGGAGCTCTGTTTACGGATGGGCATTTACTCTTTGTTTGGCTTTGTCCCTTTATTCCTATCCACAGTGCAGTGGACAATAGAATGGGAAACTGCTGAAATGTCACTCTTTTGAAGATTACAACTTCAGAGCACTAAAAGTCTCATGGATTCCCCTCTTTAAATGAAGAAGAGACTTTAAAAATCTTATGAGGGGTGTAAAGAGTTTAACTTACTTGTCTCTGAAAAGCAATGCTTGTTACAGTGAAGCAGCATTGCTTTGATATTCCTCAAACTTTCTGTTAAGGTAAACTACTATTTATCTCAAACCACTCAATACAGATTTAACATACACATTTTTTTGTAAATAATTTAACCCTTAAATGTGCTATTTTAGTTTTGTAACTTCATTATTCTCATTTAATTTAAGATTAAAACTGTTCAGCGATAGTATTTTTTAATATAAATATAGTAGTATAGTAATATTATAGTATATAGTAATATTATTTGCATAAAGACATGCGATTGGTCTTCGTCCATAAATTATTTGCGTACAGAATTGTGATCTTATTATCTTTGAATATACTACTTACAGCTGCCTTTACACTGTCACTAGTCAGCTATGATTGCTGATTGTTGTTGGCATAGAACCAAAGCCTACAACTTGCTACCTTCCTGCTGCTGCCCATTTCCTTCAGAAGATACAAATTTAGTTGAAAAATATCATTTATCATTTCAAATATTGAATTTGCAGAATTGTTAAGATTTATCTAAAAATAAATTGCACAATACTTGTCAAACAATCTGAACGCTATGAAATACATTAACACAAATGAACTGGAATCAAATTGCTGTGCTCATCCAGTGTAAGTGTAAAAACAACTGGAAAAGCATCATACCAAAACTTTTGGGCATTATATGAGAGTGATGTTACAGGACATCTAGGCGAACACAAGGTCGGCAGCATTGTTTGGTAATTGTGCAAACGGTTCTACCTGTTCAGCAGCAGGCGTAATGAAGGCTTGCTGGCAGCGTCCGGGACGGGTGAGCGCGTCTGGCAGATGCTGACATGCAGCAGATGTGGAAAGTGGCTGGGTGATTTGTTAAGGGCCTGGATCATAGCAAAAGAGGGCAATTAGAGCAGGGGACACTGTCACACATTCATGGACATTGGCCCCCTTTTCACAAACACACACTCTTTCCCAGAGGTAAAGGTCAGTTCACTCTACTTTATACATGCTTACATTACAGCTATCACTATACAGCCAAAGCAAGTAAATGACAGAAGAAACAACCTCAGAGAATCCAACCATAATATATTTATTGAAATAAAGCTTCACATAGTTTCTAGAATAGAATAGAATTTATGTTCAAACTGGGGCTGGTGGGAAATTAAGGTTGCAATTGTTTTCTAAATAAAATTCCTTAAATAAAAAGAAATAAAATATCTTTAAACTTAACTGAAGTTAAATGGAATCAGTCTCTATTTGTGAAAGAAACAAAAAAGAAAAAAAAACTTTATAATTTGTCAATAAAAACACAAAAGTGGTGAATGAAAAAATAAGTGACACTGGCCCTAAATAGAATAGAATATAATATATATTTGATTTCCAAACACAGTTTTAATTTAAAAAAATTAATTCCTTAAATAAAAACAACTAAAATACTTTTAAACTTAACAGAAGCTAAATGGAATCAGTCACTATTTGTGAAAGAAACAAAAATATCATTTTAAAAAATTGTCAATAAAACACAATAGTGATGATAGGAAAAAAAGATTTGACACTGGCCCTAAACAGAACAGAATTTAATTAGATTTTCAAACACAATTTTATGATGATTGGAAAAAAAGGTTTGACACTGGCCCTCAACAGAAAGAATAGAGTAGAGTAGATATTTGATTTTCAAACACAATTTTATGATGACTGGAAAAAAAGGTTTGACACTGGCCCTCAACAGAAAATAACAGAACAGAACAGAATAGAATTCACTGCCACACAATTAAATTGAGACTAATGGAAATGACATAAAATTAGATAATGGTTAAAAAAAAGGCCATCAAACAAAGCAATCTTCATAATTCGACATTGGGTGAAGGGAAATCTCATCTTAGAACCAGAATTTACTTCTGCCTTTTGCCATCTCTGTTATGGTCTTTCACTGTCAGTAGAAATAACAGGACTCTGTGAGCAGTGTAAATTTCTATTGGCGGCTGTCACCCTGGAAACGCACACACATCTATGTTTTGTGTCAGTTGTTTAGAGATGAACATACTAAATGCATGCAGAGGTGCCAGACTTCACTGGTGGAGAAGAAGAGCAACCCCAGATGCTATACAGGGAGACGGGATGCCTTTAGGACTGCAGCATAATCACAGAGTCTTCTGTGAATGGACACTCGGGTTAGTGCACTGCTAATGTAGAGTGTAAAAGAAAGAATTACACGCGGTCTGAGGTTATGGGCCGCAGTCGATGTGATGTTCTGTCACTCAGCACTTGCATTGATTGCTCATTGTTCGCAGAAGGTCGCATCATAATTCATTAAATCTTAACGAGTCCCCCTGGAACCACCTGCATGCCTTTCCTCAATTGCCCCTTTAAATTACGAGCGACTCTCACGCTCAGCGAGCTCAAAAATGAAGATATATTCTCCATGTAAAGAAGAGAGCTATTAGTAACATTATTTAAACAGCCCTCTTTAAAGCCAGGGGGAGGCTGACTTTATGAAGGGCAATTAGGTACTCACTATAATTGATAATTCATACTCATCACAATTAGGCAGTATAAATAGAGTGTCTGGGATTAATGGTTATGGCTGTTCAAAGAGAGAGACACTAGGTAGAACTGGCCAGGCATGGCTGATGGAGTGGAAGGAGGCAGAACTAAATTCATCTCAATTTGTGGAGGAAACAGATTGTGTTTGTCCCTTCAACACACACCCGAATTATCCAACGGTTCCCTCACCTTCAGATTGTTCTGTTTGTGATGCTCTCCCAAAACTTTGCAAAATGTGTGCAACTTAAAACTGGCATGTACTGATTCTTGAGACATGGGACAAAACAAGTCCCACAATCTTATCTCCAATTATGTTGAAATAAAGACAACTTTTCCATTTTGAAAATAGGTAGAAATGGTCGCTAGAATTTTCTAAGCTCAAATGTACCATTTCATTTGATTAAAATTACATTTATATGATTACTTACCCCCCTCAAAATATATCTCAATAGCTACTTCATATATTACAATATATTCAATGTATTCGACAAAGAATATATAAATAATATTTTTTACATTTCTGCTTCTGCGACACTTATTGTTATACATTCATTTTCTTTTGTTTGATTTATTTATTTATTTTTGGCCAGGTCAATCTTGTAAAAAAGATTTGATCTCAACGTGTTTTATCCAGGTTAAATAAGGGTTACTAAATAGGTTCCTGAATCCTGACAGAATCTCTTTTATAAGATTTCACAGCTGTCCCTATACCTTTTACCAATATTTATGCAAATATTTATAAAATCTGGTTAAATCTAAGTCTTTCTTCATCCAGAAGATAAAGAAGTGAAACCAAACGTAAATGATTAAATTGAACAGATTAACCCAAACCTTCTTTTAATCAATTCTGTAGTATGTTTTGTTCCAGTACTCAAAAATCATTTAATTTCAATTGTCATGAAATGCCCATCAGTAGTTTATGGAGAATGGATGCGCTCTACATGTATGATCATATACAGTGTTTAGACACTAGACGGCTGAGGTGAAGGTCTTTTTAGCTTTGCTCTCTGTTGACACCAGCTTAATTGCTAAACTGAGCGCTGGATCAGGCAATCCTTACTAATCAATAAAGTCTTCACCAGCCATTTCCCCCAGTGATTCTGCCCTCATTTCTCCTCTAATTGTTCTTTTTCACCCAGGAAAGTCTACGGCTATGCCATGAGCAAAAAGTGTGTGAACGTGTGCATGTTTCAGTACTGTAAAATGTAATCTTAAAACAACACTGCAGAAGAGACCTTGACATTACACACAATATTTCCAGACCAAGTCTTGACCTTGTGCTACCTCATGTAGTTAATTTCATATTTTTGCTGCATGTACGCCTAAAAAGCACAAAGTAATGCTAATCCATTTTCAACATTTTGACATTTTAAATACAAATTCCTAGGATAAACACTATTGAAAGAAATCTATAATCATGAGATAGAACTCTTGATAAAATGTCCAAAATGTGATGTTTAATTAAACCAAGATATAAGACATACATCTCAAATATTATATATCATGTAATAATAAATATATTTATATATTTAAAAAAAAAAAAACTATTTTATCTGTTATTGCACCTACATTTACACAACACAGTATAAAGTTAGCTGCATTTATAAGTATATACAGTATATAAATGAGTCTATATAAAATCGACTAAAAACATTCACTGAAGTAAAATATCACCTCAACCAATTTATGAAAACAAGGTATCCTAATGTCTATATCACCTAATTATTGAAAAATAAAGCTATAAATAATGACTGACACTTAAGTAAAAATAAAGCACATGATTGGTTCTTGCCTTGATAGATAAAAGCACATTTTGATTTGCAGCAAAAACTGTCATTACTTTTTTATCATAAAGAGAGACAGATTCATGGATAATGCAATTGCTTATGAAATAAAAGCCTCTGTCCACTCGGGGACCGGAGATTTAGAACAGGAGCATGATAGCGTGACTTCTCTAACCTTGATGTTGGACGAACCGATCACGTACGACAAACTTTCCTCATATGTTATGGCTTGCAGAGAATTATAGGTCAATTTAGGCTCGGTCAGTGAGACGACCCTCATCAACAACCTCTGTTCCACCATCCTTCCTCTTTAGAAGTTGACCTTTGCGATTTTTCTTGCAAGGAGAGCAGACTCTATATTGCAATGATGTGTGCTCGTAGTGTGGTCAGTCCTCATGTTGTGCTGGATGGGCACTCATGTGTAGTGATGCTTGCAGGGCCCATCCTGTGACTCTGGGGCATATGGACTCTACTGCTCATTTCCCTGGGGCATTATTGCCATGCTGATTTACTACCAGTGAAGGACAATCATCAGAGACCAAATTATACCCCAATCACAGTGTGTGAGTGTTTGTTCATGGTCTTTAGGTTAAAGCAATGAAGGGTGAAAACCTCTATAGACAATCAATTACCTTACAATTAGTATGGTTTTAACTATAATTTCTTATTTTAGTAGGTTGCTTTAAAATATACACATCCAAACGCAAATAAATTGGGAAATGAGTCCATGCATGGTCATATTTGTCCATGTCGCACTGACAGCTTTTGACATATTGCACCGTATTTAAGAAATGGGATTCTCGTTGTTTGGAAGTGAGAACCACTTATCTTTAACATTAAAGGTAATAGATCTCCAGGGTGAGATTTTTATCGACATTTCTCATTACCAACCTATTGGTGTTTATAGCAACGGTCATAAATGGCTCCCTGTGGTGCTGTGTTTTATGAAGAGATCAGCTGTCAGGACATATGCGTTCGAATCTCTGCAGGATGCAATGACACCGGTCAAGTTTAAAGACCTGAGAGAGGAAAGAGTGAGAGTACATCACTATACAGGAAACCAGGACAGACTAGATCTAACTGTAAGAAAGTCAAAATAAAAACTGATAATTAATATACACATTATACAGACACACACACATTATATATATTTTATATATTATATTTTCCGTATTGATCTTGATGTTTCATCTGTATTTTGAGTAACGGAAATTAATAGATCATGTCCTGCCATTACATTTTCCATTTCTGTATAATCAACTATACACTGTGGGTAGATTTCAATCAAAAGGTTGTGTTCCCCAAACAGGGTATTTTCCAAAATTGTCAGATTGAAGCAGTATGTGTTTAATATGTTGTAACTTTACTTAAAATAAATGTCATTAATTGAATTCATCTTGGCCAAATCAATAATCATATCAATAATAATACTTTTTCATCTCTTCCCGTCTCATTAATTATTTTGTGTTTCATAGTTGTTGAAAATGCATATACTGTATATCGTAGAAGACTCCTGTATATCTTAAAGTAGACACTCCATAGCATTTCTTATTTTACTGAAAGGTATCTGTCTTGAATCGGTGTCACTAAACACTACAGCACATGTTCCAACTGTGACAACTTACCCCATATAGTCTGAAAACATGCCCTGCTATAAGGTAGATTTCTATATAGTGTGCTAAATGAATTGTATGGCAATAATGGTGGACATTTTCAATAGCATCATCAAGTTCCTCAGACAAATAATAAAATATCTGTTAAGACCTCATTAATTAAAAAAAAAGGTTAATGAAAGGGCCAAATAATAATTTAATTAAAATTCCAAAAAGCATAGGGTAGCAGCTGTAATTGTAATTAATCTGTTGGAGGTGTCTCTTGTTAACAAATTGGACATCCAGGGCAATTTCTCACTCAAATGGTTTGCTAAACTAATAAATGAATGTCTTACCCACCCAGCAAACACAGTTCACAGAATGCTAAATGAAACGAGCAAAAGCCATTAAATATAAATGCATGACAGCAATGCGTGTTTGTAGGCCTACAGTATAAACCTCAAAATATTCCACTCAAATAAACAAAACAAATAACTCTCAGGAAGTTGAAACTTAATTTGAACCGAGTTAAATTTAGTTTAAAGGGCCTTTGAGCATATTTAAGTTTATTAATCAAATCTATTCTCAAAACTATTTTATATTTCTTGCTGTTAGCTGTACATTTATACAAAACACTGCTACTTATATCAAAGGCCTAAACAACATTTGCAATGCTTGTCATCGTGTCGGCTTTGTGGGTGGTTGACAAGTTGTTACTAAGCGGTTGCTAGGGCGTTCTGAGTGGTTATCTAATGGGTCAAAAAGAGGTTGAGCACCAGTGTTGGGGGTAACGCATTACAAATAACACAAGTTACGTAATCAGATTACTTATTTAAAGTAACTAGTAAAGTAACGCATACTTTTTAATGTAGAAGGAAATATCTGAGTTACTTTTTCAAATAAGTAACACAAGTTACTCTTTTTTTCAATTTATTGATTGACAGATCTCATGTCCCCATGTTGAGAGAAATCAGAAGATGTTACTGTAGTTATAAAATAATATGAATATGCATTAATTCATCTCACTCACAAAAAAACAACAGATTCAGTATTGAATGAATAAAAATAATGCAACTCAGAATATGTCGCAAACCTGCTATAATTAAATGTAAAACAACACAAATATCCTTTATGTATCCCATTCTATTAACCAATGTCTTTGCTTCTGACTTTCGATGATCCAGTTTAACCGTACTAATAAGCAAAAATGACTCACATTTATGTGTTTTTTTTATTGCTGAAGTGTGTTGAAATGTCTTCTTATGCATTCTACTGTACGGACTTAAATTTACATTCCTTCAGCCTGAGGCTTATTCATTACAATTTTGGTGTGAAAAGGCTTTTATATTTGCCAAAAAATATAACTTTTTTATTTTAAAAACAAACAAGCAATCCCTGTCCAGATTTTAAAAGTAAAGCAAAAGTAACGTAACGCATA
>JADLZN010004336.1:0-27217 GCA_018155175.1 Sinocyclocheilus anophthalmus
CCAGTAGTGTGTTTGTGGGCAAGTGGTTTCAAGGGAAGATAACAGGCTATGGGGTGTGCGATGACTTCAGCAGGTATGTACATTGTAGTTACCAAATTTGAGATTTTAAACATCCTCCTGCATAAGCAACTCATTAATTACTTTTCATATCTCCCAGAGGAGAGAAATACATGGGAATGTGGCTTGATGATCAGCGTCATGGAGACGGAGTCGTTATCACTCAGTTTGGATTGTATTATGAAGGAAACTTCTGTAATAACAAGATGATGGTCAGTTAAGATGTTATTATATGCCTGCATTGAAGTGCCTGTAATTTGCTTATATTAAATATACACTTCTTTCGCTGGTTGGGCACTAGAGACTGTATGTACTATTATTTCAGCAACTTACCATGACTTTTGTCTGATATAGGGCAATGGGACTCTTCTCTGTGATGATGACACTGTCTTTGAGGGCGAGTTTTCAGAAGACTGGACTCTGTGTGGAAAGGTGTCTTTGAAATAATGTGACCGTTTCCAGCCACAGTAAATTTGTAGAAACCATATTTGTGCATCTTAATGCTTCTGTGTATTTGAATCTCCTGTGGTTTTATGGATGTGAAGGGCGTTCTGTTCATGCCTAATGGTGACTCTTTGGATGGGGTCTTTGACGGTCACTGGGGAGCTGGTCTGAGAGTGGCTGGAACATTTACAAAACCCTTTGAAGCTTTGAGGAGAGAAAGAAAGATTCCGTAAGTGTGTCATAAACAATGCTTTCTTTGGCCTACTGTATATTTATAAGTATTTTTTAATCTGTGTTTGTGTGTGTGTGTAGCGTGGCTGGTCAACACGCAGTGCCTGCAGAAGAAAAGTGGAAGGCAGTGTTTGATGAGTGCTGGAGCCAATTAGGCTGTGAAACTCCTGGTGAAGGAGTGTATGAAAAAGCCTGGGAGAGCATCGCCATCGCCCTCACTGCCAGACGCAGACAACAGAGATATCGGTATGTACACACACACACACACACACAAATGACAATAAAGGTGTGATCACACTTTGTAACATACAGTACAAAATGCTTTATACTCTGCAACATATAGTTAGAGTGTTTAATGAGTTCTTGAAAAAAAATGAAATAAATACTAATTCAATAGTTTACCAAACTCAAACTTTGGTACACAAAAGACAAAACTTCTTTGTTTATATGCACATGAATGTAAGGGAACAGAGTGTGAAGAAATCATCAGTGACGTATGTTTGTCTATAGTCCAGACGAGCTGAGCCGATCTCAGACTAAGATGCTGGAGAGTCTTGAGGTGATTCCTCAACATGTGGGCCCTGTTACTGCAGACTCCTACAACAACATCCGTCGGTATCTCATGAAGGTGAGACTTCCAAAGGCTTATTAACACCAAGTCTGTACAGCTGTACAGATGCCTCAAAAAGCATTTGAACACTTGGGTCACAATAAAGAATGTCATTGAATTAGATCAAATAAAAAATCAAACCATGTTGCATCTGCAAACACATAATGTTATAGTTTTTCAGAACTAATCTACTTTTCTGGCCATTTTTGCAATTATTTTGAACAAAACCGTTTGTCAAGTTATTTTTCGTAAGAAGAACTGACCTTCATATAGATATATATATATATATATATAAATTACAGGTGTCTTAGGACAGTAACCACAGGTGGACATGATCCACTAACATGTGACAACCATAAAGTCTCTCTTTAAAATAATTTTCGTCTCGATTTTGAGGTTGGAAAATGTTTTCTTATTTGAAATGTATTTTTCTTTAATTAAAATGCACTGTTTAATACTTCTTACATAATGTATATAAGTACTGTTTGTGGTCGGTACGATTTTTTATTTTTTTGAAAGAAGCCTCTTATGCTCATCAAATAAAAACCATAATACTGTGATATTTTGCAAGTTAAAGTAATTCTTAATTGTTATTAAATTTTTTTTTAATGTAATTTATTCCTGTCATGGCAAATCAGAATTTTCAGAAGCCATTCCTCTAGTCTTCAGTGTCACATGATCCCTCAAAAATCATTCCAATATGCTGATTTGCTACTCAAGAAGCATCTCCTATATTATCAATGGTTGAAACAGTTTGCCGCTTAGGATTGCATTAATTATTATTATTATTATTTTTTATTACGAAAATAACTGCAATAGTTTTTTTTTTTCAGGAAAAATTTGATGATAAAAGTTAAAAATATTTTTTTAAATAATTTTGAAATGTTTTGTAATATTATAAATGTCTTTGCTGTAACTTTTGATCAATTAATGCATCCTTGCTGAATCAAAAATATTAATTTCTAAACAAAACAAAAAAAAACTGACACCCAACGTTTGAATAGTAGTGTAGATTCATACTTTTTTAAATGTATTGCTTCTTTTTTTGGGGGGCGGGGGTGTAATGACTCTCTTTAGGCTTGTGATACCCCGCTTCACCCACTGGGCTGGCTGCTGGAGACCCTTGTGACTGTGTACAGGATGACCTATGTTGGTGTGGGCTCCAATAGACGCCTCCTACAGCAGGCAGTGGAGGAGATCCAGTCATACCTAACACGCATATTTCAAATAGTCAGGTAACACATTCCAGCTTTTCTGTGATTGCTTCAGTATGAGTTACAGGAAACCCTAGTGCTTTAAAAGCCAGCAGAGCATTTTGCAAAGCTCATAGAAAGCATTTTACTCATTGTTATAACTTTACTACTTTATTACTTAATGAACTCGCCTAAATGTAATAATGAGGCATACTGTTAATTTCATTACAGTCTCAGAGACCACTGGATATTACTTGATTTTCCTTTTAAGGCCGTTGTTTTTCAAATATTTGTGTTACAAATATTTGCCGCAGGTTTCTGTTTCCTGGTCTCCCTGAGGATGGAGATTTTATTCTGGATTCCTCCAGTTCCTCAGATGAGGGCACAGACTCTCTTAACAGCAGTACACACTCAGAAACTCCACAGCAGGGGTAAGACAGCATCACTATGACTGAACTACTGTTTTGTTATTTCTGATTTTTGCACTTTTAAGTTGCATTATATTACGTTACATTTACTTATATTGATCTATCTACCTATCATCTATTTGTATGTGTATAGACAGATCTAACAGAAAATAGTAAAAACAGTAATATTGTTAAATATTACGTAGATTAAAATAAGTATTTTCTATTTTAATATATTTATAATGTATGTATTTTCAGCATCATTACTCCAGTTCAGTGTCACCTGATCCTTCAGAAAACATTCTAATATTCTGATTTGCTGCTCCAGAAACATCAATGTTGAAAACATTTGTGCTGCTTGATATTTTTTGTGGAAACCGTGATACATTTTTTTCTGGATTTTCTATGGATAGAAGAACAGCATTTATTTGAACTAGAAATATTTAGTAACATTGTGCATGTGTTTACTGTGGTTTTTGATCATTTTAATGGATCCTTGCAGAATAAAAGTATTACATGTGTTCTTACCACAGAAAATAAATAGATGTATACAAATAGATATAGTTACTTTCTGAAAGTATAGCAGTCTTGTGTTGTGTGTGCTGCAGTTGGATAGTGAGCAGTTCAAGTCTTCTCCTGCCGGTGTTGCTGCCGAGGCTTTACCCTCCTCTCTTCACTCTCTACACACTAGAGAAAGAGAGAGAAGAGGAGGTGTACTGGAACTGTGTGTTAAGACTCAACAAACAGCCTGATCTTGCTCTTCTAGCCTTCCTTGCAGTACAAGAGTAAGTGAAAAAAGTAACAGTACCATATGAAATATTATTCTATAACAGTGTTTATGATACAATTATACTGACCCTAAAAAGTATTTGGACACTTAAGCCATTGTATTGAATGCAAAATATCAAACCAACTGGCATTTATCTTAAACATATAGCACAAACACACTTTTCAAATGGAGCATATCATGAAAATATCGTGAGAAGAATTTTGGTTGATAAACAATGGATATATTATTTAAAATGAAGACAAATTATATCTGGACACCAGAATATCATGTCCTTGGTAAGGCATTGCAAAAATGCATTAGTAGTAGTCAATTCACTTTCACTATTCACAGTAGTCAGTCAACACAAGACTGTATTTATAATGCAGTGTTTTTATATGGGGATTTAAATGAGTGAATAATGCATTATAAAAATAAAAAAGTGTGGTTATAACGTATTATAAAATAGACGGTGGCTTTTACAGTTTTGAGTTGAATGTCTTTTTGTTTTTCAGAAAGTTCTGGCCAGTTTCTATTTCTGTACTGGGAGAGAAAAAGCAGGTAAAGCTTTCTGTCTTTCCTAAGAAAATAATCAGTAATGACACTGCTGGTAAAATATATCACTTTATTGGTTCAATTGAATTTAATGGACAGGTCTTGCCTAGTACTAAAGAGGCCTGCTTTGCCACTGCTGTTGAAACCCTGCAACAGATCAGGTAAAGACAGTTTTGTGTGTAACAAAGGCAGAAAACAACAACAGGAACATTTTAGTAGCAATCTTCTTTTTTATTTTTCTCTTTGCTTCTACAGCACAGCATTCACTCCCTCAGACAAGTTGCAAGTGATACAGCTGACCTTTGAGGAGGTCACTCAGGATGTGCAGGCTCTGCTTGGGAAAGAGTTTCTGTGGTGCATGGATGACCTCTTTCCGATCTTCCTCTATGTGGTGCTCCGCGCACGGTACTTTTATAAACCTTTCACTGCATATAGACCTCATTGCAATGAAGTTATCAGCTGAAACATAAATGTATGTGCAGTTTGTCTGCCCATGTAAAGAACCTGTCGCTTGTGAATGTGTAGGATCAGAAACCTGGGCTCTGAAGTGAGTCTGATAGAGGATCTTACAGACGGAAGTCTACAACTGGGACAGCTTGGATTCATGTTGACAACTCTCAAAGTGAGAATGAATTTTTTTTTCACACAACTTCAGGGACAAGTAGCATTACTACTTTTAAAATCATAAAGTTATGTCATTAGAATATCAATTTTACCTGGTTCATTTAAAATTCTTGACAAATTCTGAGTTTGATCACTTGATGTAAATATAAAAACTTGAAACTGAATAAATAATGTATGACATGACCCCTTTTAATATTGTGGGCTGGTTTTACGAACCAAAAGTTTATTTGTAAAGCTAAAGCCTTTAAGGATTTGAATGAATTTTAAGGATAATCTCATCACACGCAATCACTAGTCCCCTTTCATTCTCTTCCATGTTTTACTTTAATCTCTTTCTCTGCCCTTAGGCCTGCTACAACCAGATTCAGCTTGAGAAGACGACATAGGAGGGGTTGGTTTGCGAGCGGTGCAGCCACAGCTTTGCCAACTTGCGCACAGTCTTACGGAGCAGGTGCCATTTAAAGAGACACGGATTACAGGTCAAGTCAAGATGTGCTCATTTATTTCAGGTCTCAAAAATGAGATCACTTTCCACTCATCTCTCTTAAGCACTGTTCTACAGAGATTACTTCAATTGTTATAACTATTGAGACTCTCACATTGACCATCTGGCTGCCAGTTCAGTTACCTCTTGGAGAAACATGTACATTTCAACACCCATATTACCTGGACAGAAAAGAGACGTTTTCTGTTTTATATAAGATAGCAGAATAAGCACTCAACAGGTGTCACAAGGTTATTACATGCAGTTTCAGTAATAACTGACACTCATATTGCTATATATTATATTCTGTATCAATCTGCCTCTGGCTTATATACTGATACTCAAGCTAATGATGATACTGTGATTTAATATAATCAGATTAACATGTAAATTGTATCAGAGCAGTTATTATATGACACAAAACAATAATGTTGTTGAATGAATTATCTCAGATTGCCAGTAACTTGAATAATGAATGAATGAAAGGTATGCAGAAAGATGTTTTTGGGAAAAGAATTCGCTTATGGTACCAAGGCAGCATGTGTTTTATCAAATACAGTAAAAAAATATAAGATTAATTAAAGTTATATTATTTTCGAGTTTAAAATAACAATTTTCTGTTTATGTAAATTTATTCCTGTGATGCACAGCGGATTTTCGCATCATTACTCCAGTCTTCAGTGTCACATGATCTGTCAGAAAACATTTTAATATGCTGATTTACATTTTCTTATTATCAGTGCTGAGAGCAGTTGTGCTTCTTAATATTTTTGTGCAAATCCTAATACTATTTTTCAGGAGTTTTGATGAATAGAAATTTCAAAAGAAAATCATTTATTTGAAATAGAAATATTTTGAAACATTATAAAAGTCTTTACTGTCACTTTTAATAATTTAAAGGTATAGTTTGTTCACCTCCTGTTGCACTGGTCCCCATTGACTTCCAAGTATGGAAAAAAAAACACTATGCAAGTCAATAGGGACCAACTGAAGGTGAACTATCCCTTTAAATCATCCTGCTGAATGAAAAGTTTAATTTCTTTCAAAACATCTTACTGATCCTAAACGTTTTAACGGTAGTGTACAGTATATAAATGATCCTTCTGAAGGATAAAGCAAGGGGTGAAGAGCGAAGGGATCATTTTTAGAAAATGTAGCTGTTACGGGAAGGAAAAACATGGGGAAAGAGAGGGGAAGGCGGGAAGCGCATGAGTCGAAAGATGAAGAATAAATCCGGGTCCACAAGAACCTACTGTGTGAAAGGCAAACTGTTTACACAGCGGTAGTGCGGGGTGTACACCATACTCGGTTACAAGAAAGTTAATCCAAAGTCACTAACAAAACATTGCACAAGAATACTCTTGGCACCTACCGATCACAATAAGGTAATAAGTAGCTTTTTATTGGGTTATTGGTTTTGTTGTCATTTTGCACATTACGCGGGGTTGCAGTGATTCTAAATACATTTGAAGTCTTGCGATCTAGGTATTATAAACTGCAAATAGAGATTTGTGACTTAATGGTGTTATTAAACCCCCTTCATGTAAAGGTCACTTGCAATGGTGAACAAATAATGTAGTTCCTAATTGAAGTCAAATAATATATCATGATGTATTTTTAAAAAGTAACTGTATAATCCATCTGATTATAACACCATGGATATTCTAGAGAATATGTGACCCTGGACCACAAAACCGGTCAATTTTTTGAAATTGAGATTTACATCATCTGTAAGCTGAATAAATAATATTTCCATTGCTGTATGGTTTGTTAGGATAAGACAATAATTGGCTGAGATACAACTGTTTGAAAATCGGGAATATTGAGAAAATCGCCTAAAAGTTGTCCAAATGAAGTTTTCTTAGCATGCTTTACTAATCCAAAAATTACGTGTTAATATATTACCGTAGGAATTTACAAAATACTTCATGAACATGACATTACTTAAATCTATAAGTTTGACCCATACAATGTATTTTGGCTATGGCTACAAATATACCCCAGAGACTTAAAGAGCAGGTCACAAATAGAGTTTCCATTTCAGCATGACAGCATGCTGACATGAAGCTTTTCACTATATGAAATTTGATTTAGTTGTAATTATATTATCTAGTCTTATTAGACTGTACCAGAATGAATTTAAGATATTTTTAGAACTAATACACTTCCGGGGGAAGTCGTGGCCTAATGGTTATAAAGTCGGACTCGTAACCCAAAGGTTGAACGGGTTCGAGTCTCGTACCGGCAGGATTGTAGGTGGGGGGAGTGTTGTACGCCTCTCTTCCACCTCATAACCGGTAAAAAAAACTGGAGGTGCCCCAACTGCTCCCCGGCCCGCAGCAAAATGGCTGCCCACTGCATCCGGTGTGGTGTTCACAAGTGTGTTTGTGCACTTGGATGGGGAAATGTAAGAGCACTAATTCACAAGTATGGGTCACCATACTGCCACATGTCACTTCACTTAAGACTACAGTCATATTTTTATGATTTTTTGCCGTTTACATGGAAAATGGGTCTTCACCACTTGCACTAGGAATAATAATTTCATGGCAGGCCCCTAAAAGAACCTCAGCATTAGTATTTGCACTGGCCAAACTAGCGGTAACCTTTACTGTAGCTGTTTCACAAATGCCTTTTTCATGAATTAACTATTTCCCTTATATCAAGCGATCAATACTTGTTAAAAAGACTGTATATTGTGTGTGAGAGTGTTGTGTGTGTGTGTGTGTGTGTGTTTTTCTCTGAATGCTCTTTTGTACATTTTGACATGCCTGAAAGAGTTTTGCTGATTTCCACACAGGCTTGTTGGCGATCTGTTGCAGATTTGGGTTTTTTAATACTGATTGCCAAAATCGAGAGAGCAGGATGCTCAATTAATGTTTATTACAGTATAGTAATGTGAGGACACTACACTGTGTCTGTATCGTGCTTGTGTGTTTTACGCATGTGGGAGACTTCATTCAGTACTTTCCTGTGTTAATCATCAACATTTAGCTCACAGCAAGTGAGAGTAGCTTTAAAGGGATCATATGATGCTGCTAAAAAAAACATTAATTTGTGTAGGAAATGTGTTTATGTGGTTTAAGGTTCAAAATACACATTATTTTCTACATACTGTACAGTATTGTTTCTCCTCTATGCCCGCCTTTCTGAAACACGTTGATTTTTACAAAGCTCATCAGTCTGAAAAGCGAGGTGTTATCTGATTGGCCAGCTATCCAGTGCGCTTTGGTTGGCCGAATTCCTCAAGCGTGTGATGGTAATGTTACGCCCCTCACCATACTGTTAATGCCTTGTCCGGCCGGGGCGACGAGACAAAAATATTAAGACCCATTACAAACAAGGCATTTGTTGTATTTGACATAATTACTGATTATAATGACTTTACTGTCTTTTTACGTGTTGTCAATCGCGCCGTGTAAACAGAAAACCATGTCTGCATTTGTGATCGTAGAAATGACAAACAACAAGTACTACTCTACTGCTCAAAACTCGCGTTTGAATCAAAAGTGGCCAATTCTTTAAATATGAAAACTTACTTAAATTCTGTGAGTCAGAACAGCCGGCATTGTAGTCTAACGTTACTCTCCCAAGCCAGGATCAGTAAACAGTCCTCCATAAAATGTGCAGCACTCATCTGAATGTTTGGGTTGAACTGTTTTGGAAGAGTGTTGTAAATACAACTTACCACTGATTTCTAGTCGTGGTCCCCTCTTTTGGAAGACCAAAGAAAGTAGTTTTCGCTTTCACAATGAAAAAAACAGCGGCCTAGCGTGAGGGGAAGCCACCGGCTTATAGGTGCGGAACGGCCGCGTGGGTGAGAACAGTGCGGCCGGTGGATTCGACGAAGGAGGCTTGCGGCAATCACATGTGATGACCCCGGGTTGGACTCTGCTTTGTCCACGGTGAAAGCAGATCCAGCGATCCACAGCGCAAAGTTATAGTATTTCCTCAGCACTGATCAGCGCCTTCATGACATGGCGGCCGGCGGCAAACAACATACACAGCGAGAATAAATAGGTTACGCCTTTCTTTCTTTGCTTGGTATCCATTTGGGCGGTGTTATGCAAATCTTCCCACATCATGACGTAGACATGTGGGGGCTTGTTAGAACGAGCCGTTTTAGGGGGGCGTGGTTAACTCTTAACTTTTATATAGAATAACTCTTTTGAATTTGAGACTTTAGTCTTTGCAACTTACAGATCTTCTTTATGCAACCAGGAGCTTGTAACACTCCAAAGAGAAGGAAAACTTGAAATCGCATCATATAACCCCTTTAATGCACACACTCATACTTAGATCAGTTCTGTGATCCGGGCTGTTTCCCGGCAAGATGTGTTTATCTGCTTATCTAGTCATTGCCAGGCATGTAAGGTGATGTTACACACTGTCCCTTATACATGAAATCAAAGGCTCAGGCGGCTGGAATGAAAAAGGCGTTGTAAACTGTAATGCTATAGTAACTGCTTCATTGTAATATTACTGTGGATGTTCTGACAAAATGTTTCTCTGTCCTCAGCATTTTCAGGCACGGATACGCTTCCCGATCTAGTTTCCTCCACCCTTTGTCCCGAGACATCTGTCAGAGCCAGCTGAATATCCCGCAGTCATGTCGTACGGAAGGACAGAGCAGCGCGCCCCGCCAAATGACTTCAGCAGCCTGATCCAGACATGCAGCTCCAACATCCAAAAGATCACACAGAACAGTGAGTGTCTGAATCTGTGCTGTTTAGTGATCTGATCATGCTAGTCAGTAGCAATATCAGCAGGGAGTATCACATCAGTTTGACAACTTAGTGCAAGGTTCATGATGATGAAGCTCTACGTATTTTATATTAAGAAAAGGAGCCTGTTTGTAGGATTTTTTGCATTGTTATTATTTTATGGCACGGAAATAACTTGCACTTTTCCAGTGGCTTTCATTTGCATTTTCTCAGTCGTTTTCTACATTGGGATTTCAGACATCTATTCAATAAGGAATTCTGATCCATGAAACAAGTCTGAGATTATTATGTGGTGGCTCACATTAATCTGACGTGTTGAGACATGCACTGCTGCTCAGCAGTTTAGTGTTGGTAAGGTTTTTGAAAATGTTTGAATGTCTCTTCTGCTCAACAATGCTGCATTAAAAAAAGTTAAAAACTAAAAACAGTAATATTGTGAAGTATTATTGAACTGTGGTACAATTCCATTAAAATGTTTAGATTTTTTAAAAAGATTACTTTTATGCAGAAAGGATGCATTAAATTGATCAAATTGACAGTCAAGACTTTTATAGTGTTACAAAAGAACAAATTAAATGCTGTTCTTTTGAACTCATTCAGTATTCATTAAAGAATTCTTGAAAAAAATATGTTTCTGCGAAAATACTCAGCAAAAACTTTTCAACATTGATAATAATAGGAATCCATCTTTCCATAAGTGGTTGATGACTTATACTCAGTGAGCAATCAATCAGCTATTGAAATTTCTGAAGGATCGTGTGACACTGAAGACTGGAGTCGTGAAGATGCTCCAGCCTTCATCACAGAAATAAATGATATTTTAAAATATATTCAAATAACAAACATTCGTTTATATTTGTGGTTTAATATTTCACAATAGTACTGTTTTTACCGTAGTTTGATTTATTTTACATTCTAAATGTCCCCTTTAGGGATGACCCTAAACTTTTGAATGAGTAATCTGAACACTTAATATATTAGTAATGGGATTAATGAGATTTTATTTCTGAATAATTGTAGTTTTTTTTCTTTTATACAGACTGTTGCTCTCTATTCTCATTACTGTTATGCAAAAAAGTGGACTTTGCTGATCTTACTTTTTCTTCTATTTTCTAAAACAAAATAGTTTTTCTTGTTTTTTTTTTTCTGTTTTGATGTGAAATATGATTTGAAAAAAATCTTCATGAGATCCACAGTATTGTCGTCATGCTGTGAAAAACCTGCACTGCCTTCACAGCATGATTTTAGTTTAAATTTGTGTTTTTTACATTAGCGGCACAAATCAAGAGCATGGTAAACCAACTGGGAACAAAACAAGACAGCAGTGACCTGCGGGAGAGACTGTGAGTGTGTTTAGTTCTTGATTTATTTATGGCTGTGCATTTCCTGTTCCTCTTGTGCACTTGTATTATTCTCAGTATGTGTGATTTGTTTACAGTCAGCAGGTGCAGCACTACACAAACCAGCTGGCCAAGGAGACCAACAAGCACCTGAAAGACCTCGGCTCACTCTCTTTTCCCGTCTCCCTGTCCGAACAGGTGTGCTCACTTTTAACCTCCAGAGAAACATGTTTACATGAAGCATAAGGAAATGAAAATAAAAATGGGAAGGTCATTTGTTTGAAGTTCTTATGTTATCTGAATTGTCTATCCTAACTCATTGAATTTCTTCTTTAAACAGAGACAGCAGAAAATCCAGAAGGACAGGCTGATGAATGATTTCTCCGCAGCTCTCAACAACTTCCAGGCAGTGCAGCGGCGAGCCGCAGAGAAGGAGAAGGAGTCGGTGGCCAGAGCCCGAGCAGGGTCTCGACTCTCTGTAAGATACACTCGTGATGTTTTCCACACATTCGCTCTGATCCAGAACTTGGTGAACTGTGTACTCAGGCAGCATCCTTAAAAGTGACAGTGATAAGCTTACAACTCTATACTCAAACACAAAAATACCTTACACACCAATATTTGATGAAATAGATCATTTCCATCTAGGGGTAGGTGACATGCCAAAAATAAAAATCCATACGATCAATAATCTTATCACAATTCTTTTTTATGTTCATTTATGATTATTTTTCAAGTTACTGAAAAGTACAGGCAAACTCATTTCTGTATTTTAAATATTATCCGTTACTTTTTTATTTATGTTTTTCAATTTTTTATTTTTCAAGTGTTATATATATCTTATATATCAAAAAAAAAAAAAAAAAAAATATATAGATATCTAATATATATATATATATATATATATATATACAGGTGCATCTCAATAAATTAGAATATCGTGGAAAAGTTCATTTATTTCAACTCAAACTGTGAAACTCGTGTATTAAATAAATTCAAGGCACACCGCGGAAGTATTTAATTCCTTTGTTTCTTTTATTGTGAATGATTTTGGCTCATCATTTAACAAAAACCCACCAATTCATATCTCAACAAATTAGAATACTTCATAAGACCAATCAAAAAAACATTTTTAGTGAATTGTTGACCTACTGGAAAGTATGTTTATTTACTGTACATGTACTCAGTACTTGGTAGGGGCTCTTTTTGCTTTAATTACTGCATCAGTGCGGTGTGGCATGGAGGCAATCAGCCTGTGGCACTGTTCAGGTGTAATGGAAGCCCAGGTTGCCTTTATAGCGGCCTTCAGGTCATCTGCATTGTTTGGTCTGGTGTCTCTCATCTTCCTCTTGACAATACCACATATATTCTCTATGGGGTTCAGGTCTGGTTAGTTTGCTGGCCAGTCAAGCACACCATCTATGTTGTCATTTAACCAACTTTTGGTGCTTTGGCAGTGTGGGCAGGTGCCAAGTCCTGCTGAAAAATGAAATCAGCATCTCCATAAACCTTGACAGCAGAAGGAAGCATGAAGTGCTCAAAAATTCCTGGTAGATGGCTGCGTTGACTGTGGACTTCAGAAAACACAGTGGACCAAAGTCCTCTTTTCAGATGAAAGTAAATTTTGTATTTAATTTGGGAATCAAGGTCCCAGAGTCTGGAGGAAGAGTGGAGAGGCACAGAAACTATGTTGCTTGAAGTCCAGTGTGAAGTTTCCACATTCAGTGATGATTTGGGCTGCCATGTCTTCTGCTGGTGTTGGTCCACTGTGTTTTTCGAAGTCCCACAGTCAACGCAGCATTCCCTCGAAATGTCACTTCGTAAAATGGGATGCTGATGCTGTTTAGTTTTTAATGCTTCCAATATTCATACAGTACTCTTCAGTGAAGTGTGTTTGTGTTGTGATTTACTGCAGGCTGAAGATGGAGGTCATGAAGAGCAGCTGGTCTCCTTTGATAAGTATGTCTCAGTCCCTGTCTATGGCTGAGAATGGGACAGAAAGAAAGAACCCAGCACTGAGTAAAAGCATTAGAGCTGAAAGCATTTTGTATGTGTGTGTGTGTGCGCAGTAATGATGATTGGGGTATGACGACCACTCAGACAGAAGACGTGGCCATAACAGAGGAGGACCTGGAGCTCATTAAAGAAAGAGAAACTGCCATTCAACAACTTGAGGTTAGTTTCCTCTTTTCCTTCCCGCACAGCCTGCCACACACATTCCATTCTTCCTCTTTTTAGCCTAATCAATGTCTCAGAGTATCTGTGTTTGAAACAGAAAGTGCTGAAGAACTTAAACTACCACTCGAAAGTTTGGAATAAGATTTTTTTTTAATGTTTTTGAAAAAAAGTATGTTTTATGGTCACCAAGGCTGGTTTATCTGATGAAAAATATAGGTACCGTAAATTACAATTTAACTAACTGAACTTTAGCTAACTGAGACTGTCGTAGCACTTGCGTATCATTGCTCTTTTGTTGATTTTGATTGCTTCCATTTCCTACATTGTTAGTTACGCTTTGGAGTAAAAGTGTCCTGCTCGTGCTAAATGTAATATTTAATCAACTCTTTTGTATCTTTAGTATATATATATATATATATATATATTACATTTCATTCATAATGCAAAGCTGTTATTTTCACATCATTACTGCCAAAAAATGTCTTCAGTGTCACATGATCTTTCAGAAAGCATTCTAATATACTGATTTGCCACTCAGTTATTGTCAGTTATTATTAATGCTGTTATTAATGATGTTTTTTTTATTATTAATGTTGAAAACACATGTTTTTGTTGCTTAATATTGCTATGGAAACTGACATATTTTAAGGATTTCCAAACCTTTGAATGTTTCATGGTTTCAACAAAAATATTAAGAAGCAAAAACTCGTTTCAGCTTTAATAATAAGAAATCTTTCTTAAGCACCAAATCAGAAAATTTCTAATTTTAAAAATTATTCCACACTTTTGACCTGTAATGTATATATACAAAATACCCTCTTAAGGTTGGCCATTAGGAGGATCTTCAGTAGCTGTCATTATACACTACATTGACCCTGTTTACCCCTGCTGTTAAAATACAGTGCGTTTCTCTATTCATAAATTACACTTCTGTGCTGTTGTCTGTAATTTTGCACCCCTGCTGTGATTCCAGTCGGACATTTTGGATGTGAATCAGATTTTCAAGGATCTTGCAGTGATGATCCATGATCAGGGTGAAATGATCGTTGAGTACCTCTGTGGTTCATCTAAACCAGGGATCTCCAGCCCTGCTCCTGGAGAGCTACCGTCCTAAAGATTTCAGCTCCAACCCCAATCAAACACAGCTAATCAAGGTGTTCAGAGTTACTTGAAAATGACGTCAGTTGTTGGAGCAGTTTTGCAAACCAGTCAGTAGAAAGGTTAACTCTCCAGGAGCACGTTTAGAGCCCCTGACCTATACATTTCCCACACCTCTGGTTATTTAAAATGGGATAATAACTAATTCTGTCATTGTTTTCCTGCATTATTCACGACACCCTGTATGACTTTCTTCTATGGAGCACAAAAGGCAATTTTTTAAAGAATATACTTGATGTTTTAATTACAATTAAAATCATATGGATTTGGAACGATGTGGTGATGATTGTGAAATGGTGGCAGAATTTTTAGGTTATTAGCAGTGTTTAAAATTTAGTGTGCATTCAACAGGTTAACCATATAACGTTGTAGTATTAAACTTACACTGTCATATTTGATATGCAGATTTATAAGGCCTCTAAATTGTCAACATGATCAACTTTTCTTTAGAAAACTGTTGTTCCTCAACTTTCAAGTCATGGTTCTTATGTCTTTGTACTGTGAAAACTTTACTGATTTTTATGAAGTAAATCTAACGTTTATATTGTTAGTAATATTTCAAGAACACTTACTGGACTGAAGCAACTTAGGTTTACTTGATTATCCATACATCATTTTTAGAAAAAAAACACATGTTAAAATGTGTATATTTTTCCTGGGTTTAGGCCTCTGAATAAAATTGGTATGTTTTTTTTTTCCTTCCTGAAGTATGAGCTCCATATTCTCAACCATAAACGCATGCAAACTTTTATTTTTATATTTTTGTTTAAATGGAGCAATAAACCGTTTCATTTAATTCTGACTCTTTCATATTTTAGGCATTACAGGTTTAAATGGCTATATGACACATCTGAGTTTACTGTCAAAGCATCTGAATCAAGAAATGCACTTACAGTGGTGTGAAAAAGTGGTGCCCCCTTCCTGTTTTTTTTTTATATTTGTCACACTTAAAAGATTCAGCTCATCAAACAAATTTTAATATTACACAAAGATAATGCAAGTAAATACAAAATGCAGTTTTTAAATGATTTTTTTATTTTATTAAGGGAAAAAAGCTGTTCAAACCTGCCTGGCACTACGTGAAAATGTAATTGCCCCCTAAATCTAATAACTAGTTGTGCCATGTTTTGCAGCAACAACTGCAATCAAGTGTTTGCGATAACTGGCAATGAGTCTTTCACATCGCTGTGGAGGAATTTTGGCCCACTCTTCTTTGCAGAATTGTTTTAATTCAGCCACATTGGAGGGTTTTCGAGCATTAATGGACTGTTTAAGCATCTCAATTGGATTTAAGTCTGGACTTTGATTTGGCTGCTCCAAAACCTTAATTTAGTTTTTCTTGAAGGTAAAGGAGTTGGGAGGAAAGAGCCATCAGAGGTGGACTTGCTGGTGTGTTTGTGGGATCATTGTCCTGCTACATAACCCAAGTGCGCTTGAGCTTGAGGTCAAAAACTGATGGCCGGACATTCTCCTTCAGGATTTTCTGATAGAGTGCAGAATTCATGTCAATTATGGCAAGTCGTCCAGGTTCTGAAGCTGCAAAGCAGCCCCAGATCATCACACTACCACCACCATGTTTGACTGTTGGTATGATGCTCTTTTTATGAAATGCTGTGTTGGTTTTACTCCAGATGTAACAGAACACACACCTTCCAAAAAGTTAAACTTTTGTCTCATCAGTCCACAGAATATTTGCCCAAAAGTCTTGGGGATAATCAAAATATTTTTTGGCAAATGAGAGACGAGCTTTTGTGTTCTTTTTGGTCAGCAGTGGTTTTTGCTTTGGAACTCTCCCATGGATGCCGTTTTCGCCCAGTCTCTTTCTTATTGTTGAATCATGAACCCTGACCTTAATTGAGGCAAGTGAGGCCTGCAATTCTTTAGATGTTGTTCTGGGTTCTTTAAGACCTTGAGGAGTCTTCGTTGGCTCTGGGGGGGGGGGGGGGGGGGGGGGGGAGGAGTTTGGGTGTGGCCGCAACTCCTGGGTAGGTTCACCATTGTTCCAAGTTTTCTCAATTTGTGGATAATGGCTGTGACCATGGTTCACTGGAGTCCCAATGCCTTAGAAATGGCTTTATAACCCTTTGCAGACTGATACATGTCAAATGTTTTGTTTCTCATCTGTTCTTGAATTTATTTAGATCGTGGCATAATGTTTTTTTTTTTTAAGCATGCTTCACTTTGTCAGACTGGTTCTATTTAATTGATTTCTTGATTCAACAGGTCTGGCGGTAATCAGGTCTGTGTGTGGCTAGTGAAATTTAACTCGGCTTTCTAAAATAATGTGGTTAATTGCAGTTCTTTCATGATTTAACAGGAGGGGGCAATGAATTTTTCACGTAGGGCCACTTAGGTTTGGACAGCTTTTTTCACTTAATAAATGAAATCATCATTTAAAAACAGCTTTTTGTATTTACTTGCATTATCTTTGTTTAATATTAAAATTTGTTTGATCTGAATATTTTAAGTGTGACAAACATGCAAAAAAAATCAGAAAGGGGGCCAACACTTTTCCACACCACTGTATTTGTTACTAGTGTAAACTGAGTATGTTTAACGTAAAGTTGTCATATCGTCTAAACACCCTGTAATCAAATAACTATGTGTGATTACAGATAGCATAGAGGCTAATGTGGAGAGTGCAGAAGTGCATGTGGAGAGAGGAGCTGAGCAACTCCAGAGAGCATCTCACTATCAGGTACAGCAAGAGCTTCAGCAGTACACACAAACACAGCTATGGCATTTTAGATGTGTATCAAAAATGTGGCGAGATGGTAGAATCCAAAGCCATGCATGTAGCATACATACATATTTAAAGATAATGAGACTATTTTCTGTCTTTCACTGTAGCAAAAGTCTCGTAAGAAGATGTGCATCCTGGCAGTGGTCCTTGCCTTATTGGTCGGTGTTATCGCCCTTATCATCTGGGCGTCGACAAAGTGAAGATCCTTCCTCTACCCTTCCCCTTTTTCTCTCATTTCTTTATTTAATTTATTTTCTCGCTCGCAAACCCAGTGCCATCCACATGGGAAGGGAGGCTCTCAGCAGCACCTGTAGGTCCATCTCTGTAGTTTTGCAGGGTTAGATACAGTATGAAGTGGCTTAAGCGAATGTAACATTCCCTAGACTCTCCCCTCCGGACCCTTAGTTCTTAATGAAGGAGGATGAGCTCTCGGATGGGGTGGGAAAAAGTGATATAATTGATTCTTATGATATATTTCTAGCACTAACACTACTTTACATTTCTTAATAAATCCAGGTTATTTCATTTTGAGAATTTCATTGGATTGCGGATAAGGTGTAAAAATGACATTTTGATGACTGAAGTTTTGACTGAATCTTACTGTAATATAATTTTGGCTTTAGATGTTTTGTACATTGTACATTTCAACTCTTTCAGATTTGTCAAGTCACTCCAAAGGTTAACAACAAACTGCTTAGAGGAGCTGCAAAATTAATCGTACATTAGACACCATGTTATTAATAACGTAAACCAGTAGACTAGTAGAACAGCAAATATGAAGCAGCAATGATACTTAAAGCTCAAACATTTCTCAACTTCAGTTTCAATACTGTTACCGGTGTTAACTGATAGGTTTATTATACAGGTCTATTATATGGTGGTCAAATAGCTGTAAATGTGTTGTATAAAAACTCATAATCAATATTATGGCTGAAATTGAATTGTATATTACAACATTAAAAGTCTGCACAGTACATAAAAATTATTTAAAAAGATTTGCACCCATACTTTTAGAACATGCAAAAAGGATTGTCCCTTTTCTTTTTTAAAAATTGATTTATATGACTTCTATGAGTATGTGAGTAAAGAAATGTGTCTTAATCAAACCTGCCTTTCTGATTCTCTCTTAGAAATGTTGAAGCCACATTTAGCAGTGGTGAAATAAGCACTGAGAATGTGAGCAGTCAGGATATGCTATATATTTCAGAAAGTACACTGTGTACACTATATTTACCCAGTGTTCTCTGCAGTCTGTTGATTGGCTTTGGTTGTGTGTGCTAATTAAAGTTTATTACCCTCTAGTCTTACCATTAAAAATAACCAAACTTTGCCAGGCAACTAGTGTAACTGTTTTGGCTTTAGACATGAATGAAACCACAAATGCTGTGGCTTTTTGAGGGCCGGTTTTTAATGGATCAGACTTAATCCAGAAATGTCATCTGGTGGACAATAATAAGAAGCCACCCAGAAACAACGAACTGGTACATTTTAGCAGATGCATAAAAAGTGCTTAACCATTCTGGCAAATTCATAGCAATACCCTGATTTCATGGCAAATGTAATTGCTGTATACATTCAGGTATGCATGCTCATAATAGAAATATTATAGACTCAACAGCAGATGTCAGTGTAAAACAAGTTTTTGGGATTTAAGACATTGCTTCTACTGAGGGTATAACCCACAGTACCAGCCAAGTATTGCTATCATGTATTTCTTTTTTGTCCTGTGCATTCTTTTTTTTCTTCTTTTTTTCTCCTTTTCTTCGTTTTTTTTTTTAGACTGTTACTTTCATCCTTGTACAAAATTAGTCAGTAATAGTTAAATAGTAAAATGGTTTACAAAGCAACTGGCTACAAGATTATTTTAGCAGTCCTTCTAACCAAGTTCAGCTTTCCGTGGACTGAATATAATGTTTAGCTTAACTCTTAGAATTACATACATTATGCTTAAACCCAAAGCCAAATGATTTGCTGCCATTTAAACAAAATCCTAACCTTTAATTCGACCTCATATCGACTCCATCTTCTTCTGACTGACCTCTGCGCGAACCCAGAGATCATGGGTGTGGTTGCTCCAATCGTGGTGGAGCAGTCAGTGTTAATGCCAAGGCACTTTCCCTTTCCAGTCAAATACTGATAGTTCTGAAAACCCAGTTTATCTATAAATGCTGTTTGTTCTTGTGCTCTTAGTTTGTATCGAGTGAATTAATGTTTTGCAAAAATGTATTACTCTGCAAACTGAATCTGTGTTTTATATATATATATATATATTATAATATATATATATAGTTCCCAGTGTGAGAAATTGGATGAATATGATTACAGATTGAAGAGCATCATCGGTTGTCTAAATGATTGGCCCTGCTTGCAGTGTCGGTCAGGTTAGCAGGTATGAACATGGTAAAATTCAAATGAAGCAGAACACACGGCTGTGAAATGACGATACAGCAGGGGGAATTCCTGGCTTGGTTACACAGCGCTGTCTGCCGCAGGGAAGACATTGATAAGACCTCTCAGACCAACCTTGTCTGAGATTTCCCATCAGTGCTGCTCGTAGCTGATGTCCCTCATTTCATGCTCCCCATAGCTGGGCTGCATCCTCAAACGAATCCTGGAAATGGTGTGGGATTCATCAGGCTGGTTAATGGGTATGGATATGGTTCAAGACTTTGATTTTCGGCTCTCCTCATGTGCATCTGTTGCTTAATCTGGCTCCAAACTTACAGCTGAGCTGTCACCATGAGCCCAGAGTGCTCGCTTGTTTGATCTACTTTAGTGAGTGCACCAAGAACAGGTGGCTTGTCTTTTCTGGAAATTCAGAACAGAATATTCAGGATTGAGTAATTACTGAGAGGTAGTAAACAACAGTTAAAGGCTGTTTTCTCTTCCTCAATCTAGGCCAGTTCAATTCTGGTACCAAACTTGCCCAAATCCTATACTCTGTAAGGGTGCTTTCACACCTGGCCCGTTTCGGAACCTGGCGCATTTCCCCTTTAGCTCGGTTCGTTTGGGCATATGTAAACACGGCAATCGCACTCGGATCCGCGCCAAAAACAATCAGTCCAGATCGCCTGAATGAGGTAGTCCGTCGGCTCGATTGAACGAACTCTGGATCTGTTCGGTTTAGGGAGAAGCAATCCTATCCAACGGACCAACGCACCGTGCTATATCTAAACCAATCACTGAAAACACATCGTTACTTAATTTACACGCATAATTAACTATTCTAACAAGTCTATCTTCTAAATATCAAAATATTATCTCCTGGTAAGAAACATTCACAATCCATTTGAACTATATCAAGGCTGTTTCTGTTGTCCACGTGTGATAAATTGTAGTGAAGGCTATCCCCAACAGCTCAAATGTGGCATTGTAAAGGGGTAATGTATACAGACCTTGCTTGTATCAGGATCCTCTGAACCAGTTTGATCTTGTGGTTAATGAGTTACACTTGACTGTCAGCGTACGTTCACCCACAGGGCGCCATATTGGGCAGAATCCAGCACTAAAAGAGTCTCATTGTCCTTTCTGACTCGAAGGCTCCAATTAGACTCTCGGGTGCACAGTCATTCTGTTGGTATGAATAAAAATGACATACCTTGAAATTTGATTTTTTTTTTACATTTTGCCAGTTTTAATAAGACAAGAAGTGGCACAAGTCGGACTCACCATGGATATGTCTCAGACCATGTGTGAGACCATAGCTCTTGATATTTGAAAGAGTTTAGATGCATTCTCATTAGCCAAGTTTTGCGGCCAACAAAGGTCCATTGTTAATAGCGTAGTGACGTATGACGTATTCAAACCAAGCAGTTTTCAGTTCAACGCAACCGATTTCACATTGTGAAATCTGCATGAGGAAATCCTTCGCCCTCATGCAAAATTCCCAATTGTGGGGATTCATATTAAAACGACTGAATTTCACTTGAGAAATTCACAGAACCACATGAAAAATGTGCCACACTTTAATTCAAAGATAAATTTATGAAAAGCTAGGAATGGCTGTGAAAAGCGCTTATACCGAAAGCAGGGGTTTTGTTTAATAACAAAAAACAAAATTTCGATGACGATAAGTTTAACAAATGTTGCTTACGGTGCTTTTATTGCTTGCACCTGTGGCTTGGTTAGGCCCTCGTAGATTACTAAATGTATGACCACTAACCTGCCAGTAGTGGCGGCAAGTCATAAAGGGATTAAAAAATTGCCCCTGATTTACTCCACCCTCAAGCCATCCTAGCGTATGGCATTCTTTATTTTCAGACAATACAGCTCATAGTTATTTAAAGTAATGTACACAGCTAATCCATGCTTTATATGGGATGGATGGTAGCCCAAAATTATGAAGTCCGAAAACAAATGACACCAATCCTTATAAAAGAATTCCACATGGCTCCGGGTTTAGTAAAGGCCTTCTGAAGCGAAGCGATGCGCTTGTTTAAGAAGAATATCCATATTTACAACTTTATAAACCTTAATCTCTAACTTCCGCTAAACTGTCATACGCACATTCACGAGAGAGTGGCGTCCAGCGGATGACGTAACACGTAGGCGAACGCGGAAGTGACGAACGTGGACGCGCAGAGTATCGAGCAAACAACGCCAGTTCCGCAAATGGAAGTACAAAATAAGGATTTGTAAAGAACAATATGGAGGATTTTGATATCTAAGCCGAAAGGAGAGTGTTTTTCCTTTGCTGTAAACAAAACTTGTTTCTCGCGAGACTAGCATATTCTCACTGGACCTTACGCTACGCCTACGTCATCCGGCTTTAAGCCACTCTCCCTCTCTCTCGTGAACACGCGTACGACAGTTAGTGGAAGTTAGAGATTACAGTTTATAAAGTTTTATGGATATTTTTCTTACACAAACTCTTCGCTTCAGAAGGCCTTTATTAACCCCTGAAGCCGTGGACTTCTTTATTGGATTGGTTAATTTTTTGGACTTCAAATTTTGGCTAAGCCCTCCCCTCCCATTATAAAGCATGGATTCCGTGTACATTATTTAGATATAACTCCGACTGTGATTTGGTCTGAAAGAAGAACTATTTCTATACCGCTAGTTGGCTTAGGGTGAGTAATCATGGGTATTTTAATTTTGGTGAATAGTCCCTTTAATGATGATTAATTAATGATTCATTGAATCATCAGTCAACGATTTGTTCAAATGGAAACTGGCAAGTGGGCTGTCTTTTATGAATGGATTATTGAATCCTTGACTTAAATGATTCATTCCGGATCGTAAAACACGGCAGTGTTGCGCTGAGACGCACAATGGTGAGCTCTGCTTTGTTTGAAACTATTTGCAATTGAAAATAGGGAAAAAAACTTATTTTAAATATAAAATTCACTTGTTTTCTGAATTGTTGTATAAATTAATTTACTTCGCCATCATGCACATGTGCTGATATTCAGGAAAACACTCTTGCTTGTGTGATTACTTAATTATATCATATCTTATAAATATAAAAACACAAAAGCCTATACGGGGACATTTTTCGTTCGTAACTTGAATTATCACGCTGTGAATGCTTTTGGACTCTCAAAACGTGTTTTCCTTTTTTTTTGTTCAAAGTGAGTGACACTCGAAAATATCAGCTCGCATATTGTTAAAACAACAATTACAATATTATTGTAGACTAAACGATAAATATTGCACACTCCTAGTAAAAAGGGGTAACCTACAATTGTTACCTTGAATAGCAATTTTTACTTGATTTAACCCATAAAAATAGTTTTGTCCACTTTAGACATTCTGCTGACAATAACTTTGCAACCATATGCCAAATAGAGTATTATTAGACTATCAGATTAATATCTGCCAACACTTTATTTTGATGCTCCCCAACACACATTACACTGACTTAAATGACGTGCAAGTACATGTCCAACTTAGTCTATTACCCTCACCCTACCTCACCATTACTCTAATAATAGCTATACAGGCAGTTTGCAAAAGTTACTATGTTAGGTAGCATATAGTAAAGTGGACTATCAACATAAAGCATGACCTAAATTAATGTATTTAGGTTGACTGAGTAATGCCGAATAATTTTTTTTTTCGTATTTGAATAAAAACAGTTCATTTAGACTTTATAAAAGTACTTCAGCACACAACAACTGTAGACAAATATCTTCATTTTAATTACGTCTAGTGCAGCATCACAACACTGTATTATGACAGTATGATAGTAATTTTCCATAAGGAAAGTAAATAGTAAATCCAGATGACTGTAGAGATCGGATGACTCAAAACTGTTGTCTAGGTTGGTTCGCTCGCACCCAGGAATATCAGGCTCACATACAAACAGCAAAGACTGAAAGACTTATTGATTTATAGGTAGAGTAAGAGATGACCTCAATGTCAGCAAAAGATAAATCAATATGTGATAAAGTTCATTTTAAATGGTTTGGTTTCAGCCCATTCTTAAACATTAAACAATAATGACCTGCATATTTACATAATCCAAAAAGGAGATACACAAAAAAAATGTATGCGCAGGCCTCAAAACTAAATGGATTTATTAAAATACACTGATTTGTAATAAACATGAAAAAGGCAGAATCTCAGGTGTCTACAGCCTGTCTTTGATTACACATTTGTTGAACATATGTTTTAACCCACTTGCTGATGGCTGTGACCGATCAATTTTTAAAAGTCCAAATGTTTAAAGCAGCACTGAACGTCACAGCACTTTGATTTTGATCGTGTCTAGCTGTCCCCATCACAGTCCTCACTAAAGAAAATTCTTTATTTGATGAAAAATCTCCCATCGTTTATACTCCCCCTAATATTGTCCCAAACTCATGTTCTCTCTTGTTTTGTTTTTCCAGCAGAGCACAGATGGGGGGGTGGGGGGCGGGGGAGGGTGATGTAGGTGTGGGGGGGGGTGTGTGAGAATTTCTGAAGAATCTCCACACAGCTCTTTCCATACGACAACCATTATAGTGACCATGACCAAAAATGTAATTAGAATCAAATAAAATAAAAACATTCTAAACGAAATATTAAGTGGTCTATTATATATTCCAAAAAGTTGTATGGACCATTTTTATGGTGTTTTTGTTATGTTTATGGTATTTTATGATCATGTTGGCACTGTGATCAATAGAAAATGTTGGTTGTTTTAAATATTTTATGCATGGATTTGCATGTGTGCTACTTGTGCTCCTATCAGAATCTTTAGAATAATATCCACTATTAAATTAAATATTGTAATTCATTCTTTCTTTGACTTGATGTTATTAAAAACTAAATTTGTTATTTTATAAAGTGCATTTTTTATATTATTTGCAAGTACAGTTAATATAAGTAAATATAAATGTCAGATTTGGACATGCGCACATTCAGCACATTTAAATGCACTTCTCTTTCACAAGGTTAACTGTATGCTTAAAATAACCCAGTCTGGGGATTGCTAATGACTCACCACACACCACAACCATAACAACATATTGCATATTACAGCTATGAGGAATTGGTCTTTGGACCAATAAGGTTTCACTTTGACACACCATGACAGGAATAGATAGCCAGTGATCGTCTTCAGGGGTGTCCACAATGACAGCGAAATGCAGAAACAAAAGGGCTGGAAGTCATTTATTTTCCATGACAGTTGGTCATTTGAGGCGACATGAGTGACAGTGACCTTTGCCAATCGGAAAAGTTGAGCAGAGTTTTAATAAAACTGTGCAGCGACACGATGGAGAATGACAACAGTGAACTTCACAAGATCCACCACCTGAAACGTCACAGAGTATGAGCACTTACCGGAAACAGTACAGAGACTTAGTGACCTGCATTGATTAAATCACTGTCATTGTGAACGGGCCTCTCACGTCGCTCGTCACAGCTGGTTAGGACAAACTAAATGGAAAGATGCTGGAATTGATTGCTTGCTCTTCATCCTGTCACACTGTTAGACACAGTTTGCGCTTATCGGCTCGGACTTATTTGTCATATTTAACACCTAATGTTACACTGCATGTCAAAAGCTCGAATTTTTCTTTTTTCCTTTTATGCTACCAAAATGGCAGGTTTTTGATCAAAATACTGAAAAACAGTAATTTGGTGAATATTATTGCTATTTAAAACACAATTTTTCAATTTGAATATATTTAATGCATTATCCGTGATGGTAAGCGCATTTTTAATCTTCAGTGTCACCGATCCTCAGCAATCATTTTAAATCTGATTAAAAACATGCTTCAAAAAATTTTCTTAGTACAGCATTTGGAAACAGATGTGCCTGCTTCATATTCAGTGGAAAACTAGGACTACTCACCATTCAAAATTTGGGTATGAGATTTTTTTTTTTTTAAAGAAAAAAATACTTTTATTCAGCAAGGATGATATACATTTATAATGTTATAAAAGATTCTTATTTTTTTAAAAAAGCAAACAAACATTTTTTTATTTGGACTTTTTATTCATCAAAAAATCTTGAGAACATTTTGTACAGTTTCCACGAAAATATTCAACAGCAAAGATCGTTTGCAACACTGACAATAATAAGACTATTAACAATAAAACACCAATAATAACTGATAATAAATCAGCATATTATACTGATTTCTGAGGATCATGTGACGCTTATGACTGAGACGTGCGCAAATCAGCTGCCATCGCAGAAATAAATTGCATTTTAAAATCTGTTTAAATAGAAAACAGTTCTTTTAAATTAGAATACTATTTCACAATATTACTGTTTTCACTGTATTTTGATCAAATAAATACAGACTTGATGAGCATAAGAGACTTCTTTGCCAAAAGATACACAAAATTAAAAAAAATCATAATTCCAAACTTTTGACTAGTTTGCTGTGACTTCCCTTTCCTTTTAGCTAATAAGGGTATTGTCACTCAGCGCTCAGCCCTCTAATTCCACACAAACCATAAAGCAAACACCATCTTAACCGCTTCCTACTGAGAGAGTATCCGCTCTTGTCTAATTATGGGGCAGGAGGGAGAACCCTAGCCAAGCACAACATGCCAGTGACTGGCAAGACACGAGACACAGAGGTCAGCAGACCATCGCTCCTTCCCTTCCGCTCCAGTCTGAGCAATGATGTTGAACGTCTGGAGGTGAGACCGTCCCATATATAAACACAAGAAGAAAAAAAGTCAGGAAGCAGCCCACGACAGCTGTGGCTGAGCCGGGCCAGTTTCACGACGGTCACTTCTGATAGGAAGTTGGTGCTAAATGGTTGGGGTATAATACGTTATGTTATGCTCCCCATGTTCTGATAATAATAGCTTTCAGACTAACATTATTGGTAATTGTAAAAAAAAAAAAAAAAAAATCTCTTAATAGCCCTACTGTTAGACCTGAAAATCTAAAAAGCAATTTATTTAATTCGAAGGTCTGTCGTTATTTTTTTATTTGTGCTATCTTTATTAATTTCTTTATTTGTTCTTATTTTATTACTGACTGTTTACTTGTCATTTTTTATTCAATTCAAAGATTTAAATCAAGCTATCTCGTGCTACTGCATCAAAATTACCCCACTGTAAAATAAAATAAACACTGAGTGAGCAAAAATGTGTGATATAGCTAGTTATAATTGTAATTAAATAATGTTTACATGTGTATAAAAGCCTACATTAAAATGTCATATAAATTGTTCTCTTCGTTAGAAATTAGCCTACTGATTGCCTCCATGGACAAAAAAATTAATAATATAAAAAATATCTGACACACATATAC
>JADLZN010004337.1:0-32066 GCA_018155175.1 Sinocyclocheilus anophthalmus
TTAGTGCTGTCAAACGATAATCGCATCCAAAATAAAAGTTTTTTGTTTAAATATATATATATATATATATATCTATATATATAGGTGTGTGTGTGGGTGTGTGTGTGTGTACTGTGTATATATATGAGATATTACACACACACACACATGCCTGGCATGATTACATTTAAGAAAACTATGTCATGTTATATATTATTCTATTTCTATTGAATACATGTATTTCATCTCGTAAATGGACAGATTTCAAAGATATACATGTGTGTGTGTTTATATATACATTATAAATATACACAGTACACACACATGTACTGTGTAAACAAAAACTTTTATTTTAGTTGCGATTAATCGCGATTACTCATTTGACAGCACTAGTTTTTATTATATGAAATTTATAACATCATTCAAGTATTGTAAAATATAGAATCTAGTTGATATGTAGGTCAGTTATATATTTAATGGTACAGAAACTAAACAAATGTTTGGTATTTTCAGATATTTAATTGCCACAATAGTGAATTTGTGTCATTATCATTTGGCTTGTCTCAGCAAATAATGACATGCAAATAAATGTGATTATTAATCAGCATATCGTGTAATTAATTTGATTGTTTTTCACATGATTGACAGTCCTAGTAATTCTATTTTCAAGTGGCTGGAAGATTCTGTTCTCATATCATACTTTCACTAATGATCACATGTCCCTCTGTGTAATTATGATTGGTTGTCAGCAGATGAATATATTAGCTCTCGCATCATCTCTCAGCCAATCAGTTGCCGTTGCATAAACATAGCAACAATGTGACTTCTCGATGTAAATAGGAACCGTTACTTCTCTATGTAATTGACTTTAAAGAGTTATGACCAGTCTTAAAGAAAAAATGTGATGACTAACATGAATAAACAGTCACAGGTTTTCCGTCCACAACCGTGAGCCGCCAGTGTGAGGATCTGACACTGATATTACTGTGGATACGCTTCTGAGCTTAGATGGCAGACTTTAAGCATTTTACTGCACAGAAATATGTTTGTGTTATTGTCTAACTGTGATGATAGACTACTCCAGTTTACAGCATGCGAGAGAGCGAGCGACTGAACAGGTAAGTGAGGAAATGTAACAGCATTCATGATAGATTTTGTTTTCCCAGAGGCGTCTGCTGTGAAACTGGGAATGGAGACCAAATGACAAGATTAGAGCCCAACAAAAACCCCCTTCATGTGGAATAAATCTACAAGTCAGCATGAGTTTGGCGAATTCAGAAAAAAGACACTTTCTGTAAAGTCTGACAAATGAATTCCATCTATTTTTACACAGAGAAAAATATACAGAAAACACTGGCTGTGTGTAAAGTGAGAGCACAGTAAGTCTGTGCTGTAGCCTACAGAGATGTAAGCTCTGCTTCACAAACACACACAGATAACAACTACTGGACCCGGTCTTTATTCATATACATCTGAATAAATATGCTATCCATAAGTGACTTTTTTAGAAGAGTTTCCATTGTTAATCTGTTGATGTTTTTTCACCAGCAAACCTCTATTGGTGCCCCTTGTGCAGTTAGTGGACATCAGCTCGTCAACTTTTTTTCAATTGGTGCACTTGCCATATGTTATTTATTTATTTTTTGGAGTCATGGATTTTGGAGTCATCATCACCTCTTTGAAAACATAATGAGAACATTAGCTAAAAAATGAAACAAAAAAAGTGAATTTACTTAAATTTTTAAAAAGTATGTATTTGTCATTTATATTTACCATTCAAAAGTTTGGGGCTTGTAAGATTATTTCAATATTATTTAGTTTCAATATTCTTGAAAGAAGTCTCTTAATCTCATCAAGACTGATTGCCTTGACTAAAAAAAAGTATCAAAAATACAGTAAATGCAGTAATATTGTGAAATAATTTTACATTTTAAAATAACGTTTATATTTGAATATATATTTAAAATGTAATGTATTCCTTTGATGGCAAAGCTGAATTTCAGCATCACTTACTCCAGTCTTCAATGTCAAATGGTCCAGAAATCATTCTAATATGCCGATTGATGCTAATGAAACATTTCTGATAATCATCAATGTTGAAAACAGTTGTGCAACTTAATATTTTTGTGAAAACAGTGATAAATTTTTTCAGGATCCTTTGACTGTTGTGACTAGAGGTTCAAAAAAACAACAGGTATTTGTTTGAGTTTTGTCCAAGTAATGTTTTTACTGCTAATTTTGAACAAAGTTTAATGGGGTCTTTGCTAAATAAAGTAATTATTTCTTTAAAAAAATCAAATATATAATAATAGTCTATATATATATATATATATACTGACCCCAAACTTCAGTAGGCAACATGTATTTTTTAGTAATATTGCGCTTACTGGGAATTTTTAAGGATAATAGCAGATGTAAATCAACGCTAGACCTACCCCTCTTAAAAATAAAGGTGCTTCAAAAGGTTTTCAAGCGATGCCATAGAAGAACCATTTTGGTTCCACAAAGAAGCATTCAGTCAAAGGTTCTTTAAAGAACATCTCTTTCTTACCTTTTATAATCTGAAGAGCCTTCTTTCGCCACAAAGAACCTTTGTGAAACAGAAAGGTTCTTCAGAAGTTAAAGGTTCTTTATGGAACCATTTAGACCAAAAAGGTTCTTCTATGGCATCATGAATCACCTTTATTTTTAAGAGTGTAAATTACTAAATATAATGCTTTGTCAAGTAGTTCAATAATGATCCGCGAGAAAAAACACTTAAGAAGCCTTCTGTTGCTATGGCTACTTTTGTATGTAAGCGTATATTTGGCGCCTTGGGTGTTCTGATTAACTTTTGATTACATAATATTACACAACATTACACAAAACTGCTGTTTCCTACGTTATAAGTAGAACTAAACCATGTAGTTTAACTTCTTTCCATGAGCCTCCCTTTATCTTTCTCTCACTGGTGAGGTTAAAGCTTTCATTAGCAGGGTCAGAGCTCTATAATCCGCACCCTGCCATCCATACAGTGATTGCGAACGCTCAGCTACCCTGATACACTCAACTATCACACTGGAGGGTTACGGACTCATTGAAGGCAGCTCTCAGGTTCAGCGAGCAAAGAAAAGCTCATTGGCTCCGACTAATAGGTCACTTTCCTTCAGTACAAGCGCTGAGGGAACAAAGAGAAACCACCCACACACAGGGAGGCGTAACGCTGGCTGAAACGCTTCCTGCAGGCCGCAGTGTGTCGTGTGGGTGTGTGTGTGTGTGTGTGTTTGTCAGCTGAAGCTGCCAGAGCTCTAAACACAGCATTGAAGTGGCAGTTATGAGACCATAAGTTTGAAATTAGCTCGTTTCATATTATAATTAAGACATATGAATCTGTCTGTTTAGTGTATTTCTGACAGGCACTGAATGTCTCATTCGTTGGCTTACTTTGAAGACAAACATCTCCCTCCTGAGGATGGCTAGCGTGTTGAAGCCGCCGTCACAGATGTCTGGCTTGGCGTTGGGGTGCATTGGTTTGTCGCCGGTCGGTATTCGCGGGGGTCGCGTCTGCCTGTCATTTTTGCGAGGATCTGCGGGAGGGTGCGAGCGGGCCAGTGGGACCGTCGGTAGAGGTCTCGTGGGCTGGAGAAGTTTATCTGGAGGTCCTGAAGAGAGGGAGAGAGATAAGGCTTATCAAACACCAAATGTTTTCCAGTTTCTAGTGATTTTTTCAAATCACAGTTAAGGGTGGTTATAGTCAAAAACCTCCTCATAAATGACAAAATCTTGTCTCATAATACATAGTCTAAATTCAATATTAATGTGCCATTAGCTTTGCAATAGTAAACAGCCTACAGTTAAGCTAATGCACTACACTACTTTCTGGAATAATACATTTAATGATTCTTTAAATACTGTGTTTTATCATGATGCTGTTTTATTATATTTTATAACAGCAAGGGGTTTAGAGGCTAATGCATTGCGTACAAACGCCCCCTAACACATTGTTACTAGGTTTTGTTTGTTTTATTTCTGTGGAACTTGTATAAGAATATAAAGAAAATTTTTCAATAAGTAAGCGAGAAATAAATAAAACTAAAAAATATATAAAAATAGTATTATTATAATAGCATATTTATGAAAAAATAATTCACATATTATATTTTTTATTAATATGGTTAAACTCTTTTATTTTGGAGTATCTATATCACAATTTTCACAGTAATAGAGTCCGTACTAGCCTAATGTTATTATTAGGGTATATTATTGTGTATATCAACAAATTTATAAATACCCTACCCATTTGTACACTGGGGTATGTTAATTTAGCATATTTAGTGTGTCACTTTTATAAAGACATATAAAATAAATATCAATGAAGCATTTAATTAAAATAGTACATTAATAACAATGCTTGATATGAGAGATGTAAAACAATAGACTTTTATATAGATTAAATATATAGATGTTTTATATTAGCATATGTAAAATTATGTACAATTAGTAATGTATTCATTAGCCTACCTCAGTTCAGTTTATGAATTAGTCTTTAATAGAACATTTTAAAATGATTACACTGTGTATAGCAGGCAATCTTATAGCTTTGAAATGCTGCACCCACAAGTTTGTCATATGATCAATTATATATATAATATATATATATAATATATATATATAATATATATATATAATATATATATATAAGACACACCACACACACATATATAATCATACATGTATAACAGTACTATATAATATATATTATTTGTATTGTATTATTTTGAAAATGAAGGTAAAAGAAGCTAGACAATCTTATTGACCAAATAAATCGGTTTTATAATATTCATCTGGACTGGGGTATAAAAAAGTGCTATCATAAGCTCTCGCATCAATTACAGTCCAGCATACACATTGATTATCTGTGGATTCATTATCACAGCACAGCAGACGGCTGGCCCGCACTGAAGAGTTCAAGCTGTTAGCACAATGAACTAAGACGTCAGATTTTTGGAAGAGCCGACAGAAAGCTACGAGCCTGCAGATCAAGAGGTCAAGAAATCCTCTGTGAGAATGAAAGGATAGGTGATTAAATGGAGAAAATAATGAATGATTTTAAGTATGAATCAGGCAGGAGGGTGGCCTGACAGGATTAGCCCTCTGGAGATGTGAGCGGCCCACAGAACCACAGAGAGGAGTGACTGTCAGAAATCAAATCTCCTGAAATAGAGCGAGGATTACAACCCTTCACCTTACATAACACAGGGCCAACGAAACAGAGATCTGCTCTGGTGAGAGTGATGGATATTGAGAGAACGTGGTTGGGAATGTGTGCGTGATACATAAGATGTACGAGTATCTCCACCCTCAGCGGTCTCATCCTGTGTCAGGATGAGGAAAGAGGAAGACCAAAGGGACGGACGTTGGATGGGGTCCAGGAAGGAGGATCTGAACATCTCAGGAACATGCATTTTAGTGTTTTTCTGGATGGGGGTGGAGGAGCAGAGGGAAACATAAAGCAGTAGATTTTTACATTTTATAAGAAAAGTGTGAATGGTTGCCAGGGTGTTGCTATGAGGTTGCTAAAACAGGGGGGGTTTTCTGATTTGAGTAAACCACCACGAGGTTTAATATTTAGTTGTTACACTGTTCAAAAAAAAAAGAAATAGTGTATATTCTTTGAAACATTTTACTAGACAATTTCACAACTGAAAAAAAAAAAAAAAAACGTACACGAACTAGCAAAACTTGTTAGCAGGCGAATAAAAATAAATGTTTTAAAAAAAGGGTAAGCAACTTTTAAAAATGTATTTATCTTGACTTTTTTATCTGAGTTTGATCTCAAAATTGACTTTCGTCTCACATATTCTACAATAACATAGATTTGTATTTTTAATAGGTTGCCCCTTATCAGGTTCTTGGGTCGGCACAATAAAACACATAAGGTGTCCTCCACTCCAGGTCAAGAGTTCTCAATCAAAACCACCAGCCAATGAGAACCCCACGCTGGAGACCCGCCCCCTATGAGAATTTCTGTCAAAATGGCGAACAAAAACTCAGCGTAAATGAAGACTTCAGAAACGTTAGCCAAAACGTTTAGTCAAAAAATTTTGCCTGCAATTTATTTTTTTGCTGAATTAAAGATATTTTATTCATTTTCAGTTTAGATTTTCATTAGTTTCTTGAGAAGTTACATTCAGAATTAAGGACCAAAATCTAATTCCTTAAATTCTGAGAAAAAAAAACAACAACTCTAAATTGTGACATGTAAACTCTGAGAAATTCTGAGAAAGAAGTGTCAATTGTCAGATCTAACTCAGAATTGTGACTTCATGACTCTGAATTCTGAGGGGAAAAAGTCAGAATTGCGAGATAAAAAGTGCAATTACCTTTTTTATTTTTTATTCTGTGGTGGAAAAAAAACCTTTCATGAGTAACACATGAAAATGAACAAAACTAAAGACTGAAATAGCATTTTATTGTAAAATGCACTCCAATAATCTGTTTTAATTACTTCGAAAAACCATTTTTTCCAGTGTAGAATCTTACCGTAGATCTTCTGGATGCCCTGCAGATCGTCATGTGGCAGTCTGAAGTTCTCTGTGTCCATGTACTGGTAGAAGGGGGCCATGATGGCAGTGGGGTCGTTGGAGTGCTCCAGGCCTAGCGCGTGACCCAGCTCATGTACCGCCACCAGGAAGAGGTCGTTCCCTGTACACACAAAACACACACATATCAGCAAGTTAAACACTGAGACATACTGCAGCACACATAAAACCATTTAAATCACTGTAAACTACTACGATGAAAGTGCCACATCTTGGTTAAGATGCCGTTAAAACTCTCCAATGTCCCTTTTTTGAGTTGTTGGTGCTTTTTAGTCAAAACCATGTGGTCTGAAACCAATGATTCTTATGAGTTGATTCATTTGAGGGAATCAAAACACACTGACTCTTGTGAGTTGTTTTAGTACATTTAGTAAATCAGAAACATATAGTGTGACCTTTGTAGTCTGATTCCCAAATGAACAACTCTTAACGAGCCATCTCATTTTTTAGTGAATCAAAATAAACAAATGATTCTTATGAGCGAGTTCTTTTTCAGTGTATCAAAACAAACAATTTTTACAAGCTGGTTCTTTTTTTAGTGAGTTAAAAACATACAGTATGACCACTGTAGTCCCATTCCCAAATAAACTACTCTTAAAAGCTATATTTATGTGAATTAAAATGTACAAATGACACTTGAAAGCTATTTTTTCTTGCATGTTATTTTTTGTTTTTTTATATCTAAAGTCGCTTTTATCCAAAGTTGCCCAAACAATTCTAAAATTATCAACTCTAACGAGCTGTTTTTTTTTCAAAACAAACAAATCATTCTTATGAAATAGTTGGTACCAAATTGAACCAAAACAAACTAATGACTTTTATGGGCTGGTTCTTTTTTAGTGAATCAAAATGAATGAATGACTCTTATGAGCTGATTGTTTTTAGTGAGTCAAAAATATACTGTTCGACTCTTTGTAGTCTGCTTCCCAAATTCTTAGCCATTTCTGTCTTTTAGATCAAAACTAACAAATGATTTTCATGAGATGTTTTTTTTTCTTTTCAGGACCCAATCAACTACCTACATTTTTCTTCTTGCAGAATATCCTGTTTCTTATATCACATTACATAAACAACATGGTTTATGAACATCATTCATGTTCGCTTTAAAAGTATTATTTCAGAATTTTTTTTGAGCAGTAATGAGGATCCAGTTATATTGTTATATAACACATACTGAATCATGAGACATATACATGTTCCCAGCCAGTGCTAGTTCACACATGAGCTCTAAAAGAAAAAATTACACTAAATTTACAGCAAATGTGTCAGAGCGCATAATGATATGTCAAAATCAAAGCTGCTGTCTGCCTGTGTGCGTGTGGTTGTTTGTGTGCGGAATTGTTATCCATTTCTGTTTCCACTCCAGAATAACTCATCCAGAGTAACCACAGCTACTGCTGGGATTCATTACAGTATGAACCCTGTCACTACACACCCTCACATCAAACATCCACGCAGAGCATCTTCCCTCTGTGCACAAATGGAAAACCCCACCCTGCTCGCCCCGTGATGGTTTGGAGCGGGACTTTACGCCACAGGCCAGAAAACAGTCCAAACACCAAAGTAAAGCAGACGTTATGTGACGGTAAACGAGAACCGCAGAGGACAGAGCGACCATGAAGGCCACATCAGCAGCTATCTGTCTTTTCTCTTCTCCTTTAGTTATGACTAACTCTCTCTATCTTTCCCTCTTTTATCAGCTGGCACCAATGAATCGTGAACAATGAATTGTATTTTGTGTAAACTGCTCGGCGCAGGAGACGCAGATCAAATGACGCATTTTGCATTCCTGGATATTTCGGTCTATTTCTGAGCATGGAACATCACCCTGGAGAATATGCCAGCAAGCTGATGGCTGATGGCTGCGAAACGCTCCGAAATACACAACTGACTAAACGCTACTGAGCAAACAAAACACACGAGACCAGTTACAGTTCTGTTATCAGAGAAAAATATTAGTTTGGTAGGGTATTAGAAGGAAACAAACTGTACATACAGTACACAACACAAGCGTTATGAAGAATTTACGAGTAACGGGACAGCGGGAGTGCGATAACGAGATCTAAAGAGACTTTGTAGGAATACCCCCACCCCAAAAGTGGGCGCATGGGACCTGTGAAATTAGAGAGACGCAATAGCCAGTAGTTTCAAACCGTTTGCATAAATCATTGATTGCTGTATACACCCAGGCCGTAAATGGCACTGAAATCCTTTGACTTAAATATAAGGAGGGATCTGGCAATCTGCAGCCCATTGGGCTATTTCTGATTAAAGAGATAGTTCACCCAATAAACTGTTTTCAAAGTAAACGATTGACAGCAATGTCATTTTTTGGGTGAACTGTCCCTTTAAGGCAGGGTGCAACCACATAGCAACATGCTAGCATCCACATAGTCATGGCCACCACAAAGCGGACAAAACACCATTTCTATTTTGTCATCAAATGTAAAAATGTATTTCATTTATGCTCTCTCCAACGAAAAAAAGGATAAAACCAGTGCAAGATAGAGAGATAAATCAAAAACATAGAGCATTCCCAAACAATGGCTCTTAAGAGTCAATCAGTGAATCAAAAACACAGTGTATTTTAGAGCAATGGGTTTGTTTTAGAGAATCAAAAAGAGTGCAACCAGTGTTGTCTGTTTCACAAATGAACAACACAATTGATTCTTAAGAACTAGTTCTTTTTTTAGTGAATCAAAACAAACTAATACCCCAAAATGAAACTATGTTACACAGAAAATAGTAAGTGCTACGAATTCGGAACAATTTGAGGGTGACTAAATGATGACAGAATTTCCATTTTCAGGGTAAACTGACCTTTAAGGCTGGGGTAAACACCACTAACCACATAGAAACATGATACAACGCACTTAGATCTTAGCAATCAATTTAGCTTGACCACCCAAAATGGTGCAAAACACCTGACATTTGGTCCATTTTATGGAATCTACTATATGGATCATCTATATAGTATGTGTGCACTCTCCACAGAAAAAAAGAGCATAAAACCAGTGATGTGTAGAGTAACGTGTATGTGTCCTATCAGCTTATTCGTGCTCAGGCCCAGCACTGCGGTTCTCCAAAGATGCTCTTGCTGAAGTTCAATCCGGAACAGCTGCGTTTGAACCGTCACGACTCTTACATAAGACCCAAGACCTTGATTAATTAGCAGAAAGGCAAGTTCATAGATCAAAAAGAGGAGAATAAAAGTGATGGGAAACAAAAATTGGAAACGGACATGAAAAGACTTTACTCAATTCGTCAAGTCCATTGACCTTAATCTGGGAATTACCTTATCATCACCCATGCTAAAAATGTAGATCTGCAAATGCCCAATAAAACATGGTAATACCACAGTACTTTGATATTTACCTTGGTACTGAATGATATTACCTGGTTGATACAGTAAATGTCCAAACAACATGATAATACTATGGTACCTTGATATATACTATAGTACTGAAGAATAATCATATTTATATACAATGGTATTTACACAGAGCTTCAAAGTTCTTAAAAGAATAATATGATTTTACCGTGGTAAACGTTCAATAAAACATGATAATACCATGGTGCTTTAATGTATACCTTTGTACTAAATGATTACCATATTTATATACACTAGACTACTACATGGAACTCCAAGGTCTTTAAAGAATTATAATTTTGCTATGGTAAATGTACAAAAAGCAAGGTAATAGCATGGTATTTTGATATATATACCATGGTACTGTATAAATTCCATGATTTTTCCAAAATGTCCAAAAAACATGGTAATACCATGGTGTTTCGATATATACCTTGATTACATTCATATTTAAATGCCATTGTATTTATATGGTACTCAAAGGAACTTAAATAATACTGTGGTATTACCATGGTAAATGTCCAATAAAACATGGCAACGCTATGGTACATTGATGGTACTGAATGATTTCCATATTAAAGGGGTCATCGGATGCCCATTTTCCACAAGTTGATATGATTCTTTAGGGTCTTAATGAAAAGTCTGTAACATAGTTTGGTTAAAATTTCTCAATGGTAGTGTAAAAAACAATTTTTTTACCCTGTCAAAAACAGCTCTTTTCAGAGCAAGCCGTAGCATTTTCCTTTAAATGTTAATGAACTCTACTGACCCCACCCCTTTCTTCCGAACCGCTCTCTGAGGGACTGTTTACTTTAACCACATTCATCGTGAAACTTGCTAATAAGCACATTATTAGAAAAGGCGATTTGCAAAGATTCATTAAAAAACCTTATACTCACTTCTTCTGTAGGTGAAGCTGGATTACGAATGATTCGCGCGAACATAGACGCATCCCGCAGCGCACGACGACCCCCGCGGGTGCATTCCCTTCAGAAACAATGTAATCCACTGCGTCTTCAGCGGCTCAGATGTCGGGAGTAAATGACGACTGCTATGTTCATTATTACATCCAACAACAGAACACCTCAAACGCTTAGGAGCCATTCTTGTCTACATCTGCTCCAGCGGCGAAACAATGGCAGACTGATGACAGTCACTCAGGGCGGGTCTGAAGTAAGACACCAGTCCAGCCTGTGTTGAAACTCTACTGTCAATCAAACTATCGTGGGAGGGGTCTGTTTTTGTGACGTCACACAGACAGACATCTGAGATCGGCTCGATATGAGAAAGGGGTAAAAATTTGTAGATTAAAAAAAACACTGGGTGGATTTTTATCATTATAGGGTGGTTGTGTACACACACTGCCAAGACACATTTCAGTTCAAACAACTTGTAAAAGTGATGTAGGTTGGGGATGACCCCTTTAAGATATCATGGCACTCTAAGGTGCGGCAAAAATACTTAAAATATTACTATGATTTTACCACGGTATAAGCTTGCAAAAAGCACAAAGGTATTTTTTGGACATTTAACATAACTGAACCATGCTATTATTGGAAGTACCTTGGAGTATCATGTAAAAACCATGGTACTAAGGCACGTTTCCAAGTACCATAATATTACCATCTCTGCACCATGGTACTACCATAGTGTATTTTTGTAAGCTAATGAACAACAACAACAACAATTATCAATGCCATTGTAATATCATGGTACACATTTTTGTGTGGGATACAAACACAAAAGTTGGCGGGTTTTTTTGACATGTAAAGGTTCCTCTTTTTCGCTCCTCTCTTATCTCTCTCTCTCCTCTCTATCACCCAACACACACCTTTTTAGCAATGTCAGTCGCCTGTAGTCAAATGAGCGAGGCCTTGAATCCGCAGATGAATTCTAATCACACGTTCGCACACACAAACACACACAACACACACACACACACAAACTACCCAGAGAACTGGGTTGATACGATGCACGTATCCATCCGCTTAATTCCAAACACGAGATGGGAAATGTCGAAGTGGATCATCCCACACTGCTGAATGATTGACAAGCGTTTCTGCCACGTGCACTGCCAGGAAATTATTTTCATAACAGCGAACGGCTTGATGAACTTTCAGGGATTCATTAGCCTTTAAAGGATATGACATCACTCAGTGTTTCTCAAGGGAACGGCGAGCAATTCGGAAGGCAAGAACGTGTGAATGCATGTGAACATTTGTGACGCGGAGGCACCAGGCATCTTCAAAACACACAAAGACATCAGTCAGGATACCCTCGGGTCATGTTACACCCTTTTTATATCCCATTCGGATATCCTCTCTGCTGGAGGACAAACGGCCTGTTCAACTAAAGATGGAAAGCATTTTTAGCATGTTTTAGGAAAGAGGGCAAGGATGAAAGCATGTTTTAAGAGGACAAGAACCCTATTTCATTAATTTACCTTCGTTACTGTTTTCCTCTTTATAGCCCGGCTAGCACAATGCTAAATCTAAATCGGTGTTTCTACACCGGTGTAAAGCTATCGGTGGCCCACACTAACAGCCTTGTCAACAGGATTTCAGAGAAAACAGTAAACGCCCGAGGCATAACAGGTCTCCTTGAGAGAAATGCTTTTCCCGTCTTTTAAAGTGAACTGTGTTCGATTTTCCCCTCCGATTTTTTCCTTCAGCTCAATAGGCTTCTGCGGTAGTATCATCACCATCACATGGAGATCATGAACAAAACTGTGTGAAACAGTTATATAGGTGTGAATGTTTGACTAGTTTCAGCCAGTGTGCCAGTTTGATGTGGCGAATTCAGCCTTTCTACTACATAAGGTATTTTTGACATTATGTGCAGCAGAAAGGCTAAATTACAGTACAAAATAGCACAGACCAGTGGTTCTCAACCTTATACCCAGTTAGCAGGGAGCGTTATACACTATGCACCTATATTTACACTTACTATACAATCTAAAAAATGCTGGGTTAAATACAACCCAGTGCTGGGTAAAATGGGGACAAACCCAGCAATTGGGTTGTTTTGACCCAGCGGTTGGTTACTACCCAGAAGGTTGGGTTAAAACAACCCAACCGCTGGGTCAAAACAGCCCAATTGCTGGTTTTGTCCCTATTTTACCCAGCATTTTTTAGAGTGTACTCAGCTGTGTAGTGTATGCATTTTATATGGTTATTTTGTCATTTATTATAGGAGTCTGACAGCCCCTCTCCTCCGCTACATAATTAAAGACAGTTAAGTGTCTAACATTTCACACTTACATTTAACTTACATTATTTTTATTTTTTTGGTTAATTAACTGCATCATCCAGGTATTTAAACTGCACTTTTTCCGATTTGGAATCAATATTTATACTACAAAATGGCATAGAATGTTCATTCAAATTTATCTTGTCTTATAATAATATATAATGTTCTAAAATATTAGCACAAAAACTTTTATACATGATTCATGGAACGTGTTTTTATCTGAAACGTTTTAGTTGGATGTTCTAAAACCCGACCATTTTTTAAATGTTAGCTACTTGTTTGTTAGAATGTTCAAATAAAGGCAGTTAAAAGTAACAGTCTGATAACTTTGTACTAGTATGTTCCTGATTAACTTTGCTATCATTAAGCAAAACTGACTTTTTGTAATGGTTTAAGAGACTTAGAAATAATGTTTTCAAAATTAATGGAAAATGGGAATAGCAAACTTCTTATTTTGTTAGCTGTTGACCGGACCACAAGGGCCCTATCAAATGCTAAACATATTAATCTATAAAATTATATCTTATATATATTACAATAATCATACAGATTCTATATATATATATAATAGATATATCAAAATAAGAAAAGAGAATTTTTTCCCCCTCCACCTCCAAATTTGTTTTTTTAATGAAGAAGATTAGTGTTTAGTATTGCATGTTACTTATTAATATATAATAAAATTTTTTATATTTATTTTATATTAGTTTTATTAATATTATGTTTTAATTTATTGTTAAATTGTTTAGTTTTTTTGTAAAAAATGATTTTAAATAACTATTTATTTTGCTGAAAATATATACCCGTAGATCTTGTTGGTTCTTTAATTACTAGTACTAATAATTATTAGTTATGTATTTATAATTATTATATCATAGTTATTTACTATAATTCATTAGTATTATATTTTTAAACTCTGATACATTGTGGTTTAATTACATAAATAATCGACACTCTCATTTTCAGTTAAAAAAAAGTAACATTATTGTAAAAACCATGCATAGACAAATGCAAGCGCTCTCTATATGGTTCTCCCCAATTCTATTTGTCATTCTGATAGTGCTGAAAACGTGCATGTACCATTCCGCGAGGCTCCGCTACATGCTGTTGGTAAAAGTGAATCTTATACAGCCGATGAAACCTAGCGACACACTGAATGAACCACACAGAACGTATAAAGGTGTTCCACTGACTGACACGCAAACAATAATGCACAAAAAAAACACAATAGCAACACTAAACTTATCTTTGCAGGTGCAGTGCTAGCATTTGATTTGCAGGTGTACTATTAACAACAAAGAGTATCATTTCTTACACACCTTCCTCTGAAAATGTTTGCTAAATGAGTTTTAGCAGCATATCAAGTAGGAAATTTGACTAATTGCTGCATCGTTTTAGCTTAAAGTGCATCGCTAACTGTTTGTGTACATCTCTCTAGGCGTCATACACTCACACAAACTTTTGAAAACTTTTCAAGTTGAATTGCTCTCATACCTGTTCCGTTCCTCAGAAACTGTTTCATGCTAATCACCAATCTATTGCTCTAGTTCCCTTCTTTACGCCCTGCTAACACAAGTCATTACACCCTGCTAGCAAACACTACAAATAGACTAGCTTAATGCTATTCTCTGCTAACCAAATCCATTAGAGTTTGCCAGCAAACCCTTTGCATAACATTGCTATCGCACCTCACAAACAAACCCTAGCTGATTCTGTACTTAGCAAACAGATGTCGCTAAGATCACAATGCTAACAATGGAAAAATCACGGTGGACCGTAAAAACAGTAGGCCTAGCGCTTAGCATCATAAAGCACACACAGTTGAACTGCAAACCAGACGAATCCCATATGAAATGCTAATTATGGATGAGAAACATTATTAGTCTTCATTTCAACATGAGTGGTGATTAAAAACATGGGAAAGTTGAGAACAAGAGGGCTTTTGTTAGACCTCCGAGAAGGCCATCGCTGAATAATTGGATCAGGAATGGAGAACGAGGGAACGCTGAGTATTCGGATTCCTGTCGTTCTTCTGTTACCCGTGGCTGATTCCAGGAGAGATCAGGTTCAGGTTCATTCTTGGGTGTGAAGAAATGAGCCGGTGCCCATGAACAGATGAAGCATTGTGGAGAGAACAGCTGCTTGGGCCATCTCTCTTTTCTCTTCATCTGTCCAAACCCCCCTCTCTTCCTCTTGTTCAGCTCTCACGTCTAGACTTATGGCCTTTACTTTGGCTCTACCGCTGCTTGTCCTGTTTCAAATACAGATCTCTATTCTGACCAATAAATATGCTGACCTTGAACACAAACCATCTTAAAAACGCAGCGCTATTGGAGAATATTTATGCTTGCTCATGGCTAAAGATTTGTTAAGAAATATTTAGATTAGTTATAAAACTGAAATCGCAATCATGCAATTATTAAATCTCAAAGGCTGCAATTTCTTTAAATAAATATATGCCCTGCATGTTCTTTTGGATATTATAATCTGCTTAAGGTAATTCAACATGTGGCAACCATCTTCACAAACTAACTTGGTAGACAGAAATGCTTATCACTGACAACATGGGCACAATCCTGCGTGTTGATTAAACGTATAAAAATAAGTAAAAAAAAAAAATAATGAATAATCTATTAATAAATAAAGACAGCCAATAATATTAAGTATTGCAATCAATTTAAATATTAATTAATTTATTTATTTATTAAATGTTAAAAAAAAATTATATAAAATAATATTAATTACTATATTTATTTATTAATAATAAATAACTTTTAAAAATTATATTTAATTGCCAGTTGTAAATTATTTTGCAGTGAAATCTTGCAATAGTAAGTATATCTTGGTTTGTTGTAATATTTAACTAGTAAGGGGTAACAATTATTATATAATTATCAATTATTAATAATAGTGTATTATAGGTGATAAATAATTTTTTTGCCAAATTGGTGCAGCACTACAGACAACCTTTTTTAATCGCAATCATCTCCCTCAATTTTAATCGCAAAATAGAATTCGATTTTAACCAGTGAAATATTGCAATAGCAAAGAATTCTTGTTTTGTTTAATAATACTAGGTATAATAATTCTTATTGCATAATAGTTTCTATTTTCTTATATTATATTATATTATAGTTGATAAATAATTTTTTGCCAAATTGTGCAGCACTACAGACCTTTTTTTTTAAATCGCAATCACAATTTTTATCAGAAAAATTGCTATTTGATTTCCCCCCCAAATCACACAGTTCTACTTCGAACCCTATTAAACTTTGCTTCTTCTTTTTTTTGCGCTACAGACATGAATGTTACCTTAAAACATGTAGCTTGTTGAGTACACCTGTGCAGTTACTTTTCTAAGTGATCAGATGTACGATTTTGAACTAGACAACATGCTGAATAGACTTTATTTAAGCTTGTCCCATCCTATTTTTTGTTACCGTCAATTTACATAAGCAGTATTTCCAGTACAGCTTAATGAGAATCCATAATATTTATGCATCCATTCAATTTGCACTAAATTCACATAAGTTGCTGTAAAACTGCCTTATAAGAAGGAAGACAGATTCTAAGGCAGCATTTCAAGACTCCTTTGAATTTAGCAAGCTAACAAGGGATGAATAAAAAACACACTGGTTCTGAATCCAGAGGAATTGGATTTGAGACGACACCAGCAAAGAGTAGGAGAGCTTAAGGACGTATTTACACTATACACACACACACACACACCACCACCACACACACACACAACCACACACCACACACACACAAACCCACGTCAAGTTATCCAAGCCTTACTCACAATGCTGTGTGAGGCAAATTTTGAATGGAAAGAGAGGGACAAAGTGAGAGATGCAGAGAGAGAAGCAGGCTGTGCTGGCGGAAGGTGCTGCTGCTATCCACATGGAATGCTAATGCTCCAGTCGGTGGGTGAGAGCCTATTTTGAGAGCAGGCCTGGTGTGTATCAGCGTGAGTCGCTCTCCTTACACATACAGGATATGGATCACATACAGTACAGTCTGCAGGCCATTCAAATCACATATCACATTAAAAAAAACCTTCCCGTTTTTGTTGAACTATGAAAGCGCTGAATTCTCTTGTCAATAGTATTTGATGCACTTTGTTTATTCTTCAATGTTTTTAGAAGTGAATTGATGTAGTGATTACGTTTTGATGTCATCGGGAACAAAGCCGCACATGCATCTGTTTCGCCGTTATAAGAGTTGCCATAGAAATGAATCATTTCAGAGTCTGGGGATGTGAAAGGCTCAGAGTCTCAGAGTTGTCATCTCATAATTACAGTAATTCTGACACAACATGAATGGAGCCGTTTCAAGACAACATTAAATCGCATTTGCATTTAACTTCTATAATGTGTTGTATTCATCAGGATTTGATTAGACTGTGAATCTTTGGCAAAGATTTGTTGATTTTATTTTTTACTGCCCCCATGACGATGATAATGTTGATTGTATCAGTTTTTTTCTATCAGTATTTTCTATCCATATTTTGATTTATTGATGATTTTGATTTCTTGATTAAAAAAAAACAGTAGTATTGTGAAATATATTTATATTATGCTTATATTTTAATTTATTTTAAAATGTAATTAATTCCTGTCATGGCAAAGCTGAATTTTCAGTAGCCGAAATCTTCTAATATTCAGAATTCTTACTATTATCGATGTTGAAAACAGCTGTGCTTCTTAATATTTCTGAGAAAACTGATATATTGTTTTTTAGGTACAATCGATCTATCTATCCATCCATCCATCCATCTGTCCGTCTGTCTGTCGATAACCCACTCTAATCCATATTTCTACACACACACTCCTCTTTCTCTATGCTGACAGCCAACTGACCCATGTGGATTTGCAAAACAAAAGTTCCTCTTCACATTTATTTTATCATCCACCCTTATCTTGCAAGTTATTCTCTTCCAGCAGAGCTTGTTCTGAACACAGATGTTCAGATGTTCCTCCCTCCCACCGCTCTGACACGAGCCACGGTTCCTGCCTGCTCTTGTGCACGGCCCCACACGTGTGACTAAATGTGTTCATCGGAAATGTAGGTGACATTTTTAGATTATTTAAGCATGTCTCCTGATTCACGAAACATTCAGGGCATTCCTCACTCTCGATTGTTTTTCTAAATCGGCAAACCCCATCTCACCCTGATTTGGGTGAGGGAGAGAAAATATCACTCTGGAATTTTAATTTCTTGCATGAGTGCAGCCACATGAATGTTCCATATTTTCCACTGTAGCCGATGTTATCGCATCAACATAAGAGCACGAAAAACTTCAAAATCTGCGAAATCCGTGTTCGACTGTGCGTACCCCTCCCCGGGGACATTCTGGTGAAAAACAAAACATGCTTATCTTTTCAAGAGCATAATGTGCAGGTATGGTGCCTCTATGAGTAGCTGGAAATATTGCAGGTTTTCTTGTTACATACAGGTTCTCGTTTGCTGAAAGAAGATCTGAATTGGTGTAAAACAAGATTTTGCAAATCTTGACAGGGCCTGCCTGGATTTGAAACTAGGGTCTGGGATCTGTGATATCTATTAAGTTAAAAAATAAAAAAATAAATAAAATAAAACATTTTAGGGATGTCAATTAATGTGTTAACATACTGTAATAGTTGTATTTATTTTTAAATACAAATTTTTAAATAAAATAATATTGCAACATATGTGTTCTGATAAAAGTCCAATATAAACTTGAAAAAAAATAGCAAATGCCACTCTGTTAAAACTTGCATAATCACAAAATTGTATTTTTTTAAAGCATAAATGTTTTAAATGAAATTAAATATAATTTAAACGTTAAATATTTATGATGCTTATATTACATTTATTACATTTAAATATTCAACTATTTAACATATTTAGAGAATTTGAGTCAGCAATTCTAAAGTTAAAAATCATGACAAAACATTTATTGTAAAAGTGCATTACAAAATTTTTGAATTCAACGAAATTTTCATACATTAAATATTCTTCTAACATTATAGTAAAAAGTAAATAATTTCTGATAATCCTCCCCTTAAACATAAATCATATAATGCATATAATATTTTTAAAAATTGATTTAATACAGTGACAATACAAAAGACAGTTAATTCGGGAAGCATCTGTATAATGTTCAAACTTATCTTTTTTTATGTTTTATGAAAATCAATAAATAAAATATCATGATTCATTACATTTATTAATATTGACTTTATTCATATTTTTCTTTATTTTTATTATTTAAAAACACAATTTTTTCTTTACAAATGTCTATTTCAGGAAGGGAGATCATAATATTTGGGGGTCTTTGGCATTAAAAAGTTTAAAAATAAACCTGTTTTAAGCAATAATAATAGTGACACTAAACTTTGGATGTTTAAATCTAATTTGTGAATGGTCATCAGAGGAAAAATATGCTTCTTGACGGCAGAATGTAATTGTGGCATTGACTAGCCACGCCTGAATCTTAGGAAACTCCATAGTATAGTCCCTAAAACTTGACTTGTTAGCGTTCGGAACCTATAAACTCTTTTGCGTTCATCCTTAAACCATCTTCGCTCACCTATGATGTCCAATGATAAGCCAGCAGGGAAAGAAGCTGACACAGCTTCATCTAGTTCATCAATTGTTTGTATTTGCCACACTAAGAGTGTGAGCTAGCAGTTGCATAAAAAAGATGGTTTTAATTCGTTTTTTTTTTGTTGTCTTGGTTGGTATTGTTTTTTCCGTTGGTAAAATCAGTGCCGCACCTCGTATTCTGCCTGCAGTTTCACCTTTATCATCCACAGACATCTCTCTTTCTCTCAGCCTGAAAGACGCAGACCAGGATGATTGTTTATCCATCGCATGTGAGGCCTCCTCTAACGTGCTCTCCTTCACACACACACACACAGTTCCACAGCCCAGCCGTAATGTTCTGTGTCTGTTTCTGAAACCAAGCAGGGTGATACGAGTGAAAGAGAAGGTAAGTATTTGAAAATAGCCAGAAAATCGCATTTTTGTGTGTAGTTTGTCCCCCTAACCCAGACTAAACATCTTATGAGCTATGTCCCCCTTATTATACTCCCAGAATCCCCGTCACTTACTGCTTTACACACTGGCTGACCTACTTACAGCTGAACTCCCTGACAAGACAGTCCCCCCCGCACGTGCATTACGGGAGCGGAGGAACTGGTGCTCTGTCCACAATCCGAGAGTGAAGGTCGCGCCAACGCGTGAGCCGAACTCATGATAGATGTACGTTTAATCCCTCAACAAACAAACAAACACAACAACCTGCCGCCCGCACTGGATTTCGCCACCTCCACAGGCAACTGGCAGAGTGTTGTCTACCTGTTGACTGTATAGCTGCACCTTTTGCATGACGTGTATGCCAAGTAGGCCTATTCGGCAACGCCCAGATAGATGGCAGAAATGCACCAAAATTGAAGATAGCTGTTACACGTGAGATGAGCAGAGACATCGATGAAAGGCCCTACTGCTAATTTAGCTAGTTGGATGGCAAGTGTAGCAAATATAGAGAAATAATAGAGACCTAGCGAATGAGCGGTGCAGGTGCGAATAGGGAATTCAATGATTGAGCGATGGGAGTTGGAAGTGCAGCCAGGTAGATTGCGAGAGGCAGACATATTAGAATTGTAGTTGGAGGCCTTTTTGTCTGACCCTTCGGAAGGTAAAAATTTATAAATTGCCCCAAACGTGTTTATTTTTGCTATGAATTGTGACTTAATAGCTCAAAAATGCATATTTATATGGTTAGACATGACTGTGACATAATTCTCCACAATTGCCACCTGTTTTTTACATCACATACTAATTTTTAATATGTTTAAGATGTGTATAATAAATGCTTGTATTACTTTCAACGTATTTTTATATCTCAAAATGCTGAGATTATTATTTCCTAGCGTTCGCTGGTTGAAGTCAAGGGCGAACCACTTAAACATACTCACGTTACAGCCTAATTATAGTAGTTGTTGCATCAGTAGATTGTTTCTCCGCCCTTTTTCCTGTTTTTTGCCAGTAAGTTTAAAATGTGCTATTTTAACTTTACGATTGAGTACATTTTATAGTGGATGTTATCGTAGCCTCTCTACTTTACTACGCTATTTTCCGCCGATTGTTGTAGCGTCGACGTTACATGCGTATTTTAATTAAATGTTTCTTAATGACATTGAACCATGCAGTTAGAATAGCGATGGTCAATAGATCTCAGCACTGATCTTCTGGTCAAATCAAATGCGCCATAGCAAACTGTTAACCGCCAACTGTTGTATCATGGACCATGGGGACCCTGCCTTATGAAGTGCATTCTTCAAGCATCAATTCTGTCACATCTTCCTCTAACTTAATATGCTAAGGTAAATTTAGGATTTCTGACCCCTTACTGAAATGATTTATATATATGACGACCTTATGCCTAGTCTTCACGGCGCTGAAATTATGCGTGTTGGGGTTGTGTGTTTGTGTGAAGGTGCTTATAGCGGGTATGGCATGCCTACAGTGTTAACTTCGCGCCCCCCCCCCCACGAGCTGCCAGCTTCAGTAAAGTTCCCACTCACGGTTATGAGACTCGCTTCTCGCGTCGTCTGCTCTCTCGCGTGACGCTTATGCAGGCAGTCACTGTTGGAGGTAAGTCGTTGTTGCTCTGTGGAACTTAGTGACTTTTGATATGTTGATGCGCGTGAATGAGCGCTAGACGTAGGATTGCTCTCATTCGTTAAAAAGCTAGTGTGCCGAAACACCTCAAATTGAGGAACCAAACTTGGCCCACCTTATTGAGACACGTGGCGACGTTAATTAATTGCATCGTGTAAGCCCAGCGCGTGATGTAATAAAACTGGCAGCTCGTTTTACTGCCAATGTTAATACAATATCCGCCTTTCATATCAGGCCAAGGTAGCAGCTCAAGCCTAAACAATTTTCAAGTTCAACACTTTTTGCTCCGTTCAGTTGTGGATGCTGCTGATTCACCGAGACCGCCGCGGCTCAGCAAAGAGACGTGTGTGTGTGTGTGTGTTTTCTTTTGAAAAAGTTTCCCCGGAAATACTTCCCTATTTAATGCATTTTTTTCCTTACAAATTGTATTATCACCATAACAATTCGAGTAAATATGTAGTAGTAAATGTGCCTAAAGGCGTATGGCATCGAGTGACCCATCCTTCTAGAACAATATGCAGCTCGTATGTTAAAATTGCCTTTAAATCTTTTATTGGAACTTAGGGTTGGTGAGTGTTATGTTTGGCCCGACCGCGGATATTTAGCGTTGATTCCAAAACGCTTTAAAACTGGCCACCGTTTTGCGAATGAGAAATTGGCTCTCATTTGCACCACGCATATCATTGAGCTGTTGCGTATGACGTGTTGTGTGATGTTCTGAAACTAGGAGACGTTTCTAAATGGTGTGTTTGTATTTGCACTGTTACAAACATTAATAGGTTTAGCTCGCTGCTATAAGAACAGCATGCCCTGTCTCAGTGGAACCTACACATGACTTTTAAATCTAATTTTTTAAACTTTATGGACATTTATAGGGGTGATGACATTTTTTTACTGAAATAACTTCATCTTTTACTTCAAAGAAATGTTTCAGTGCTGCCCGCCCTTCCCCCCCCTTTCCCTTGGCCCATTTTGTGATGCTTTTTAGATTGGGTATTTTCAAAGGATGCTTGGCCAGTCAAATTAAAACGGTATGGGAGATAGATGATTCGATCATTCTGTCATGCCCCCAACAATGTTGCAGACGATAAGGTGAAAATTTACGAATGATGTTACAATGTTTTAAAGAGGATATAAAATGCTGGGGGGGATGACAGAGATATCCACAGCTCAGTAGCTCATTATCGCAGATTATCTGTATAATGCACGTACGTTTGTGAAGTAGCCTACTTCTTTACTCTATCAGAGTGATGTTTTCTTGGGACCAAGTATTTACTCTCTACCATAACATTTATTGGATAGGTAATGGCTACTTTTTATCTTGAGTATATTTTTCATGTACTCTTTCCACATCTGAGATATTTATTTATGCTTGTCGGACTTCATATCTCACAAGTATTTGTATATCTTAAAATCTCACTTTGGAATCTTTTATGTCATAAATCTGACTTTTATATTCGGTCACGTTGTGACTTTGACCTGCTCTCAATAATTTCACTTCTCACAATTGTGACTTTTTAATTACAATCTACATATTTTATCTTTTAAATGCTGATTTTATATACTCACAATAGTCCTACTGTATTATCGTCGCAAGCTTACTCGCGATACTATCTTTCAGAAATAGTGGCCTTTAATATCCCTCTTAATGCTGACTGTGTTTCTTTTGTTTTTAAACTATATCTCACGATTTACTTATAGCCTCACAGTGACTCGCAGGAGATAATTAGGATTTTTGTTAACTCCTAAATGCTCAGAAAATGGGGCTTCGGACATAGGTCCTGAGGATTGGTAGCAAGTTTGTAAGTAGCGCATGCACGTTTATATTAACATTTTTGACAAAAGACTTTCTAGTATGCGAAACAGCGTTTTTGCTGAGGAGGAATGATCTTGCACCCAAGTAGTCGATTGACCATGGCAATAGTAATAGCTCTCTTAAGGCCAACTAGTAATGAACTATGACACAGTGAATAGCTTCTTAGCAGTCACCTGTATTGTTGTCCTAGTGTGTAAGTATCTTCGTTGCCCAACAGCTGTTGAACTGACCTCCCACTGACGAGATAGGTGTAGTCACGTTTGTTGTTTATGGTGGTTACAGTTTTATTCTGTGAATATCTAGTTTACGTTGATGTCACTAAGTTACTCTAACAAGAGTTTCCCTAGAGATACAGTTCCCCTCTCAGATTATACTCTAGTTGCCTTTCAATTTAATAGATAGAGCTAAAATTGACCAAATACTATATTACTCTTCCTGTGTAAAACTCCATCATTTTTAGAGCAGTAGTCCAGAAAAGCAAGGAGTTCGGATTGAGCAAAGTTATTATGCTGGTTTTAATGACGAAGAGAGAGAGCCTGAGATTTTATCAACAATAAGCTGGCGTTTATATGCACGACCCATCCATAACCAGGTTTAAGTACCGTCATGGCTAGGGTTCCCCGGAGTCCAGGGATCATCCGGAATCGAAGTGTGTGTTCTCCTCCAATCCCGGACCCTATGTTGGTGAAAGTAGGCGCATGTGCAAGGAAACAACCCCCTTACTCCAATCGAGAGTGGGAAGCGTCATCGCCGTGGAACCTGACCGGAGACCGGAAAATGATGAGAAGATCCACATTTTTTCTTTGTTATGGACGAACTCCAGGTCGATGTGTAAGGCACTGCCTCGAACGCGAGCTGCGAGGATCATTATGACACACGTCGGAACGCCCTGGGCGAATGCATTGTGCCGGTCTCCTACCAACGTATCCCACCTTAGCGCCGTCCGCTGTGACGTTTTTCTATACTGGAAAAGAACGGCGTAAGTGTTAAGATGTACGATCAGATCAGAACGAGTTTAAAGTTTGTAAGTTTTTACATATATATATATGATCAAATAATACAAAGCTGTGTATGCACATAATGAAACCGCACTAGACGTGTGTGACTGGCCAATTATAAAGCAGCTTGCATAACTTGCCATAGTGTTTTGATCTGAGCATTATGGGTTGAATTGTTAAATTATTATTTATATTTCTCAGTTTTCTTCTCTGTTTATAATTCTCTGTGAAGTACGTGTTAGCTGAAAATAATTTGGCTTTAATTTAAATAAAGCCTAAAGTTATTAGTAGAAAGAGCTATAATAAATAAAAATGTGGTGGAAGGTTATAAAAATTAATAATAAATTAGTGATTTACTACGTATTACTATTTGTTATTAATCGTAATATTAACCATCCATTTTAGTAATTACTATACTAAATGATTATGGTGCCCGTATACACTTGATTTTAGGTCGTCATTGCGCAGGTGCTGTAATAATGATATTTAGAGTGTGGGTTACTATCTCGAGTAGAGAGTAATATTATTAACTAAACTGATTTACTCATATAGGGATTTTGCTGCTAGGCTTGGTAAGTAGCAAAGTTGTAGTTATGCATAATTAAATTGCTCTTACTAATAGTAATTACATGTTAACGTCTGCCTAACTAGTGGACACCTAAAAATAAAGGTTTAAGTGCATACAAATAACTATAAACTAAAATAGAAGTCACAGACACTAAAACCAAATTAAAAAAGATGGAAAAGCCACACATTACAATTACTAAAACGTAACTTAAATGTTTGAAAATAGCGAAATAAACAAAGTGTTAAGATTTAAACTAATTCAATACGATTAATATTGCTAATGATATATAACTAATAACTTAATAGTAACACTTTGCCCCCCATGGTTGCATTGAATTTGCACCAAAATGCATCTTATAATGCAGCCCTTCACACTTAGCCCTGGCCTATTTTCGTACAATTATCAGCTTCGTAAAGCATGACCTTAATAAATGCCACTGTCTACATAGACAGCTCAACTGTGTTGTTTTTTTGTGTGTTTTTTTTGGGTATGTAGTTGTTTCTTTTTTGAGAGCGAGTGTATCTCACTCCATGAAATCTTGCAGAAAGAAAGAGAAACAGAGAGTAAATTAGGGGGAACCGCTGCTTCTCCTGCTCCTCTGCTGGAGGTGTTACAGGTGAAGCAGGGTTTATTTTCTCACTGAGGGTATCCCAGGATTACCAACAGCCATGTCTGCCCCCGGTTGTCTTGTATTTTTACACATACAAAAGCCGAAGCTCTGGTTGTTTTGACAGCGGAAATTTTTTTCAAACCTCATAAATTTTTAATGATGTGTATGGCTATGTTTCCAAATGATGTTTTAAGATCTTTACCATAACCACATTTTCTTTTGCCCTCGTGGACTGAAGTTTTAGTGAATGAAGGTGTTTGACTGAGTGCAACTTTGCTGCGCCGCTATAGGTCGTTAATAATTAGTAATGTGTTAGTAGTCAGTGTTGCCAAGAAGCACTTAAGACTTGTACAATACCCATAGTTATAAAGCTAGCAATAGTTAGATTCAACCACAGTCAAGGCCTATGTTTGTCGAAAAGTAGGCTACATGCAAGTCATCTAGACCACAACTTATAAAGGGGCAATAATTCTTTGATATGACAACGATGGGCTAAGACCTACTTCCAGAGGCCCCTCAAATCAAGCTGAATCATTCTTTCTTTGAACAGCTTTACTGTATTTGCCATAGAACATTCCAAACGAAACGTGATTCAACTGGAATTAAACAGATACTCCTGCCCTTCATTTAGCTCACCTTAGACGAGGGTATTGTTTGTTGTAAAACCTAAAAATGTTTTATCGGAGTAATTTTGGAACAAAACAAAAAAAAATCTTTTAACCTTAAACATCTTCAGTTGAAAATTTAGAAATAAGGTCTTTGGCCAACTACACGGAAATAAATGAAGTGTTAGGAGTTGATTTTGAGGTCTAAAATTACTATAATAACTGAAATTAAAAATAAGGCGTAAAGTAAAATCGTAGACGTATACAATTTACTTGCATGAGAGCCGTTAGCGCTGTGCGATAATCATGACATGATCCTTCATAATCCTGACATGACACCTTCATGTCATGAATATGAAGGAGGTTTTTTGCATGTTTATGACAACTGTCATTAAATGTAATTCACTCAGTTATGTCATTTTTAATGCAAATATGACATTATTTGACCTAACCCTAACCTAACCCTACCCATACCCTTACCCCTAACCATAGCCATAACAAAGACATCTCAAACAATGTCATCTTTGCATTAAAAATTACATAATTGAGCAAATGACACTTAATGACAGTTATCATAAACACGCATACGACCTCCTTCATATTCATGACATGTGTAATGTCATGATTATGAAGGTGTCATGACAGTCTTATGCACACCCCTTCAAGTAAATTGTAACCCAAAATTTTGAGTTGTATTATTTAAAAATATTGTATATATATATTACTAACTCAACTGATTGTAAATACTGTATATCTATTTATTTTCACTTTTACTTGACAACATATACAAAAGAACAGTTGTGAATAAATCTTTCTTTTGAGGCAGTTTAACTGAATCGTTTACTGGTTTTCAGTTTATCTGAATGATTCATTCACAAACCAATCTGAAACAAAAGCAGTTGGTCAAAATTCGGACTCACTTTCTGATTCATCTTCTTACACAGACTCTGATGCTTAAGCACATACAATATCATTTACTTTAGAACTTCTGTCTGATATGTTTCCCGTGGGTTACTTTAACATTTACTTGAGGTACCTTCATGAGGGTATCTCTTCTTATACAGGTACTACAGCATAGTGCTTGTGTCTATAGTGTATTAGCCAAAACTCTCAATCAACTCAGTAGCAACTGTTTTCTCAAATGTGCTGAGGAATTTAAACTGTATTAAAGCTGTGCCTCTTCAAATATTTACAAGACATAATATCTCATGGAAACCTAAGCTCTCTATCTCTATTTCTCTCTCTCATTCCCTCCAGGTGGTGCAGGATGGGGTTTGGATATCATCCGCATACAGTTGTTCTGTCTGTGAGCGCAAACTATTAGATCAACATCTGGCTTCCACTGTTCATGTATTTTTCTTGTCTTTCTCAGCTGTACTTCCCAGAAATCATAATCCTGTCTTTGAACTTCATGGCCCTTCAGATATTTTTTTTCCTCTTTAGGCTTAGATTTTCAGCTCAGCTGCTGTGAAGGCTGCTTGTTAGAGCCGTGTGAGGTGTTTTACAAACCTTCCTGCCGTGTTTCTCATCTGTGACATACAGAATTGATTCAGTTTTAAAAAATCACTGAGAAAAGAAGCATAAATTTGCATCAAGTCTGGATGCCAGAAAGCACTTGGTTGATGACCAGAGCCAGTGGAAATCGTTTCCACAATCTAACCACGTTAAATCACAGAGACAGGTAGGGGTTAAGTGCTTGTCAAGAGGGCACAATGGTTATAATTCATAGATCACGTCTTTTGGGGTTTGAACCTGTAACTGTTTGGCAGCTCAGCTCTTTAACCACAAGGCTACACCACCACCACCAGAAGGAAATCTTTCCATGGAAAATCCAACAGCAGGGATATTGTCCACTAAACTAAGCAGGGTTGTGTGCCTTTCAGAATTAAATTGAGGGTATGACAGTTATGTACTAAAAATGGAAAAAATTTTCTCCCAAGGTTTTTCTCCATTCTGTCACAGATGGAATTTTGGTTCCTTGCCGCTGTCACCTCAGGCTTGCTTAGTTGGGGACACTTAATTTCCAGCGATAACGTTGACTTGATTGCAAATGATTGCAAAGATACTATTAAACTGAACTGAGCTGGACGATGAATATCACTGAATTCAATGATGAACTGCCATTAACTGAAAAATTTGTGTTTACTATAGTCATTTTGCATTATTGACACACTATTTCCTAATAAGGCGTTCAGGTGCATTGACACAATCTGTATGTTAAAAGCCACTTATATAAATAAAAGGTGACTTGACTTAAAGGGGTCATATTGATGCGATTTCAATTTTTCCTTTCTCTTGGAGTGTTACAAGCTCTTGGTGCTAAAGAAAGATCTGTAAAGTTGCAAAGACTAAAGTCTCAAATGCCAAAGAGATATTCTTTATAAAAGTGAAGAGTCAACCACACCTACCTAAAACAACTCATTCTAACACACCCCCACATGTCTAAGTCACGTATAGGTGGGGAGGATGTGCATAACACCTACGCAAAGTGTTCACGCCAAAGAAAGAATGGCGTGCGTATACTTTGATTAAAAAATCGCTGTAGTATGTGTGCCGCGCCGCCCAATATCGTGGAGAACTGTGTTGTTGTGTGTCGTTATGAAAGCGAATGACTACTTTGTTTGGGTTTCCAAAAAGGAGCAAAACTAGAAACTCAAGTGGGTTAAGTTGTATTCTACAACATCTTGTTCCGGAGAACCGTTCAACCCAAATATTCAGATGTGTGTGCAGCGCATTTTATGGAGGAAGAGGACTGTTTCCTGAGAGAGTAGTCTACAATGCCGGTGTTTGTTTCTATAAAAGTGGGGCAGTTCCAACTTTGCAAAGACAATCTGGCGCTTCTGACTCACAGCCTGTAAGAACGTTTTTTATATTTAAATAATTTGCTACTGACGATTCAAACGTGAGTTTTGAGTGGTGTAGAGTAGTGCTTGTTGTTTGTTGTTTCTCCGATCACAAATGCAGACATGGGTTAGTGTTACGCGGGCGTAGCAACGCAAGCGGTAGAAGGGACTGTGCGTACGTCATTATAATGCAGTAAAAATTATTGGCACCACTGGATGCAACCAATAGTGTCTAGATTATAATGGGTTTATGGTTTTTGTCCGTCGCTCCCTGGGCGGGACATGGGCTCATAGTATGGTAGTGGGTTGGTAACATTTCAGTAACAATGTTGAGGTTGCGGCCAATCCACAATTGCAGTGATGAGCGCTGGCCGAATCACAGACACCCCGTTTTTTTTGTCGGACCGTAAGGGATGTAGCGTTGAAAAATCTACGAGTTTCAGAAAGGGCGATTAGCCTATAGGACATACAATAATGTTACAGTATTGTGAAAAATAGAATGTGTTTTTTTTTAACTTTAAACGCAAACAAATAAACACATTGCATACAGCATACTACACAAAAACTAAATGTTCGTTTTGCAATTCATATGATCCCTTTAAAAAGGGTGTCAGGTATATAGATGCCAACTGTCAATTCCCTGGTCACATGAACGTCTGCCCAAAATGGACCCAAAATGCATGCCGGGCCAGTAGTTGGCGATGCCACTTTTTAAAGAAATACTACACACCTGCTCGCACAGCTACTGAACACATTATATGCACAAATTTCACGAATTTTGTATTTTTAGTTAACACAGAGAAGGTATCGTTTTCAAAAGTTTTCAGGCCCCCAAAATGCAGTTGTCATATAAATGAATGGCCAAAACACGTAAAAAGTTTTCCATTTTTAGATGAAAACTGAGTTGTGTAAACACTCCTTCAGAATTCCTTTTTAATTCCTGAATTTGCATTCAATTTTGAATTGAGGTAGCAAACAGCAAGTAGAATGAAAATAAATCAAACATTTGTTTGTTTAAAAGTCATCAAAAATAAAATGATTAATATAAATAAACTATAAATTAAAATTATTTAATAATAAGTAGAGATTTAGACAAATTAACAACGTTTACAGATTAAACATCAACCTAGTTTTACTGATAATTCATGCAGTGCAAAATAAGTTATAATAATATATTTATAGGTATATTGATATGTAAAAATATATATTTTTAAAAGAGTATTAAAATTTATTAAAAATGCCATTTTTATATCAGATGTGGTTAAAATAATATTAATAGAGATAGTAATAGATTAAAATGTATATTTGTATTTAGAGAACCATGAATACGTCTGGCCCTAGTTGACTTCCAACAAAGAATGAAACTTGGTTGCATTTTAGTCCGACACTTTTATCCAAAGGACTTTCAAAAGAGGAACAAAAGCGAAACTATTTCTAAAAATACAAAATAATAGGATTTTCTTTCCACAGAAGCTTGTTACGCTGAACCCTGAGCAATCCTGTAGATCCACTAAATTAATTAAAGACATTTTGTATTTTCAATGAAGGCCTAAACGGCTTCTGGCAAGATGAATAGTAGATTATCAGTGCCCATTACGATGCATGTTACAACAAAGACTTTGTGGGTATGTGCGTATCTAAACCCATGTAAAACACAAATGGGCTAATCACGACGGTTTCATGCTGCGCGAGATACACAAACACCCTCGCTTGGTTCTTTCAAGTCCTTTGATGGCGATATTGAAACTATGTAAGTTACGTCGAATCCTCTGGACTGCGTGCTGTGTCATGGTTATGAGAACACAGATGACTGTGGACCAACTCAAATTAGCCCAGGACTAGACAGAACACATCATACAGTGATGCTATTTGTGCTTGGTTATAAGCATAAGGATGAGGGAGCCTCGGTATGTGTGTGTGGGTGTGTGGGTGGTGTGTGTGTGTGTGTGATTCAACATGGTAGGATATAGGGTTGGGGGGAAAGGTGAGAAAGGGGTGGTCCAGTCTGGATCAAAGACAGGAGCAGGGAGTGTGTAAGATAGAGGGTGAAGCATGGGCATGGGCCTACACAATCTGCGCAGCCTTGGCTACCCACCACATGCACAAACACACGTATCCGGTGCCATAAGCCATCGAGTCCAATTAGACATAATACTAATTATATCTCTCCTCTATCGGCTCTCTTTCTCAGTATGGCCGGTATTGTTTTGATTTGATGTCCCGTATGTCAAAATGATAACTGGGTCTTTTGTCATTGCAACACAACAGGAGCAGGGCCGAGAGAGTTTAAAAGCAGATAATGTGAAGCTGGGAGTGGTTTTTGTCAAAGCACTCACATGGAATTATTCAATAAGAAATTGTATTGAGCTGTCAGCTGTAATAACACTTCACATGTTTCGGAGGGTGGTGTAACTTCCTGGGCTATGGTCTCAGGTGTGTGGGCAGTGTGAGGTGTATTATGTACGTCTTAGCACACAAAGGACAACGGACACAATACTGTCAGGCAGATTATTTTGAGGCAAATGTAACATGGTTATATTTGAATATAGGTCATACATACATAAACTGTGGGATTATCAAAGAAATATTGCATTTATAGAGAGCATCATGTTGGTACATGTCACAACAATACAAATCACTTGTCGCTGAGGTTATATAAGAACAATAACTCATTGTAAGAATGTTAGTCAGAAAAGATGCTGTATATGCCAAAAAAAAATTCACATTTATAATAATCAAAAATGTATCTTCAGTGATTTCTGAAGGACCATGTGACA
>JADLZN010004338.1:0-35500 GCA_018155175.1 Sinocyclocheilus anophthalmus
CCCCAGTGAGCCTTCTTGTGCAGACACTGTGCAAGGTCAGGGAGGACGAGGAGCATGTCCTCTTGGTGGCGCCATACTGGCCCAGTTGGACTTGGTTCCCCGAACTGATGCTCGTCGCGACAGCCCCTCCTTGGCGAATTCCTCTTAGGAGGGATCTCCTTTCTCAGAGAGGTGGCACCCTCTGGCACCCGCGTCCGGAACTGTGGAAACTCCATTTGTGGTCCCTGGACGGGTCGCGGAGGTTCTAGGTGGGCTACCTCTAGTGGTAGTAAACACCATCGCTTCAGCTAAAGCCCCGTCTACCAGACACGCTTACAGGCTGAAGGGGAACCTGTTCGTCGATTGGTGCTCTACCCGCCGGGAAGACCCCCGTAGATGCACGATCGCAGTCGTGCTTTCTTTCAAACCAGGATGGCTTGGATCGAAGGCTGTCGTCCTCCACCCTGAAAAGTGTAGTTGCGCCGCCATTGCCGCACATCACGAGCGTAAACGGTAATTCTCTAGGAAGCACTACCTTAGCATCAGGTTTCTTCAGAGGGGCAGGAGGCTGAATCCTCCGGCCCTCACCTGTTACCCGCTTAGGGATCGTCCCCTCCGTCCTCATGGCCCTGAATGAGGAGCCCTTCGATCCTTGCATCCGTAGAGCTTACGTTCTGTCTTAAAGACAGCGCTCCCTCACCGCTTTGGCCTCAAGGTCAAGCTAGTAGAGGGACCTTAACAGGGCATCTCTCGAAAAAGAAAAAAAGGGAGAGAAAGGGGGGGGATCGACGATTCGTAGAGCGCGATAAATCGGGGCCGGTAAACGGTCGTCACATTGGATCGCTTAGGAACGCCGCACTACCCGGGGTCGTGAGGGATGAATTGCACCAAGTTCCCACCATGCCTTTTAGGGATAAGGTGGTGAACTTGTAAGCGCTGCCCGGGAGGAGGCAGACCCAGCCATCACACTGCTCTGTCCCGTTCGCGCTCTGCGCATTACGTGGACCGTACGCGGAGCTTCAGGACCTCAGACCAGCTCTTTGTCTGCTTTGGAGGTCAGCAGAAGGGAAAGGCTGTCTCCAAACAAAGACTTGCCCACTGGTTAGTGGAGGCTATAGTCTTGGCATACCAGGCCCAACGTTTACCATGCCCCCTCGGAGTGAGAGCTCACTCTACGAGAGGAGTGGCATCCTCTTGGGCATTGGCGTGGGCGCCTCGATAGCAGACATCTGTATAGCTGCCGGCTGGGCGACGCCTAACACGTTGCGAGATTCTATAATCTCCGTGTAAAGCCCGTGTCCTCTCGTGTACAGGCCTCAGGTAGGCAGTAACACCGGACATGCTCGGTGTCGATCACGCTTGCTGCGCCATTCCCCTCTACTGACCGGATACGTGCGCTTTTTTGCTCCTTAATCAGTTCCCCATGGCGAACCCGGTGAGATTCCTCCGCCACCCTCGGCGTCAGGCGTGGCGGAGCGCCATACGCCAGGCTCAGCACTCGTGTGCATGCCCAAGGTCAGCCCTTGTGCTGGGCTAGGTGCCCGTGTGTAGTATTCCCCCTTCGGGCGATCCCACATGTGTATTCTTCCACGGTACGTCTCCCCTCACGGTAAGCCCGTGTCTTCCCTGGCAATCGTTCACTGCCATCTCTGCTGGGTAGTGATCTCACCCCAGGGTTTAGTCTACCGCAGAGACTTCCATATGTAGTACTGCCCTGGGCCAGTCCATATGTGTAATTCCACATGTTACCTCCTATGTGCGGGATGTGGCTTCCGTAGCGTCCCAACTGGGTACGCTTTCCCAGTGTTATCCAATGTACCACTGTATGGAACAGCAGTGGCGGACACCTCTGCCTAGCCGTTGTCCTATCTTCCGCCCCAGCTGGTGGGGGGGGACTTGCCGGCTTCCGCAGGGCACTGGAGGGGGGTCAGCAATAGTGGCGTTTTCCATACGGATCCCAATGCGTCAGTCACTGACGTAACGTTGAACGTGACTGACTGAAAAGGAACGTCTCGGTTACGTATGGTAATCCTCGTTCCCTGAAGTAGGGAACGGAGACGTTACGTTCCATTGCCACAGTTGCTGTACCACCGCTGTACGGCTGGGGCGCATATTCTCGGTTCCTCAGCGAAAAACTGATGTGCGTTTTGCATGCGCTCTCCTTTTATACCCGTGCTGTGGGGCGGGGTGCGCGTGGCGAGCACGCACGCCAACTGTCATTGGCTTGTTTAGTTAACACTCGAAGGTGATTGGGCTCTCCGGCGAGATCATACGCAATAATCGTGGCATCACTGAACGTAACCGTCGGGGAGCCGGTCCCAAGCAGAGTCCGTCAGGGACATAGGGGGGGGTTCACAAAACCTAGACATCCCTATACCTGTGAAACTGCTGTAGCCAGCAAAACTGTGAGTAAGATTGTCTGGGTGGGAGAATTGTAGGTAACGTTTCTAGCACAATTAAAATTACTTACAAATTAACTGCTTAGCACCTTTTTGAGTTGAGTTAGATCATTGAATTCGAGTTTGCCAGAATTAATTTGTATTCTCTGAAACCGGCAGCTCATAGCCTAGATTTATGCTTTCAGTTCAAATGCAAATCTTCTACAGTAATACATTGTCAATCTAAAATTGTGATTTGTTGTTATAGCAATAGTATAATGACCATATATAGTTATTTATCAGTCTCTTTATTAGAATGCAACCAGAAAATACAGGAAGTTTGTATGCAAAAAAAAGAAAACTTATAGACTAAAGTAGACGATAAGACACTATATATATATATTATCACAAAAGGGAAAAAAAGTGAACAGAAGAGAAAGTAGAAGGAAAATTGAGGAATAACTATTGGTAAAAAATATTATCTTTAAAGGAAATGTTCCTGGGTGCATCCATTATTATGAAAGTGTTAAATTGAATTAAAGTGACACTGAATACAAAAAAAATACCTGATATTAATAACAGATCGAGTATGGGATCAGCCGGTGGGACACAGAAAGCATAGAAGACAGCCTAACTGGCATAAAAGAAGACACCGTCTGGGAAGTTCTGAAAGAACCTGGTAAATATATCAAAAAAGAATATCGGCCCAGAAAACTATAAAAACAGGACAGCTCCCAAGAAAAGAGATTGTAGAAGAGGTACATCGTGAATAAGGGAGGTCACACTAATCTGAGCATATGCACTGTGCGGCTTGTTGGTTATGGAAAATGTGTGAGATTGTAAAATTTAGTGTACCTGTTTTCTTTCGTGGGGGGTCGTTTGTAAAGAAAATAATATAGGTGGGGTCCTTAGTAAAACTTGCTAAAAACCAAAGCTGGTGGGGGGTCCAGACCTTTGCGATAGTACTACACTTTATACATACACTGTAATACCTGATAACCACCAAAAGCAGGTGGTGATGAGAAAGTCACATGATATGATCAACCCATCCACAATCAGCTTTTAGAATCATAACATCTCAAAAATCAGCAGGTGCCAGTGTCCTTCCCACGGGAAAAAAAAAAAAAAAAAAAAAAGAAGCAAACAAAGAAAAAAAGAGAGGGGAGAGGGGAGGAGGGGGGGGGGGGGGGGAAACGTGGAACAACGCTAAACACCATCCTGGTAACACACATGAAACTGAAATAATGCCATAAACATTCATTTGACAACTAATAAGAAAAAACTAAGAAGAAACATCGTTATTTCAACAAAAAACATCAAATTTGAAATGTAATGCAGGGACTTCTGTGAGTCCATTAATTTTAGTTCACTGCGGGTAGGAATTATACAGTCTTTGATCACTGACCCCAAAACGGTATACTACCGTAAAATTAATGTCCAATATATGTAATGTCCAATACTGTTTTTCACCATATATAGTAGGGGAATTGACCGTTAACCATTTAACAGGTTTTTATTGTAGCATTTTTACAGTCTTTTACCGTTAAATTCATGGTCATTTTTTACAGTGTATATAAAATCTAAATTTGCTGAAAATGTCCATCCAAGATGTAGATGATTTTGTTCCTTCATTGGAACAGATTTGGAGCAATTTAACATTATATCACTTTCACAACAATGAATTCTCTGCAGTGAATGGGTGCTGTCAGAATGAGAGTTCCAACAGCTGAGAAAAATATCAGTATAATTCACATCACTCTAGTCTAATTGTGGAGTTAAATTTATGATCTGTCTCTTCATGTCAGTACTTAGGCTGTGATTATGAGATTGACTCAGATGCTGTTGAGGATCAGTGTGGAGTGTGCCATGGAAATGGATCTACGTGCAAAACAGTGAGGAAGACCTTTGAGGACAGTGAAGGGCTCGGTTTGTAAAATGAGTTTGTTTATATTTTACTCAAAGCAGCATTCATTTTGTAAATATAACATTGCATGTTTGTTTTGTTTCTACTTTATTTGTTTGAATAAGCTGAGGTAATTTTTGTCGCTCAGGCTATGTAGACATAGGTCTAATTCCGGAAGGAGCACGGGACATCCGTATCGAGGAAGTCGCAGAGGCTGGGAACTACTTGGCATTGCGCAGTAATGACCCTGAAAAATATTTCCTGAACGGTGGCTGGACGATCCAGTGGAATGGCGAGTATAAAGCAGCAGGAACAGTATTTACTTACGAAAGGACCGGGCAGCTGGAAAACCTATCTTCCCCCGGACCGACTATGGAGCCAGTGTGGATCCAGGTACTCAGTCCCATGCTGAAGTCTCACATGCTGCTTATGAGCAGAATCTAGCATGTGATGTTTGAGACCTGTCTCTTTTCACAGGCACCTGCTAAAGTGCTCTGCTAAACTAGGTCACAGTTTAGTGAATCTGTGCCTGAAATGTGGTTTAGAGTTTAAATAGAGACCTAAAATGGTATACATTATAATTTAACGTCTCACATTTGTTGCATGGAAAGATATACAAACAACTTCTTTTATGAAAAAAGAGAACAGACTGTATTATCCATGGAAACATTTACCGCTTCAAACACTATAATGGAGAACAGGCCTATTCTTTATGAATAATTAAATCTGCTAATTTCTCTGAGCACAGAGCATTAACTACTTATGTAAAGACTTCTAAAAAGAAATATACTCATAAATGTATGGCATCCTCCTTCAACAGTAAATATTTAAATTGAGAAAACAGAGCAGCTTTATCTGACAGGGAAAGTGAAATCAAAGGCTTAACCCAATGTATTTGCATAAACTTCTACTCAGCAGGAAGTAACTTTACGATATTTTTCAGTAACAAACAATTAATGTATGATTTTATTCCATTCCTTGTTTAAAAAGCAAAATAGATTTGAAGATTTAGTGGATTTAATGATTGAATTCATTGCATAAAAGGCTTATTCCCAATTGTAATCATTAGCGGACTGAGTTTTTTGATTACAGTAGCCATGATTTTCATGTTGTAGCACCATTAAAGTGAAGATACTGTTTATTAGGGATTTAGGCTTGTATGTGTAGCAGAGGGGCCTTCTAGACCTCTGCGGACCTCCTCCCACAGAGCGATTCGAGGCCTTTGGCTCGCAGCCTTTGCGCTGGTGGAGAAAGAAGGATGTCTACAGCAGCGGGAGGCAGACAAATGAAATATTCTCTTATCACTCTCCAAATTCTTAAATCCCATGTGGAAAAGAGAACCGTACAACCTCACTTTTTGGGTTTTACTGTTCTGCTGTGCAAGAATAATTATATGTCAGTTCATCTGTTGGGGAAAAATCTTGTACTACTTTATACCACCAATCAAATTTCACATTTTCAAATATTTTACAATAGTTGCTGGTCTCAACACCAAAATATGTAACACTTTACACTATGGGCTGGCAACTGCCTCACAATAAAATACATTCATACAGTCAAAATTTAGTTAAGGTGCAATGTATCACAATGTTGTAATTGAAATGTGTGCTAAAAATATATAAAAATAAATTATATGCGATTATTGCATACTTTTCAGTGTACAATATTTAATGATAAACTTATTGATCATCGCTAATATTATGAAATTAAACAAGACAATTAACCACAGTCTTTCCTGGTACTTAATGTTTAGCACTTGACTTGCAGTTTTCTGACATTGTTTTTCACAACTTTCTAAATCTGGTTGCTTCTAAATTGTAACAAGGGTGTACTTTTAGTATTATTTATACTCTAAAATGGGAATATTATATGACGAATCAGTTAACTGGAATTATGATTCATAATATATTTAGATTATACATCTTCGGCATTACTTGTATCAGAATCATGTTACAATTTTGTGATCTTTCCCTTCCACCGGAGCAGACAATATCATCATTTATCAATTCAAGGAAGATTTTATTTTTCTCGCCACGGAACAATAAACTGTCCTTCTTTTGTACAGTGCTAGCACGTACTCTTACCAAATGTAAGGCAAAGGTTCAAAACATAGTTATCTTGACTTGTGAACTGGTGGTCGACAGTAAGAAACAGACGACAATGTCGTTGTGAATATAAGGATTTAAAAAATGAAACTATCGTCTAACATATACTGAACTAAAACGATATACAGAATGAAACAAAGTAAAGAAAAGAGAGAGAATAGACCCAGAATGGGGCGTCCCAGGTTTACACATCACTGTACGCGGACAACCTGCACAATAACATACAAAGGGCGGGGCGCAAGTACATCGCCGTTAAAAGGGACGTGAGATTTACAAACACAGGGCCATGGCGGCGTGATAATTCAAAGCGGTTACTTGCATGGTTCGATTGCTGTGGCTGCGGAGGAGGGGTCCGATGTGCGGTGATAACGGAGGGTGCGTTTTGATGATTCGTGAGGAGTCGAGCTGTGAAATTGGTTTAAACTTCTATGTTCTTCTGAAGAAAGTAGAGTCCGACAGCGTAGCGGTAACCGTTACTTGAAAGAGAGAAATGCCGACAATAAAAGGGCGGGCTCAGAGGGAAGGGTCTTGAGAGTCCTGAAATGTGGTGTGTCGTCAACCGAGGGAGAAAGAGAGTTGTTCTGAGCGACGAGTTTATTTTGGGCTAATCGATTGTTTGAGAGTTCGGGCTATTCTGTGTGGTCTGACCAATAGATACAGGATTTTGAGCGGGAGAATCTCTGTGTCCGGTCGTTGTGGTTGTAAAATGCTCATGTTGCATGCTTTGATGCCGGTCTGGAACATTCCGGTAGTTTTGAACGCGGCCAAAATATCGTGCGGGAAAAGTCATAGAGTGCGTGGTGTTCCAACCAGTCACATACTTTAGCGTTCATTGTCCGTGAGAAAGTGAAAACGAATTAACACAATTGAACCGGACGTAAACATCCGTGTTAATAGAGGGTTTAGCGCCAAATCTACACGCATACACCTGAAGTATCAGTTTTGTATGGCTTTTAACGTAAGGTCGAAACAACTAACAACACGATGTGTAGAGGCGGTCATCGTAGTGCCTAACAAGGGGGAATGTACGGGGGGACCAAACACACATGCCTATACCCGTATACAATTATAACTGGTTAAGGTATATGCTAGGAATAAAGGATTCTTTAGTGGTGGTGTGTGGTAAGTGTGTTGGAAAATTGTGGGTGTGTGGTGTTTCGTTTGGTGGGGGAGGGCCATTCACACTCTAAGTGAATGTTTTTTGAACTCAGATCCCAGTGAGTGTTCTCGTGGGGGCTGGTGTCTATCTTCTTTGTGACGGCGAAGAACCTTGTGGTGCAATTTACAACTCACTAATACCAGTATCTCTGGGACCGAACTGTAGCTTTAGTATGCAAAGTCAAAGGTGCTAAAAAGGGGTCGTTTAAGGCGCATAAAGAGTCCAACTATCATGCATGCGCCTACGCAGGACTCTCGGAAAGACAAGGTCTACTTCAGGGGGTGTAATTGACCTTTTTCTAAAAACACCTATACCATACAATGTCTAGGAAGTACCTGACAAATGGATGGTCTGTTATATTGCCATTGCCCTAGATTCTACCGATGCGATATTATTGGTTGTGTCTGGTTTTTGTGTGGATGTTTCAAGTTTCCTCTTTATCAAAAAAATCCCTCCAAGTGTTCTCCCGCTGCTTTTTCAGAAGCATCCAGGGGTTGGTAGTGATACACCAAGCAGAGACATTCTTGTCGATCCAACATGCAGTGCTGTCTCTTATTTCGCAGTGGGTTTAGGGGGCTTGGACTGAAATGCAGCGCCACATGGGAGCCGTGGGTAGGGAGTCGCCTTATTTCGACACTTCTGCGTTTTCAACCTCGCACATGCGCAACTGACCAATCCGACTGATTTGCTATTACTTTAAGTAACTGCTTGTGTATGTTTCATATTAGACTAGGAATATGAAAAGTGCAGAAATACTGAGTTTAGTTCTGTTTGTTCAACTAGCTCTATAGCTAGTTTGGGAACACAGCCTATAATTACTCTCTGAGACTTGCTTTCATAAAAAAATTGCCGGCAGACAGAGACTTCGACCAAATTACAACGGCCTCCATGAACTTTATATGAAACGGATACTTTAGAGGGCAGCCTGACTCGAGCATGAACTCAAATTTGTATTTGATTGGAAGCACGACCATTTATTAATGGTGAATATTTGTGTAACTGGACGGGGTCTAATAAGATATTAAGGGCAGTCACATTTCTGTTTCCTGCTGTTAAATTTGTGTGAAATCCAGATATTTGCGAATAAGGGGGCGGGAAAAGTTGCCTCATGTCACGGTTGGTCCACGACAAGGTATCCCTGCATGGGCTGCATGGTTAGAAAGTGCTTCTGTGTGAGCGTGTATTCTTCATGCATCACTGTACAACAACTGACAAGTATACTAGGTCGCCCAGGATCCTCAAATCGTGCCCACGCGATCCCTGTTCCTGCAGAGTGTAGCTCTACCCCTAATCAAAGGCACACCGAGCTTCTAATCATGTCCTTCGGTATCATTAGAAAACGCAGCATTTAGGTGAGTTTGGTCAGGTTTGGAGCTAAACTCTGCAGCGCATTGGCCCTGCAGGGCAAGATTTAAGGAACCCTGCTATAGACCATTTTTGCCAGTGAAATTTTACCATAACTTTGCTAATGTGACCACACCTTTAGACTGTGGACAGACTTGGTGCACAAGTCATTACTAATGTTTGTTGTTCATGCAGTGTTTCATGAATACTGTGTATGTAGCCATCTGAAAGGCCTCAATATACTTAAATTATTACTAAATTGAACAAATTGGTGTGATGTAATTTTGAACAAAAACAGGTCAAAATGAAGTTTGTTTGGAGTTAAGTCCTGATATATTTAAAGCGAAATCGAAGAACGAAGTGGTGTGACATAATTTTGAACAAAATCAGGCCAAAATGAAGTTGGTTTGGAGTTTGTTTTGGCAGTTTGGCAAAAGCCTACAAGAGCGCTTTTCAGGAAAGTTTGCTCAAGCGTGGCAAACACTCTACAAACGTAGCAGTTGGTCCGTGGGCAATTACATAATAGGTGAGGGTGTGCTTCGTGGGGCCTGCCTTCTTTGAACGTGGAAATCTCTGGGTGTCATGGTTCCTGAGGTGAAAATTGGTTGGACACTGTGTGTGAGCTTCTTGAATAATAGTAAACATGAAAGTACTTCAGTGGTGTGTGGTTGCATAGGGATGGTTCACTAACCTTGTACTGCCTTTGAAGGAATTCAAACTTCTTTTACTCCTAATGAGAATAAAAAGGACTTCACTTGAGTATATCCTGAACTACACTTCTGGAGTCTAAGGTTTTGGACTCTGGAGAAAATTTTGACATTCCCTGACATTTATGTGCTTTTTCAGTATCTTAAACTATATTAATGGCTAAAGTTTGATTACACTGTAATCATCAAACTGTGCTACAATAATTTGTGAGCAGTTAATAGTGATTCACAGCTGAGACAAAGGGCCCTCCCCTAATGGGCCATCACTGTGACTGTGAGGCAGGTAAGAAAGAGTGCGAGGAGACTAAAATCACGGGGGTTTTGATTATCTGTATTTTATTCACAACACTGTATAATCAAAATATACACCGTGAAGGTCAAAGACGTATTATTGAGCACACTGATCTAAACACAGTGACTTGAACAGTCACACACCTTTGTGCCATTGCTGAAACAGATCCTGTTCAAATGTTGAAACAAGTCAACCATAACTGATATTTAATCAAATAATTAATCAAGTGATAAAAAAAAGACTTATTAATGTAAATGATCTCCTCCGCTGGATCAAACCACACATCACATTGTGTTCTTCTTCTGAGGTAAATTCTGGCTCATTCCTCTCAGCGCGTCTCTTCCAGAAACGAAAAGTATCCGAGATGAACTTGATGAATCTTCACACTTTGTTTACGGAGGTGATGTGGGCGTTTACATGTCCATGTGTCTCACGTGGATGATTGTCATATGAAAAGCTTGCTCGGCTCGTGAGCATGATCATACTACAGATAATGAGCTCAGACGGGAAAGACTGGACCTTGCGTTAGTTTCATTTAATTCTTTATTCATTCATTCTTTATAAATATTCTTACAAATATTCTTTGTAATAGAATATTTGTCTTCGAACATGACTTACTTTATTTAAAAGAAGACACTTCAAGCTTCTATTGTCTATACATATATTTATCCCTTTCTGTGTGTTCAATATTGCTGGGAAGGGTTTGGTTTATTTTTTTCACAACGTTTGTCCCAGAGACTGAGACTGGCTGAACACACCCTGTTTTAATTTCTTCTTTTACAAAAAGCACAGCATTTATTATTATTATGAGTGGTAGGTATACAACAAAAGCAAGACCTTTTTTGATCATAAAACATTTGAATTATGTATGTCTCTTTTACTATAGTAATTTAAGTTCCTTTCTATCTGGAAAAAATGCCACAAACGTAGCGCGCATTTTGTCCAACCCCAGAGGGGTAAAGATTTTGAAATAGTTTTTTTTGTATCTGCTGGTATGGAAAACACAACATATTGTGAGCATGGATTTTGTCAGAAGTATTAGATTTTAATTCATGTTAGTTGCTCTGGTAGCACTCCCCACAGTGAAATCATCATTGGTTTCAAATCGCTGCTTCACAAGGACTTTGATTGCTCAGATTTTTGCTGTTCATTCCTCTCCGTTTAACATTATTACTATGGGGTACCGAAACCGCAGTATACGTGGTAGTTCACCCAAACGTGAAAATTTACTCGGGTGTACAAAGATGTAGGGACTTTTTTCTGTCTTCAAATAGAACAGTGAAGAAATCTTAGCTGAAACCATGGGTGATGTGGAGATACAACCAACTGCAAGTTAACAGACTTCACGTTTTTTGAAAAAAAAAAAAAGCATATCTGAACACAAAATTAATACATGTGGCTCATGATGATATATTCAGTTTTAACAATTGTTCTGTGCAAGAAACGTATGTGTAATTACATGTAATCCATAGTGATATGCACTTGAAAGGTGGTGGCAAAATGAAAGTTTTTATGGTTTCTTTTTGTTTATGTAAAAAGAGGGTGAGCTTTATTTGCTTTAGGCATGTAAAACATCCTAATTTTATATAAATATTGGATGCTTTAGTAATATAATAATATATTACATTTACATTTTGTCATTTAGCAGACACTTTATCCAAAGCGACTTAAAATGAGGACAATGGCAGCAATCAAAATCAACAAAAGAGCAAAAAAAATGCAAGTGCTATAACAAGTCTCAATTAACTTAACGCAGTACACGTAGCAAGTTTATTTTTTAAATAAATTATATAATAAATAAAAAGAAAACAGATAGAATAGAAAAATAATAGAGCAAGCTAGTGTTAGAGGCCTTTTTTCTTTTTTTTGTTAATTGTATAATAAATAAAAAGAAAACAGATGGAATAGAAAAAGATTAGAAAGCAAGTGTTAGTTTTTTTTTTTAAGAAAACAAGCAGCAAATGAATAGAGTGCAAGTCTAAAAGGGACAAGTGTTTTTTTTAAAGAATAGAATTAGAATAGAAAGTGCTAGAGTTAGAGGGTCAAATAAAGATGGAAGATATTTGTTTTTAGTCGTTTCTTGAAGATGGCTGCTCGGATTGATTTGGGCAGGTCCTTCCACCAGGAGGGAACATTTAATTTAAAAGTCTGTAAAAGTTATTTTGTGCTTCTTTGGGATGAACAATAAAGTGACGTTCACTTGCATAACGCAAGCTTCTAGAGGGCACATAAGTCTTAAGTTATGAATTTAGGTAAAGGGGTGCGGAGCCAGTGGTGGTTTTGTAGGCAAACATCAATGGCTTGAATTTTATGCGAGCAGCTATTGGTAGCCAGTGCAAATTGATAAACAGAGGTGTGACGTGCATTCTTTTTGGCTCATTAAAAATTCATCTTTCTGCTGCGTTCTGGATTAATTGTAAAAGTTTGATAGAACTGTCTGGAAGACCTGCCAAGAAAGCATTGAAATAGTCCAGCCTGGACAGAAAAAGAGATTGAACAAGGAGTTGTGAAACATGTTCAGAAAGAAAGGGCCTGATCATCTTGATGTTGAATAAAGCAAATCTGCAGGACCTGTAATATATGAATGTATGTAATATATATATGGTCATGTATGTTAAATCAGGGTGCAACAAATTTTTTCAGCCGGGTTCTCATAAGAGCACCTGGAGATTTGGTTTGGTCCTCACACTTCCCATAGCCTGACCCATTAAATATAACAATAAAAAAATAAAGTAATAATCGCGATAATAATATTATTGCGTTTTATTCATTTAGTTTTTTAAATAATAAACAAAATAATAAAGTGTGATAATACTATCATATTTAAAATAAAAATACAATTATTTTTATAGTAAACTTCAAATAAAATCTAGAGGGAAGATTTACTTTTATATATACTCTATATATGTCACGCCCTTGGACTTTTTTGTGTTTGTTTTCCTCCCCCACGTGCCCCATGTGATCTCCATTACCCAGTTTCTCCCTCATGTTGATTGTTTATTGATTTCAGGTGTTCCTAGTTGTGTCCCTCGTCTTGTCATGTATATAAAGTATGTTCTGACCCTTGTTTCCTGTTTGGTATTGTTCGTCAACCCCTCGTTCTATGTGTGTGCTCCTGCCTGTATTTAGATTAATAAAGAGTGTTACATGTTAATCCCCTTCGTCTCCGCGCTCCTTCGTCTCCTCACAGTAGTGCATCGTGACAGAATACCGGACCCAATTATACCATACAGTGCTGAGGATCAATGTGGCACCTGCGGCGGTTGTCGGCCGTTTGGAGAGGTATGTGGAGGAATTTCTCGAGCTCTCTAACCGGGTGAGCTGGCACGACGCCGCTCTTGGTGCGTGTTTCCAGCTGGGACTGGATGATGATACGATCCGCTGCGATCTCCCCACGTGTGATTTTCCCTTCTTCGAGCTGATTAACCTCGTTCTCTATTTAAATGGTTCCGAAGTAGAGGTAGAGGAAGTAATGGACGTTCCTCATCCAGCCCCTCCTGAAAACCACCGGGCCTCGACAGCTCACCCCACGCCGGGATCCTCCACATGCTCCAATGGCTTCGACCACCCAGATCCTCCCAGCACCATCCCAGTCCTCAGCCTAGAGAAGGTGGCCGCTCCAAAGTCAAGCACGCCGGCCTCTCAGAAGTCAAGCCTGCCGGCTGCTTCATTTACTCCTAACCAAAGGAGGAGGATGAGGAGAAAAAAACTGTTCTCCGCCCTCATCCTAGCCCCAAAGCTCGCTCCAGTGTCAGCTCCAGCCCCCATGTCTGCCAAGGCGGCTCCAGCCCCCATGTCCAGCCACTGGAGGACCGCTGCCCTATGTCAGAGCCCAGGAGGGCCTTAGACTAAAATTAATTCCCCAGATTTTTGTTGGGGGGGGTATAAAGGAATCCTTAACTCCGTGAGGCCGGGCCGAAGATGCCGGGCCAGGGCCACGGAGGCCGTCCGCCATGGTTCCCCCGAGTTCCCTCTCCGCCATAGCCCCCCCGAACTGCCTACTCCACCATGGCACCCTGAGCTGCCTGATCCGCCATGGGTCCCGGAACGGGTACTGCTCTGGAGGCCTGCCCTCCCAAGTAAGCCTGTCCTGAGGGGCCTCCAGAGCGCCAGGGGGGAGTACTGTCACACCCTTGGACTGTTTTGCTGTGTTTTCATTCCCCATGTGCTCAGTGTGCTCCCCATTACCCAGTTTTCTCCCTCATGTTATTCAATAGGCCCTACGACATTATTCTATTCGGTGGCTTCTCCTAGTTTTCTTAGTGATGTTTAGTGCCAGTTTATCAGGAAGTGACATTTTTGTTCTCTTTGACTCATTGGATGGAAACTGTGCTTATTCGCAAATGTTTTATGCACGATATTTCAATTTTTTGCATAAGTGTTTCCATGCACACTTTGGTATATCGCATAAAAATGCTGGATGGAAATGCCAAAATGTGCATAAATTCTAAAAATGCACAATAAAAACGTATACGCTCAACTAAGAAGGATAAATTTCATAGCCGGTAAGAAAACATGCGCATAAACTGATGGAAACACTTTTGCGTAGCGGACGGGCACGCACTGCGGGGGGTGCAAACAGCAGCACAAACATTATTTAGAACATAAGGATTCACACGTCGTCACATCACACACATGCAGCGCTTCTAGGGAGAAAAACAGATTAAAGCAACATATAAAGGAATAAAACATATAGTCCTAAACTAAATATATTATTTTCGTTTATAATAATATTTATAATATTTACATATTTTCTGATTTTTATGTTCCTCTGTCTGAGAAGGATTTGTCGACTACTTCTGTTTTTTTTCTCTCACACATGATTTTGTCTGATAAGTGTATAGCAATTTTTTTTTAATTCATCATGCAGCAAATGTTTTAAAAAACCATCTTAAACCTTTACAATTACTTTATTGCATGTCTTAAGGAACTTTTACTATAACTTTATTTGGGTAGGCTATTTTAATACATATAAAATAAAACGATATGTAATTATTTGTTGTGTTCCCATTTTGTAATACAGATGGCAAAAATAGTTTTTAGCGTATCATGTAGTGTAGCTTACGGATTCCTTAAAAATCCTCCTTGCTCACACATGCGCATACGATCTTAACGAGATGTCTGTGATTGTTGTTTAACCGCTGCAAAAACATGCTGTACAAAGAAATGTAAAAAAAATCTGTTAAATCAAGAAGGGATTTACTGTCAAGTTTCTAAGGCCTATAGATAATTAATATGAATTCTATTAAGTTATAATACAGGGCCGGTATCAGTGGTATGAGTAAGGACTAGCTACAAGTATCGACGCTACAACGCAACGACATTTTTCAGTGCTTTACAGTAGCGACCTACTTTTACAAACATGTGGTCGCTTTTCCTGTAGCTAACGTACTTTTTTCCAATCAAGTATGCGATGTAGTCGCGACCAAATAGCTACGATCCATTTTGCAATTACTGACAGTCCCAAGTCGTATGTATTGAAGCAGCGCACGCCATGTCTTGCTTCTGACGTATCATCACAAACAAATTTGAGAAGAAAGAGTCATACCGCCATCTGTTGTGATAGGTTCACGCAATTTGTGCGCTTTACAAGTCGTTCCAATTCGCCGCGCCAAGAGACGTCGTACGAGTATTGGCAAATCATGTACAGGAGTGGATTTTCCCATGCCAACTGTAAGGTTAATTGCAAAACAGAAGATTAAAAATGTGGTCTATACGGTGTCGAAGACTGAAAGCCCATACAGATGTTGAGATAGATAGCCTTTTTAAAACTGATTAATTGGTTTTCTTGCACTCTAGCTCAAATGTCTATTTGGGGTCCAATGGCTGACATCATAATATAATCTGTCCCCACAGTTTTGTAATAAACAACTGCATCAAACGAAAATAAATCAGATACAGTAGTGTGCTTACATGGTGGGGGGTTAATGGCAAAGGATGGTGACGGCGGAATTCACACAAAGCAGTGTTCACGGAGCACTGCTGATGATGGTGACAGCTCCAATTCACATGTCAGTAAATACGCATGAGCTGTGAGTTTACCTGCTTATGTTATGACTCTCCATATCCAGTAAATTAAGTTGCATAACATTAATTTGTTTCTTGGCATTAAGTGGGATTACTAGTACAATTGCACTTTGACAGCATTTACGATAATACTAGACTATATAACTTACAGTAGCCTATTGTCTTTATTGGTGTGTATCGTATAGTTTACGAAAATCAATATGGGGGAACACTTTTTGTCATTGAAAAATGGCTGGAAAATTGTCACCAATCACCTGAATTAACACCCTATTCTTTGAACAATGGATTGCATTCATTGTTGTTTAAACCCACATAATTTACTTATACACTTCTTAATAATTATTTATTTATTTTGTAATATTAATTGTAAAAAAATATAATAAAAAGTTTTACTAGCTTTCAATGTACTGATTGTAGTAACTTGTAGTGTAGCTAGCTACATTTTCAGAAGGGTAGCTTGAATGTAGCTTAACTACTTTAATTTACGAGTAGCTTGTAGCTGCTCTTGTCTTGACTGAAAAACTTTAATGCAGTTGCTTAATAGGAATCAATTTATATAGTGTTTTATTCTTGTATTTGTTCATAGAGGTATGCGCTGGTCAATTTCTTGAATGCTCCTGCTAAATACACCTATTGTAGCCTACCTGAAAATAAAACACTGTTTGTTTTATTTGTATATTATATGTATTTGTAATGTATATCTTTGTTCATATTTTCTAATAACAAAGATAAAATAATTGTGAGATTTTTAGTTGCCCTTTTGGCACTAAATTAAATTGGCCGCATTTTTAAAAAAAATTATTTGTCATCGCGCTATGAAAGGCTGTTAGTCTTTGATAATAGAAAATTCAGCTCCAGCTGTGGCAAAAACTTGCAAAATAGCTAAAAGCGCAACATAGAGCAACAAGAATTGCTGATCACATTGTGAATCGTGATATTTCTAAAAAAAAAAAAAAAAAAAAAATGTGCTATGATATTTGGGGGGGCAAGATCGCCACGTTGCCCTAACTAATCCGCTTCGGCGGCTTGTCCCCTAAATGGTCAAATACACACAAAAATATGTCAAAATGACCAGTTTGGCGAGTATTCACCTAAGCACTTAGCACAGTCTTAAATGCACATAAACAGTAGGGAGAAATTTGGCTGAGGTGTGTTTGTATAGTGGATCCGTGCATCAATTCTTAAAGTAGCAACAGCCTATAATAAAAACAAAAGAAAAAGGGGAAAATCACTCACTGCTTTTGACTAAATAATTTTAGTAGCTTTAATAAGCAAAAATCTATCAATTTATACAGTGAAAACTATTCAGTGTTATTTCACATATGATTAACCTTAATCATATTTCACATATAATTACCTTTGGTATTAAAACCAAAGGCAAAGTGGCTTTTTCAAGGAAAAATAACAACACATTTTCAGTGTTTTCTTTCATAAAATTCACTGAAAAAATCCCCATGTTTAAAGAACAAATTCTGGCCCTTCAGCATTTTAAGCAGGAAATGGGGTCTTTAGATTGTTGTTCTCTAATCAAGAATTCAAATAATATTTAATGGTTTTAAAGTGTGTCTAATCTGATCCAAGGATTGCAGGTGGTTGCTGTTTCTTTGGTCAGTGGGTGGGTTAATCTGCTAATACTTTCCAGTTAGTGATACTGAAGGCTGTTTGAATCCAGCGCTGCTGTTACAAAGCAGAAAGCAGCCCTAGGGGGGGGGGGGGGTTTCATTTATTGAGTTGGGTTTTTTTCTTTTTTTGTTAACTAGAACAAAAGGTAAATGTCTCATTTAAATCCATGTTTCATGTGTTCATAAGAATGGGGTTTACTGGAAGAGGCTGGAATTGCATGTACATTCCTTTTGGCTGTGTGATAATGATAGAATGGGTATTAATTATTTGGAGAAATTGTAGTTTTGTAGCTGAACAAATTGCATGCAACATTTATTTGTTGATCATTTCATTAATTTTGCTAATAGAAAAGGTTTGTTTATACTGAGGTGTTTTTGGTGAGGAAAGGAAAATGCACACAAACAATAGTTTCTGTATTATGAGACTATTATTCTCTGTATTATTCTCTAATTATTAGACTGAACATCACATCCATTGTATGACAGAATTGCCTGAAGCCTGTAAACTAAGTTGAATAATAGCTCTGATACACTAAAAAAAAAATGCTGGGTTGTTTCAGCCCAACTTTATAGGGTAAAAATGTAATGTAAAAAATTAACCATACGGACTCTGGCGTAGTTCATATTATGACCCCAATGTTGTTGAAACACCAGCGATTTTTTAGGAGTGTAGGTTTGAAAGTATACTTAATGCCACTGAAAAACGTTTGCAGTGCTTCTGTAAATTTAAAATATTTACTCAAGTGACTCCTCTTGAAAATATATTATTAGATGAAGTGTATTAATTGCTATCGATTATGATAACAATACATGCTTTTTTTGCTTTTGGTCATCAACAGCTCTGTTAAGGATTATTGCATGGCACCAACAGTTCTTTATTAACATCGATTTGTATTTCATATTGAGTAAATTCCAAAAAAGACATAAGAATAAGAGGAAACTATGTCCATACTACAAGTGCACCAGTCTCAAAAGTGTTGAAGAGTTTCAATATGATTATTTTTAGATGCAATTACCCGCTACTCATCTTTAATTTGACTGAAGTGCTCGCACAAATGACATTATTTAGTTGGTCTGGCACAGCGGGTAAATCAATTATTCTATATCATAACAGCAGAATTCAAATTAAGGGCTCCCACTATATCAAATAACATTTTGTAAAATGAATTAAGCTATATATTTATGTTCAAATCATTTAAAAAAAAAAAATCTTTTTTTTTAAATCTTATAATCAAAATCAGGCAATAGCAGATTTTGGGGTTTTAATTTTTTTGTGACTGATAACAATGGTGAACATTTATCTACACATAAACAAACATGCGACAGTGTTCTGCAAATTTTAGCTGTGGGACTTGCCACCTAATGTCCATGTACATCTTTTGAGGGTCACACCAATCAGTGCAGACTGACACCTGGGCCCCAGGGCCCTTTATCGCATCTGTTTGAGGGTTTATCTGATAACATTCTTCAAACACCTTTGAAGTCTGTGAAGCCTCTGGACTGTGGGTCCCTTCATTTCTCTGTTGGAGACTCTAATTCTTAAAGCTGTCAAATAAAGGTCGAAATCAGCCCAAGGACATGACTCTAACAGAGAAGAGTACACAAGAAGGGCTATCCCTCCTCCTTCTGGAGTCAATTCAGTTCCTAGGGGAGAGTAGCAAAGAGTAATTAAGCTAGATTTGCTGCTATCTGTGTTTTAGAACTACAGGACTGCTGAGATTAAAAAAAAATTTATTATTACATTCAGCATAGTCGTCTCCTCGCATTCATTTCTAGAGTTTATTAAATAGCACAATGGGAAAATTTTAATCAAACCACAAAAAGATCATTGGCTGGTACTTGGGTTCTTAAGGAACACTGCATTATTAAATACACTGCCACTCTCTAAATCCCAGCCAAATTAAAATGTGAAGACATATTACTTATCTTGAAGGAAAATTAATGAAAATTCTGTAATTGAATTCTATGCGACTGCCAGATGTCGAGTGCATACTTGTGTGCACTGGCAAATATGTATTTTTTTATAAACAGCTGCTCAACAATTTGTCTTTTTTTCAGGTGTGCAGAGGCAAGTTGTGCACTGTGTGGAGAGAACATCTGGAATCGTCGAGGAACATTACTGTGATCCATCTACTAGGCCGGATGACAAGCAAAGTAAATGTAATAAAGGGGCATGTCCTGCCATGTGAGTTTTACTGCTGGACAGTCCTATACTTTACACACCCATCAGCAGCAGTGCACTAGATGGCTTTTAAGGGCAATCATCAGTGCAGTAAGAATGCAGTAAATTCCTGTGATGTTTTTGTGTCATCAGATGGTGGGTTGGAGAGTGGCAGAAGTGCTCATCTATGGTGGCTATGGTGAAGACCTATGTGGTCTATGGAGAAATCATATTGCATATTTAATGAGAGCAGTGCCCCCAATAGAGTCTGGCTGCTGGCATGCACATGCACTCTCAGACACCTGTACTACCGCAAGTGATGTTACTTGCAATCACCACCTGCACTGTCTTCTACCTGTGACATCACTTGCGATTGACACACATCATGCATGTTGCCACTGGAGACAAGACGCTGTGCTGGTTTAAGGATTTAAAGTAATGGTACACTCTAAAAAATGCTGGGTTAAATACAACCCAGTGCTGGGTAAAATAGGGACAAACCCAACAATTGGGTTGTTTTGACCCAGCTGCTGGGTTACTACCCAGAAGGTTGGGTTAAACTTTTAACCAAACCGCTGGGTCAAAACAGCCCAATTGCTGGGTTTGTCCCTATTTTACCCAGCACTGGGTTGTATTTAACACTTAATAACGTTCAGTTGTAAGGCATTTATAAGTGATTAGTTAATGATGAACTAATCATTTACAAAACATAACTATGTGTTCATAAATGATTAATAAATGATTTGTTCATATTTATATATCTGTTTTGTAGATTAAGTTATAAAAAATTTACAAGTGATTAAATTATGATTATCTAATAATTTACAAAACATGGCTATACGTTCACAAATGATTCATTAATATGCTAACGATTTACCAATCGGTCACAAGTTATCTTAAAAAATAGCATACCATGAAATAATCAAACAGATCCTTAGTAAATGGTTAATAAGTTACTAGTTAATATATTATGAATCACTTATAAATCATTGAAATGTCAACATTGTACTATTATCTAACAGTGTTAAAAATACTCCATGGGTGTCAGAGAAGACATCTGTCTACACCCTCACCAGTCAGCCCTTACACTGCAGTACACACTACAAAGTATTTAAAACATGTTGTGTTAATAAATCAAAGCTTTCTGCATCCCCAAATCTGTGAAAACTTCTCATCAGATGTAAATGTTTTACTCATCATTCGTAGATCTTTCACCCCAGTGTGTACACACACACAACCTGTAACCGGGAGGTTTGTAAAACATTTACAACTGATGAGTAGATTATACTTTAGAATAGGGGATGCAGAAAGCTTTGTAAATTATTTATTAATGTGTTTACACAACAGCTACAATAACGCTGTGCGATAATAGTAGAAAAAAAAAAAAGAAAAAAAGAAAAAGAAAAAAAAAAGAAAAAAAAAAAAAAAAAAAAAAAAAAAAAAAAAAAAAAAAAAAAAGAAAAAAAAAAAAAAAAAAAAAAAAGTTACATTTCAATGATTATAAGTGAAAAAGTAATAGGGTGAGTGTGAACTAGTAACTTAATTAGTAACTATACTGAAAACAATGATTCATTGAATTTACTAAATTTTTAGATAAGTGGTTGCAATCAATTTATTTTAGCTACATTTAAATAAACAAATTTAGCTGACTAACTTTCAAAACATTTTTTATTTAAATGTAGCTAAAATATATTGTTTGCAACCACTTACCTTAAAAACAATTTGTATCATTTTTTTTCAGTGTCTTAACCTTTTACTAAGGATCTGTTTGATTATTTCATGATGCAATTTTTTAAGATAACTTACAAGATTTGTAAATCGTTAGCATGTTACTAAATATTCATTTGTGAATGTATAGTCATGTTTTGTAAATGATTAGTTAATCATCATCTAATCACTTGTAAATTATTTATAACTTAATCTACAAAACATAGATTCAAATATTAACATATCACTTATTAATAATTTATGAACACATAGTCATGTTTTGTAAATGATTAGTTCATCATTAACTAATCACTTGTAAATGACTTGTAAATGAATTAACAAAACACACAAATTGTTATATCACTTATTAATCGCTTATGAATGTTTTGTAAATGATTAGTTCATCATTAACTAATCACTTATAAATGACTTACAACTGAACGTTATTGTAAAGTGTTACCAAAGTAATTTAATACTACTCTGCAATTTATCTGTAGGAGCAAAACAACAAGACCTGCAAATCCTTGGCCAAATGCTTAATGTGGCATAACGGGCATGTGCATGTCTGCAGCCAAGCCAAAACCCGAAACAAATCTGAATCTGAAACCTGCGATTACAAGAATCATTTTAATTTCATACTAACAAATCACTTTTGTTTAAAGCATCACTTCAAATGAACTGCTCTCATTATTTAAAAAAAAAAAAAGTTTCCTTACCCTATTGAAATGTCAGATGCTTTCTTAAAAGTTCAGGACTCTTAATGGTCTGATGGAATAGCCTAGATCAAGCTGTAGGTGCTTTTATAGTGAGCATGTAGAAAGCGTATGCTCTGTAAAAGGATGAGTTCAAATTACACATTTGGCAACCTAGCACTGTGTAAATATAGAACCAACATGTTCTCAGTCATATACAGAAGCTTAGTCAGGACCCCTTTGGCATCAGTTTTTAACACTCTGGGCACCGCTTTAGCATCATTTATCAGTGCACAGGGCAGAGGCGTAGCAATAGGGCAGGCAATTGCCTGGGGCCCCGTATTTTTAGAGGCTCCTGGAAAGCTGACCATTTGGACAATCGGAAATGTCATTATTAATAGAACATGGAGCAATATATCTGCATCTTTCCTAGGGGGACCCCTCTCGTGTTACGCAGCGTCGGCTGCTGTTTTCAAAGCATTTGCTCATTTAAACATGAAGATGACTTATCCATCTGGCAGCCAGAAGCGGATAAAAAGCAAGAAGAGGAGGAAAAGGGGAAACATGACAGCTGTAAATGATGGAGATAAGACTGACTTAAGGATAATTATATGACAAACAAATGTTTTCGTTGTTAATTAATTCAATATTTTTGTTTATTTACCAGATTAATTACTGGTAATAGTCCAATTACTAATAGGGTTACTAGAAAAAGGTTAGCTAGGGTTGCACTTAGCAGCAGCATATTATGTAGTGCAGTTTTTTTTAGCAGGTATTAATATAAACTGTAATAGAATAGGTGGTACCGGGAAAGGTGGGCACGTCACCAGTGTCACCGCTTGGCAAGTTTCGGTACCAGGGATGCAAACTTGTCACCTTTCGTGAAATTCGCTGTTTCGAATTCAAAATGGGTAATTGGAGTGATTTGTGTAGATCCAGTTGTTCTGAGTTTTTTAAACTGTTTTGGGTGGGGGGTGTGTCTTTTTACAGTTCCAGACAGTAGTATCAACTCAAGTCTGTACCACAGCTGGAAGTCACCCGATTTCAAACGCATCCTGTGGTGTTTTTGTAAGCCCGCTCTGATTTCAATTACAAAAGTCAAAAGTTTTCTAGGTTAACTTGTTTTTGCAGCATTTTGGTTTTGTTAGCCAATCACGGCATCTCTGTTAAAGCAGTGGCCAATTGCGAGGGGAGGGTGTTACTGGTACGTAGTCAGAATCCGCTCTGATCTAATTTTTGTTTTCGCAACTTTAAGTAGTTCTACACACTCACATATCTTCCTATTATAAGAAGACAAAAAGAAAGCATACATGATGTAAATAAGATATTCATTGTGTAGTTAGTTATTGATTATATCAAGAGTTTTCGCATGAGTAAGCTTGGACAGTTGTGCCATAATGGAAGCGCCCTTTGCTCGGTGTCTCTTATAAACTATATTTACAGTTTGAAGAAAAGTTTAAGAGGACCAAACAGTCCACGTATACTGTTTCAGGAATGACAAACACGAGTGTAAAAAATTACGTGAGTGAATCCACCAAATTGATCCGCTATTGACGGTGATAAGATAACTGTAGCAATGGATGGAACAAACTATCTGACAAGCCGATGTCAAAACAACAGAGCTCTGCTTTACGTGACGCAGAGTAAATTCAGAGTAACAAAACTACAGCAGGAACAAGTCTGTGTTACCTTTAGCAGATTCTACAGGTCAAGATAACTTAAACCTCTCCTTTTATGTGTTCTTTTTAGGCAATGTTTGAATTATTATTATTTTAATTCAATCTAAAAAATGCCAAAATATGTAATGCATTATTTAATTATTATACCATTAACAATTAACTTAATTTGTAGTTAACTAGTTAAGTATTTAAATAATTTACTATACTAGGCTGTTGGTGTCTGGGCTTATTTATTTTTTAAATGACATGAGACTTTGTGACTTTCTGCACTTGCTATACTTCATAGTTATTGTATAATAAATCCAAAAGCAAGACGTGAAAAAAAAAACTAGGAATTTGAAATGGCAACTGAGCTAATGGCTGATCCTCTGCTGCCATCTACTGGATATAATGGTCTTATAATAATCTTGCTGCCAGTGTGACACCCACAAATCAATATAAATAAATAGTATTACATTTACTTAGTTGACATTATTTATTTAGCTCTTCTACATTAAATTAGTTGAGTTAACATAATTAGTTGTCAACTAATAATACTAGTAAAGCTGATAAAAACATACCACAGGTCAGCAATGAACCAAGAGAGGCTGTCAGCAGCTGGCACTAATTTCAATTGAACGGAACATACGAAGGTCTTTGGATATGGAGGACATAGTGACAGCATTTGCTGTACTTAAGGCTTGTTAGCACCATTTTAAGGTGACAATCCGTTACTGTAAATATGAAGATTGTACTGTATATTCAAGATTGTATTTGTACAGTACTGAATCTTCTGCCATAAGGATGAAGATTGATATTTTGTTAAAGAATAAGCACTTTGTGTTAAAAAATTAACAATTTATGTTCTATTACTTTTAAATGTTGTATAAATATATATCTAGGTAACGAAGATATATTAACAAAATAATATTTTAGAAGGGCCTCATCTATTCATTTTGCCTGGGGACCCCACTTCATCTTTTTTCGCCTCTGGTACTTCATCACTTTTAATTGCTTGTTTTATACGTCAGATCCAGATTAAAGTAGAAATTATTTTTATATATATTTACTCTTTCATAGATATTTTGGCACCTATACCCAACCCTACCCTAAACCTCTACTTCACAACAATGTAAAACATGTAACAGGCAGATGAAACAGGTACAGGTATTTGTTGTGAAAAAAGTGGCCAGAAAACAGTATAAAAGTGTTACAAACAACTCGAGTTGCTTTCTGTGAAGTTACATTTGTGTCTTGTTTATTAGGCTACTAATCCATACTCACACAATTTTTTTTTTTGTTTTTTTTTTACACCTCTTAATTAATTTGTTTTATGAGGAAATCAGTGTGCAATTAATGTAATTAATGTACCATGAATAAAAAAACAAAAAACTTAAGTGCATATACCTCTGTCCTGAATTAGGTAAAAAGGTTTTGTTGACAATAAACTTGAGATGAGAGCAAATTTGACACACTGTGACACACTGGTGCAGGGGCGCAACTGCACATTTGCCGAGGGGTATGCAAGATCAGTGTCAGCACCCCCCTGTATTCTAGTAGCCTCTAACACTAACTCTAAACTTTCTGCAAGTCAATGACCAAAAAGCCCATTACTAGCTTGTGCATGGAAAGATAAAAAACTTATCAGGAGTGAAAAAAGTGACAAAGGTTTGAACCCCCTTCCCCCTTTTTAATACCATCAGGGAAAAAAGAGAAAACAAGAAAAAAAAAGAAAAGAAAAGTGTTACATAACATCCCCTTTAACTCCTGATGGCAGACCCCAGACAGTAGAACACATTTTTTTGTATTAATTTTTATTTTCAAACACATGTATTATTGCTCACTTTTTAGTTAGGTAATTTGAATATATATATCATTTGCCTCAATATTATTAATATTTTTGCACATTTTTATATAGAAAATTTTATTTTAAAGAACATCTGCATTTTTTTTTTTCATTTTTACTTAAAGAGATAATTCATGGAAAATTTGTCATGCTAAGTGGAAGATTTCTGCCAAGATTTCATCTGGTAGAAAAACAAATACTATTGAAATGAATGTCGTGATTCCCACTATGACCACTAAACAGCAGCAGAGGATCATTTATTGTCTCCTTTACCATTTCCACTCTGTAATATAGTTCTTTTCACATGTTTTGCTAATATATTTATATTTAGACATTTATAAAATCACTATTATAACATTTAAAAATTGATTCTTTTTTGTCAAAGTTCAGCATTGTTTTGTATTGAAGTATGAAGTAACAAGAGTTTTCAACTCATTTAATCTACTTGGATTACGCAGATATTTTGAATTTACAACAGCAATTTTGAGTGAAAAGTGGCTAGTTTGTATCCGTTTACAATCTTAGTTTCTCTCAAATGTAAATCAAATGCCCATTCACAAACATGTCCCCCCCCCCACAAATAAATAAATAATACATAAATATACTCATAAATAAACTGATATTAATCACTTTGCCCTCTTAGTGGCAGAGCCAGGATATTTTCATAGGGGTAGCCAGGAAGGGGGCAGCAACCAATCTGGGGTAGCACAGAAATCTTCATTATTTCAGTAAAGAAATGGATTTGACTATAAAGTACTGGACTGTTTTAGTGCCTAAAACACAACTGAATACAATTAATTTGTACTTAATTGTAATTGAGATAGTTGTGAATTACATCAAGTAATACTGAGTGAATGACAATTTTTGTTTTATTTTTGTATTTCCTAGGATCCAGTTATTTTAATAAAAGGGCTCACTATAGCTTTATTGCTCAGTAAGCTTGGTTCTGGGTCTTAACACCACCAAAATCTTGTTCTCCATCATTGCATAGGCCCACTCATGAATGAGACATGCAGAGAACTATAGTCAACCTTCACTGAATTTTATATAATCAATGAACTCAGTCAGTTGTCAGTCAATGTTTAACATTCTATTAGTTGTCAAAATGAATTCATTACAGTACTTTTGTCATACCTAAATCTAGCTACGTACAAAGGAAAATAATGTATTAATGTAAAATAAGTTTTTTTCATGCATTTAAATATGGTTTCATTTTCTTTTAATTTTTGTACTTTTAAAAATTAACATTTGTGCATATTTTCTAGTACATCTAGTACTTGTGCATTCAATTATATTGCAGAATTGCAGAATATTTCAGTAGGCTGCATGCATTTGAGAGACGTTCTTAAATGTAATGCACATGCATGCATGCCCAGTTTTGCAGTTTTAATCGCCATTTTGGTAATTTCGTGACTTAACTGACGATGTATGCTCGCAGTTTCTAGTGCGTTTTTTTATTTTTTTTTAGTTTAGAGCTTTATTAATCCTCTTGGGGCAATTAGTTCAGACTTTCGTAGTGCTTCACATATACAACACTTAACACACACACAAAAAAAAAATCAACTAAATTTATTACATAAACGTATTGCTTCAGGCACAAAAGTAAATTTATAGCGGTTTGTGGAACACCTGATTGTCCTTAAACGCCGCCCAAGGGGCATCCCCGGGTGGGTGTAAAATAATCATTCAAAGGTGTGTGCAGTCTCCTATAATTGCTGTGCCATCCTCATGCACTTGCTGTTCATAATAAAAGCGTAAGACTCGCAAGGAACACCTAAAATTTTTGAGCACACTTAACAATACCTTTGGTCAAACGGTTTTTGTTTCATTTGTAGACAATGGAAAACCAACAAAATAAAGTAAAAGGACAGGATACTTTCAACAATGAATTATAAGTAAGGTCCTGAGAATTGGACTATCGGTACATTCAAATAATTCCTCTATCCTCAACACGTACAATCTTGTGATTGACTTTTTAAATGATGCATCTGTGTTTTGATCACTTCAGCTTATTCGCAGTGTCGGTCCTAAATACTTGGTATTGGGGGCGTGGTGTGTTTTCTCTACAGTTGCGACGCGTGTGTGGGGTGTGTCATGAATGGCCACCGTGGGAGGGGCATGTGTGGCTTGATGGCGAATGGGATGGGTGGGAGGGATTGTGGTTTTGGTCATGCTCGTAGTTTGTGGGGGGGGACAGTCGAGTCGTAGATAGCTTAATTTTGTTGTTGGCAGGTCGCTGTAGGTGTTAGTGTTCACGGTTCTATACTAGTGGTCACAGAAATAAAGGAAAAGGAGAAAGTTGGGCAGTTGTTGGTGGGCCCGCGAGGTCAGCTGCGGGTGGGACCAGAGGGTGGTCGGCTTAGTGGTGTCGGTGGGGGGGTGGGATGGGGAACCGCAAAACAAAGGGCACAGGTGTCGTCGTCGGTTTGGCATATTGACCAATAACTATTATGCGACAAACGCTGACAATCAGTGTAGATAAAAGAAAAGAACCGGAAAAGGAACAGCCGGGGTAACCTATAGAACTTTAACGTGTCCGTAGACCGCCATTAACTCTAACCTTGGGTGGTCCTAGCGGGGAAAAAATGCACAATCCACAAACTAAACCAGGGGGGCAAGGAACTGACGAATGCGGTTTTTCCACTAAAATAATAGGTTGCAAAAAATTAAATGCTGACGAAAAGTCCACAAACAAAAGCCGTGCAAAAGCTCCACTATTTTCCAGATGTCGACTGAGAGCATTCAACAGAAACAGTTTTGCATCCTATACGCCTCTTCCAGCACGATATGCAAACTGCAACGGATCTAAAAGTGGTCCAGCAACTGTCATCACTTACTTTTTTATCTCTTTTTCAAAAGCCTTCATGACCAAAGAAGTCAAGGCAATAGGACGGTAATCATTCAATGATTCTGACTTTGCTTTTTTAGGTATAGGTACAATAATTTAGCTTTTCCACAAATCTGGTACCAACCCTAAATCTAGAGAAGATTGAAAAAGTAAGTGGAAAACTCCACTAAGCTGTTCAGTACAGTGACTCGGTGTTCTACCACGTATGCCATCTGGGCCTGGGGCCTTATTAAGCGTTGTAGCCTTCAACTGTTTCAATATATCAGATGGATTCAATTTAAAATTATTAGAACTAGTATTATCTTTAAAAAGAGCCATCTTGCTAATAGTATCTATAAAAAGTGCCATCTCATCACCTACAGCAGATGTATCAAAACGAGAAAAAAATTCATTATACTTAGAAGAAAATTAGCATCATAATTCTCCATTGGCGTTTGTTGATTTGATACCCATGTACTTACTTCAGCCATACTCTTAATTCCTTTCCAGGCAGCTTTAAGATTACCTTGCATAAACACACCCTCAATCTTATTTTTATAATTACTTTTAGCCATTTTTATTGCCCTTTTAACTTCCCTGTTTATCTGTTATTTCTCCTCATTAGTTCCTGAGAGAAATACTCTCTTCTTCATATTCAATATACTTTTTAACTCCTTCGTAACCCAAGGTTTATTATTGGAATACAAGGTGATCTTTTTTGTAGGTATGTCAGAATCAACACAGAAAGTAATATAGTTAGAAACAGTGTGCACCTGTTCATGCGTGCACCTTATATTCTCGCGTACAGTTGAAGAGCATGCGCTGTGAGCACAGTAAAATGGCTGACAGGACAGGAAAGTTTGTTTTACCGAAATAACATCTCTTTACAGGGCTGACAGACCTGGACTTGCGGATCCATTCGCGAGCTTTATATTGGAGAAACAGAGACGTGGTCATAAAGCATGCAGTGGTCAGATGATGCAAACAGGTAATAGTGTGCAAAACACAAGAATATTCCAGGCTAGCGCAGGTCGACGATCGGCCGACAGAATCAAAAGGGGCAAGACAAAAGGGGTGAATCCATGGAACCAGGCGAAGATCAGAAACCGAGAAGGCTAGGGCTAATGACTAGGGCTAAGGCAAATGGCTAATGACTAGGGCTAAGGCAAATTACTAGGGCTAAGGCAAATGACTAGGGATAAGGCAAATGACTAGGGCTCCGTAAGTTAGCTATCTCTAGGGGAGTGATAAATGCTTAAACAATACTCGGCAGAGGGAAGGGAAAAGAGTGAGTGTTATATAGTGAGGGAATGATATGAAACAGCTGGGTGCAATCAATGTAAACAGCTGTGTGCAATCCGTGCTGAATGCAATCAGTGCAATGCATGATGGGAAATTTATTCCGTGAGGTGCAACAGTGTGTAGGGCTGAGAGTCGAATGACCATATGAAATTCATGACGCGGATTCGTGACAACATCTCATCTGACTGCAGTTCATTGTTGTTCTACTGAAGCTCATTTGGCAAATGCAAATGGTGTATCTACTTCTCATCTCATTTGTGTGCAGTGATGTAATGGCAATTTAAATTAAATGATTTCATAACAGATTTTATTTCCAAACAAACCAAACATAGGTATAGGTGCCCCCTTGAACTCGATTTAAAATAATCTGTTTCCCACATTCGGTACGTTCCAAACGGGATATATCGCTTTCCGAAGGGCACTTCGGAGTGAAAACAATAATGGCCGCCATATTGAAGGGTCATTCCAAACCGAAGTGCTCAAAACTGGCCACTTCAAAGGGCCCTTCGGAATGAAGGATTTCGAAGGGTACAACTGATGGCACTTCGGGGCCCCATGATCCTTTGCACAGATTCTTTGCATGATGATGGCGCCTCCGTGTGGGCACGTGATGATGACGCTGAAGGGCACTTCAAGAAACAGTTGTTGGGTCCCCTACACCCTTCAACCCTTCAACGCTCTTACTCCTGAGGGTAAACCCTTTGAAGGGATTAGTGCATAGGGATGAGCCCTTCCGAATGGAGCGCAGGGTTTATCGCGCACATTCTACTACTCTATTAATGCAGTGATCGGCTGGAAACAATCGACCCCTCCTGGTTGGAGTTAGTAGTGACATCCTAAACTGAAAGCAATCGTTTCATCATGACTCACGTTTTGAATGTTTTAAAATTGATAATCAGTTTATTTATAATCCAGCTGGCTGTAGGCCTACTAAGTTACTGCAGACCATCAGTTGCTCATTCCTTTCCCAATATTAGTGTCAGCAACGAGTGGATGAAATGACGTGAGTGAATTCAGACACTGTCCAGACTGTCCACCCGCTGAGCTGCACCTTGAAAGTAGACAAGAGCACGTGGCTGCAGTGAAGGGAGGAATAAAATAAGTGTAGTCAGGACAGATAGTTGTCACATAGTTAGTAAATCTTTTATGCTCACCAAGGCTACATTCATTTGATCAAATACTACAGTAAAAACAGCAATATTGTAAAATATTACAATTAAAAATAACTTTTCTAATTTAATATATTTTAAAATCTAATTGGGGGGTTCATCAGCCATTGCTGCAGTCTTCAGCGTCACATGATCGTTTTGCATTAATATTACAGTAGTATCTTGAACAGCTTTATTGAGCATTTGTGCCCGAGACTTTTACAAAAAAGGATTTACAAAAATAACATTTACATTTATGCATTTGGCAAACACTTTTATCCAAGCGTCTTAGAGTGCCCTTATTTACAGGGATCCTCAATCCCCCTGGCAGGGCTCACCTCTAAGGGCTTAAAGAATATAGAGCACCAGTGTGTTTTCAGCATGCCAAAGACTCGATCTACTGTGTTTCATGCACAGGAGTGCTTGTTGTTGAAACATGTCACCAGAACTTAAATGTTTATCAGAGGAAGAATGGTGCCCGAGGCAAACAGAGTAACATAAAATATGAGCGAAACCGTTGTTGCACCGTACCCCGTAGGCCCACACATGCTTCTAGACGTGATAAGAGAATATTGTGGTCAAATGCAGAGCTAAGGTCTAGCAAGACCAAAGCCGCAGACTGCCCGGTATCAGTGGTGAGCATTACATCATTCATGACTCTTAAGAGGGCCGATTCGGTGCTGTGACTGGCTTTAAAACCAGACTGAAATTTCTTGTGTATATTGTTATCATTCAAAAAAGGCAAAAGTTGGCTCAGGACCACTTTTTCTAAAATTTTTGAGAGGAAAGGTAAATATGAGACTGGGCAAAAATTACTCAAAAGTGTAAGATCCAAATTAGTTTTTTAAGATGAGGCAGAAAAGAGGCATGTTTAAAGCAGTCGCGTACGGTCCCAGTAAAAAGACTTTTGTTGATGACAGACAACAAATCAGGGCCAATAGCTTGAAAAACTTGCATAAGAAAATGTGTGGGAATCGCATCCTGAGGGCAGCTAGTAGATTTTAAACAAGCAACAATCTCTTTAAGAGAGTCCAAGGTGACAGGCTCAAAGACAGACCATGTAGAAGAGCAGAGAGTAACATCAAGTGGTGTATAGGCTGACAAAGGCATTAGAGATTTAATCTGTGAGATCTTATCATTAAAATATCACGCAAAATCCTCACAAAGAGAATCAGATGTCTCAGGAAAATGATTAATAGTGGGATTGAGAGCAGAATCAATTATTGAAAATAGGGCTTTAGGCCTGGTAGTATTACATAAAATTAATACTAAGAGATATTTACGCTTAGCAGCATTAGCAGCTCGCTGAAATGCCGAGAGGGTGTCCTTTAAGATTTCATAGGAAACTTGTAATCTATCCTTATTCCACTTATGTTCAGCCCTTCTACAGATCTGTCTTAGAGAGCGAGTAGTGTCATTTAACCAAGGCTTAGAGTTGTGCTTATGTTTTTTCATCTTAAGAGGAGCAACAACATCTAAAATATTAGAACAGGTGGAATTAAAAAAAGTTGAAGTGTTCGTCAGCATCTAGTTAACTTAAACATGCCCTCTAAAAATGCTGGGTTGTTTCAAACCAATGTTGGGTCAAATATGGACTAACCCAACTGTTGGGTTAAAAAGCTAATTAAAAAATGTAACCAAAATTTAACCCAACAGTTAGGTTAGTCCATATTTGACCCAAAGTTGGGGTGAAACAACCCAGCATTTTTTAGAGTGTGTGGCGGGGGGGGGTCCATGTGGCCTGATTGGCACATAGTTCAGAATATGAAGCTGTAAAATCATCACTAGAGCAATCGGAAAAGACACGAGTCAGCCGTGAATGGGGTTGATGCTTATGTGTAGTTCCAGTATAAGGTAAAGAGGACAAGATTGGCAAATTATCCGACATGCCTGTGTCTAAGATGTTAATGTTCAATACAGGTAAACAACGTGATAGAATTAAGTCCAAAGTATGACCCTGAATATGAGTGGGGCCAGACACCCACTGATCAAAATCAAATGAGTCAATGAGACTTCGAAACTCTTTAGAGAGTGGCTTAGAGTCACAGCATATGTGGATATTAAAATCTCCCAAGATTAAGATTCTATCATGGCTGGTAACAATATCTCCCAGAAAATCCTTGTTTGGCTGGGGCGGGCGATAAACCAAGGCAAACACCACAGAGTAATTTATTGTGGGCTGAAGCAACAGCACTTCAAAGGTGCAACGAGGGCTAGTTGTTAAACAGCGGCAGAAATACGAGTTTTTAAATACTGCTGCTAGTCCCCCACCGCGGCCTGATAGCCGAGGTGAATTAAAAAAATTACAGTCTTGTGGAACCAGTTCAGTGAACGGACTTAACTCAAAACTTAAATTTCAGTCGAACAGCAGCTCCACCCCAGCAGCTTCAATCTTTTGTAGATACAGAAACTGTTAAGGTCCCTGACGATGCTCTACTGCAACCCCAGTTAAAGAATTCTGAAACCCTTATAGTTCTGGGAAGTCTGTTGTCTCATTTGTCTGTTTCACAGCGGGCAGAACTGTCACAATTAATACGTGATTTTCCATTACTTTTTGGGGACGTGCCTTCGCAAACTCATTTAATAGAGCATGATGTAAACGTGGGTGACACCTCAGTGGTTCTATCATGTTCCTTTTTATAAACGTCAACAATTGGAGTCGGAGGTTCAATACATGTTAGAGAATGACATTGCGGTGCCTTCATGTTCTAGTTGGGCATCTCCATGCCTGCAAGTGAGAAAATTGGATAGAACATTTCATTTCAACATTTCATAAAAATAACAAAATCACATAAACTGATGCTTTTCCACTTCCGCGAATGGAGGACTATGTGGATCAAGTTGGCTCTGCTAAGTATGTTAGCAAAGTAGCTTTACTAAAATTGTACTGGTCGGTGCTTCTGACATCTTGCGCACAGGAAATAAATGCTTTTATTACTTCTTAAGGAATACATTCTTATTCTGTAATGAGTTTCGGGTTACGAAATGCTCCAGCAACCTTTCAAAAGGTTAATGAACCATGTAGCTTTACGTTTAGAGGGTTGTGTAGTTTATTCGGAAGATGTTATCAGTTATAGTGACAGCTGGAACGAGCATATGAATTGTGTTTGATCTTTGTTCCAACGTCTAATGGAGGCTAGGTTGACTGATTTTGCTCAAGCAACAGTTTCTTATTTGGGAAAGGAAGTCGGTCAGTTTAGGGTGTGTCCTTTAGGTGCTAAAGTGCTTGCAATAGAAATTTTCACTATTCCCTACTAAAAAAGGAGCTGATGAGATTTATCAGGATGGCCAGCTACTGTAGTTTTTGCCTTAATTTTTCAGTGGTTATTTGTCCTTTAATCTCTTAAACAGTTCTGATAAGTTCGAGTGGACCTTGCAAAGCCAACAAGCATTTGAGAATCTAAAATTGTTGCCGTCTACTGCTCCTGTGTTAGCGGCTCCCCAGTGCGATCGGCCATTTAAAATCCAGGCGGACGCGAGATAAGTGGGAGCAGGAGCAGTTCTTCTTCAGACTCATTCAGATGGTATTGATCATCCAGTTAGCTACTTCTCACATAAATGTAATTATGTTATGATTTAGTTGTGTTGTGGCTTTGGATTTTTTCTTTTGTTTTGTCGGTCTGATCAGTGACTGGAGTATGAATTTCATCGTGGAACCGTATTTAAACAATGTACTGAGACAGTCTGCCAGACTCGTGCTCCAGGTTTGAAGTTGTTTATTTGTGCTTTATGTAGGCCTAATGGGTTTGTTAACATTCTTCACTCATTCACTCACAATCATTACTGACCAACATTATTGAATGCTGATGCTTGATGTAGTTTAATTATTGATGTAAGAAATTCCTTTTTTAGTTAAATTTGTCACGTCGTCTCCCTTTTATGTTGCATCTTTAAGCCAGGTGTGACAATGATATTATATTATATGTTTGCTGTTATCTCTCTACTACAGTAGGACGTTTGTAGAATGTACACATGAAGCCACAATTTAAGATTAGGTTTTATTCTGTTCATTAAATCTAACCTAGATTAATCAAAGTCAAAATCAAAACAACATCTTCAGTGTGCTACTTGCACGCCCTAACTTAACTACTCTACTACTAAACCAAAACTTGCAGCGGGTGGCAACACTCCTAAACTAATGAACTAATACATCAAAATGAACTACGTGAAGCACGATGTATGTCACGTGACATCGTATCCTGCTCTCTTCTCAATTTAGCAAACAGGTGAGCAAAGAGCACGGACACACATCACGCTCAAATCAAATAACAAAACTAAATACAAGGGGTAAAACAAAGAATAAGGCAAATAAACAACATAGAGGGTAACAAAGCAAGCATACTTTAGGGCTACAAACATTTTAAAGAGGCACACAAACACAGCCCAGCCCAGCCTCCCCCTCGAAAACAGATGCGACATCGCCTTTTATACTTCCGGCGGGGAGGCAACAGCGGATGAACCCATAATGAGTGACAGAAAGGGAAACCAATCAAAATCTAGTGGAAAACACAAACAATGAATATACAAACATAACTGATCGTAACACCTTATAATATGTTATATCCTCTTATAAATAATCATAACAACAATAATAATACATCATAATACTTATGTATTTGTGGTTATAAATTTAAGAGTATGAT
>JADLZN010004339.1:0-237507 GCA_018155175.1 Sinocyclocheilus anophthalmus
AAAAAGTTCTATCTTGGTCTCATTAGACCAGAGAATCTTATTTTTCACCATCTCACAACTCCATGCGGGCTTTCATGTGTCATGCACTGAGGAGAGGCTTCCGTCGGGCCACTCGGCCATAAAACCCCGACTGGTGGAGGGCTGCAATGAAGGTTGACTTTCTACAACTTTCTCCCAACTCCCGACTGCATCTCTGGAGCTCAGCACAGTGATCTTTGGGTTCTTCTTTACCTCTCTCCCCAATGCTCTTCTCCCCCGATAGCTCAGTTTGGCCGGACGGCAGCTCTAGGAAGGGTTCTGGTCGTCCCAAACGTCTCCATTTAAGGATTATGGAGGCCACTGTGCTCTTAGGAACCTTACGTGCAGCATACATTTTTTTGTAACCTTAGCCAGATCTGTGCCTTGCCACAATTCTGTCTCTGAGCTCTTCAGGCAGTTCCTTTTGACCTCATGATTCTAATTTGCTCTGACATGCACTTTGAGCTGTAAGGTCTTACATAGACAGGTGTGTGGCTTTCCTAATCCAGTCCAATCAGTATAATCAAACACAGCTGGACTCAAATGAAGGTGTAGAACAATCTCAAGGATGATCAGAAGAAATGGACAGCACCTGAGTTAAATATATGAGTGTCACAGCAAAGGGTATGAATACTTAGGACCATGTGATATTTCAGTTTTTTCTTTTTTAATAAATTTGCAAACATGTCAACAATTCTGTGTTTTTTCTGTCAATATGGGGTGCTGTGTGTACATAATGAGGACAAAAAATTACTTAAATGATTTTAGAAAATGGCTGCAATATAACAAAGAGTGAAAAATGTAAGGGGGTCTAAATACTTTCCGTACCCACTGTATATATAAACAAAATGCTGCACATTTCTTTGTGAAATTGAAATATGTCAAATAATAAAACTAACTTGAATTTTTTAATCAAACATTTATACAATCTAATTGCAATCTAAATAACATTTAGCATCTTTGTTTGGATCATGATTAAAATGCAGTGGTTTCCTCTGATTTTAAATAGAAAAAAGCACAGCCAAAGCCTTAGTTTGTTTATATGAAGAGATTTATTTTATTTGATTTGGGATTTGTTTAAAAATTTCAAGTTAGTTTTATTATTTGACATATTTCAATTTCACAAAGAAATGTGCAGCATTTTGTTGGAGAAATAATAAAAGGACACATTTTCATTTATAATTTGTCTTAAATCTCATTTTATTAAAAAGAAAATTGTGAGAAATTTGTATTGTGATATCGTGAATCGTATCGCATTGCATCGCATCGTGAGTTGAGTGAATCGTTACATCCCTCTATGCTACTAGTTTTTGCTGTGGTATCAAAGAAGTATTCTGTTATGCTCATTTGCAAAATGATCTGATCTGTTACTCAAAATCTGCTATGATAATACAATATGATCCGAGCTGTGAGTTTTGTGATCCGTTGCACCCCTACTTTCTTGACTGGTTATTTGAAGAAAAAAAGCAATCACTGAAGTTTTTAATCATGCTGATTTGAAGTTCATGTCTTTTTTTTTTTATTCGGGCTACTTAAATTAATTTTTGGCTACCAAAATCTGAAGAATGTCTGCCGAAGGGCTACCAGCGATTTAGAAATTTTGCGAGCCCTAAACAGTCAAGCATTTCTTAAGGGGTAAATATGAATGAATTTTTGGACAGTTTAATTTTAGAAATATTTATGTAGAACTATAGTATTTATTAATATTTTGAACTTCATTTTTATTTTTATATTTTCTGTTTTCATTTTAATTTAAGTTTACTCTTTAGTAATTAAACTTATTTTGGTTGCATTTCAAATTTTTTCCATCTAATATTTATCTTTGTTTAATCATTTTTTCATAGAAAAATATTTTTAATAGTTTAATAACTGATGGAACTGAGTTTATCTTTGATGCAGTTTCTGAAGAAATAAACTTGTGTGAGGTTTTGATAAGTCAGTATTCATATAATCCTGAACAACCTATAGCAGTCCTCCTGAACACAGGAGCACACTCAAAAGAAATCAAAAAGAACTGTTCATCTGATAAATCATTGTATAGTGTATTGACCTTATGCTGTCGCCTGGTCAATGAAACAAGCACAGAGCTAAATGGCTAATGGCCAGCTGTATTCTCGTCTGTCAGACTAAGGCTTCTTCCCATTCCACAGGCCTCAGCGACACAGCTGATTAAACTATCTGTCTGCTGTTATCACATCAGACCTAATCACCAGAGCTCAGGAGCTCAGATTGGCCTGTGGCGCTTTAGAAGATTTACAGAGCCAGACCTTATTAAACAATCTCACTGGAATCCGTCCATCTGGCCTAATTTACTTGAGACTGTACGGACCTTGACAGCCTCACACACCTTTTTACTGTTATTTATCAAACTCTGCAAGCAGCTTTAACACTCATTGCTATTTGAAATAAGGATGTAAACTTTTTCATATAATTATAAAAATAACATATTTACAAGTGCAGTGTGTCCATAAAATTCATACACACATGGAGTTTAATCTTAGTTTATAGCGTGTAGGTTATGGCTATAACAAAAGAGAAATTAACACTAATCTATTTTTAAGCTTATAAAAGAAATGTATACCATTTTTCACCAGTGGTAGAATTTAATTTGTTGACAATGCAACCAATAACATTAGTGATAGTGACAATTATATATATAGTTAAATAATTAACTTTGAAATATAAATTTTTAGCACAATACATGTCTTTATTGTAATTTTTGGTTAGTTTAATCCAACCTTTTATAACCATAAAAATGTTTATAATAACTTTTAATTTTATACACTTTTTATTTGTAAACTTTGTTGGATAATGGTAATAAATTCACAAGATAACCTCTGCCATATGTAATGAAGCCAAGTCCAGTTATTTTAAAGGGGGTCATATGATGCGATTTTCAATTGTTCCTTTCTCTTTGGAGTGTTACAAACTCTTGGTGGATAAAGAAGATCATAAAGTTGCAAAGACTAAAGTCTCAAAGCCAAAGAGATATTCTTTATAAAATTTAAAAGTCAACCACGCCTACCTAAAACACCTCATTTAAACACGCCCCCACATGTCTACGTCACGATGTGGGAAGATTTGTCACGGTTCACGGGTTCACTGGCTCATTTTCGCTCTGTGTGTATGTGTGTGTGTGAGTGGGTGTGTCGGTGATTGCTGCTGATCGTTGATCTGCGCCAGCTGTAGCTCATCAGCTCAGCTATATAACACCTGTGCTATCCGTCCTGTGTTGTCAGATCGTTTGGTGTTCCCGCTGTGTTTGAGTTCCCTGTTCCTGTTCTTCGTCTCATTGGATTTCGGTTCCAGGATTCACCCCAAGGATCGTATGTTCCCGGGATATCCACGGGTGCCCATTTGCATCCCTGCGCTACCAAGAGTGACTATATCCTGCACATGCCTTGTTTAACTCTTGCCTTTGGTCTGGTTGGAACCTTTTCCTAATAAACTGTTATATTTCACATTCGCAATTGAATCCTCCTTTTGTGCCCGTGACGAGATTTGCATAACGCCACCCAAATGTTCACGCAAAGAAAGAAGGAGTAACTTTGATTCTCGCGTAGTATTGTTGCTGCCGCCATGTGGAGACACTGTGTTTCGTTATGAAAGCGAAACTGCTGTGTTGGACTTCCAAAAAGAGGACACAACTAGAAATCAGTGGTTTAAGTTGTATTTACAACACTGTTCAAAAACAGTTCAACCCAAATATTCAGATACGTGCAGCACATTTTGCGGAGGATGAGAACTGTTTCCTGTGAGAGTAGCCTACAATGCCGGTGTCTGTTTCTATAAAGTGGGGCAATTCCAACTTTGCAAGGACAGTCTGGCGCATCTGACTCAGCCTGTAAGTACGTTTTCATATTTAAAGAATTTGCCACTGACGATTCAAACGCAAGTTTTGAGCAGTGTAGAGTAGCGCTTGTTGTTTGTCATTTCTCAAATGCAAACATGGTTTTATGTTTACACGGCGCGATACGCAATGCGTAAAAGACAGTATAAGTCATTATAATCAGTAATTATGTCCCCACTGGATGCAACAAATGCCTCATTTATAATGGGTTTTACTGGTTTTGTCTCGTCGTGCCGGGACACGGCATCACAGTATGGTAAGGGGCATAAAATTTTCCGTCACACGCTTGAGGTATTCGGCCAATCACAACGCACTGGATAGCTGACCAATCAGAGCACACCTCGTTTTTCAGACCGATGAGCTTTGTAAAAATCGCCGCGTTTCAGAAAGACAGGGCATAGAGGAGAAACAATAATGTACATTGTGGAAAACAATGTGTTTTTTTTTACTTTAAACCGGATAAACACATTTCATTACACAAATACACAAAATAATGTTCTTTTAAGCAACGTCATATGACCCATGATGATTTTCCACAAGTTGATATGATTCTTTAGAGTCTTAATGAAAAGTCTGTAACATAGTTTGGTAAAAAAATTTTCACACTGTCAAAAACAGCTCTTTTCAGATCAAGCCGATTTTGTAGCATTTTCCTTTAAATGTTAATGAGCTATGCTGACCCCGCCCCTTTCTTCCGAGCTGCTCTCAGAGAGACCGTTTAATTTAGGCGCATTCATCGTGAAACTTGCTAATTAACACATTATTAGGAAAGGCGATTTGCAAAGATTCATTAAAAAACATTACACTCACTTCTTCTGTAGATGAGGCTGAATCATGAATGATTCGCGCGAACATAGAAGCATTTATGTAGATAGGGGGCGCATTCCCTTCAGAAACAAAACAAATGTAATCCACTGCCAGTTCAGCGGCTCAGATGTCGGAAGTAAATGACGACTGCTATGTTCATTATAACATCCAACATCAGAACACCTCAATCGCTTGGGAGTCATTCTTGTGTACATCTGCTCCAGTGGTGAAACAATGGCGGACTGATGACAGCTCACTCAGGGCGGGTCTAATGTAAGACACCAGTCCAGTCTGTGCTGGAACGCTACTGTCAATCAAACAATTGTGGGAGGGCCAGGGTCTGTGTGACGTCACACAGACAGGCATCTGAGATCGGCTCGATTTGAGAAAGGGGTGGATAATATATCATTATAGGGTGGTTGTGTACACACACTGCCAACACACATTTCAGTTCAAACAACTTGTAAAAGTGCATGTAGCATCATATGACCCCTTTAACTGCTTATCAACTTTATATAGGAGATTTGTTATTTCAAATGTAGACGTGTGGCAAGCACACACACTGCTTACTTCTGCGCTGCATTACAGCTCTGACAAGTTTTTGTTTCGTCGTCCATGCCGTAGGTGCAGATTTATGTTTCTGCCGGTCATTGCCCACACTGCATAACATGCACTTGTAATATTTTAAAAAAGAGAGAGAGAGAGAGAGAGAGAGAGAGAGAGCGCATCCAGTTTTGTTGACATAAAATTGGACATGCTGGCGCCGCTCTCTCTCACTCATATAGTGAGGGATATCCCCCTGCGAGCCGAGCTGAGAGGTTAGGCTACTCAAGGACTCAATATGCGCTCTGCAATGATAACGTGATCGATGCCTACAGTACACGCTGATTGATAGCTGTTCCGGGGCAGTTTTTTAGTTCTCATTTCCATAAACACAAAGCCTGTTATACTTTCCGCTTGCGCGAGTCCGCCAGGGTATGCGTGACGTAAAAATTGTCATCGGAGGGTTTACACGGAGGCTCTCTGCGGACATCTGTGTGCCTCCCATTTTTTGTGACCGCGCAGACAATTACGTGCCGTCAGTAGGCTACAAAAGCACCAACTGTGCATGCGCAGGCTGTGTGAAGAAGTCCGTCACTACCCGCACTTCTACAGTCCGTTGATAAAGCAATATAAAGACAGACAGATGTGCAATAACTCTGGGCAATTGTTTGTTTACTGTTCAAACCGATCTACTGTGCATGTATGGAACACATCTGCGGAGCGGACCACCAGCGTACACTTTCGGTAGTATAAATACAAGTTGTCCGCGTCCGCGCTGTCCGTGTACGTGTACGTGTCCGGATTGCGCACGCAAAAGTAGAACATAGGCTTTAGACGTCGGTGCATCTCTGATTTGTTGTTGGTCTACCATTATGCTCGTATTTCTTCTTCGTTGTGAATTACAATTTCCGTTCATCTGACCGTCCACAATCTGGGAAGAGCCACCACAAGAAGTCTGGAGGTACTGCCGCTCCGGTAAGCCAAATTGGTAAACCGCCACAGTGTAGGTATGAATTTAGAATACTAAAAATATCGATACTTGGTGCCAGAGTATCGATAATGTCTTGCGGCTGGATAAATCGGCACATCGATTTATTGTCCCACCCCTAATTTAAAGTGGGCTTTGCAATGATTACGACACAAAGGTGCACACATTAAGATGTCTGATCGATACCCGTTTCCTCTGCAGCATCTCCAAATAGTCCCTGCACACAAGGAATATCCATGTAATCAATCATATAGAGAGAAAGAAAATGAGCGAGCCAGAGAGAGAGAGAGAGAGTGCAATGTTTCAAAATAGACAAACAATTAAGATGGACTCAAATCGTACACATTGGGATTTCAGTATACTGGTCTTTTGCTCTTTTTCACTATTGATTGGAAAATAATGGCTGGCTAGTTAGCCGATCCTCCTTCACCGTTTCTACTTCAGACAACTTGGCCTCCCTCCATGCTGATCACACACACATATACTAACCCGTGGAAATTAACAGTTCCACCCCTCAATACGAATTAGATGTTCAGCTAACATTGCTTTCCTGAGGTCTCCAGTGTGAGCGTACATATGTGTATCCCCCTGAGCTCCAGCAGGCGTTAGGAGGTATTTAGCAACGTGCCTCAGAACTGTTTAACACTGTCATAATGAATGAGGATTCCCAGGGCTCCAGAAACTCCAAAGGCTGCTAGCTTTAAGTGTCCCTAAATCACATTCTACAAAGCTACATATAACAGCAGCTCAGACTCTAAAAATGTATGATAGTAACAATTCTGTCAGGAATATATACAATTTAAATCTCTGCATGCCAAAGTCACATAGCATGGTCAATGCACTGACACCATTGCTGTCTGTTTTAGGTCAAATTTTATAATCTTCAAAGCAAGCATTTGGCCTGTAATTTATTTATTTATCTACTACTACTATTTTTTTTAAATTTGGTATAATATAAATGTGAAATAATAAAAATGTTTTCTCAAATATACAATGTAATAGTGAATTTCAGTGGTCAATTTTTTATATTATTCACACAAAAGATCCCATTCAGTAATTCACAGGTTTTCAACATAGCCTAATGAAACTTTATAGAAAGTAAGACTGCTGTTCTGAGATGGACATACATGTTTTACTCGTCTAATTTACTGGGAACACTTCTATGGAGGTTAAGGTGCAGCTGCACTGTAGGCCTCTAAATATGCACTTCAGGTACTCCTATTCAGTGAGGTGTTAAGAATATTACATCATGAATATCAATGCTTGGGTAAATGAGGGTTAAGAGTGTCATTAGCATAATTACCTTACTTATAAAACAGTGCACAAGATTCCACTAAAAATACACAAGGATCCTGTGGTGCTCTGTTCTCTGCACCAATGTGGGACTGTTTATGTGATGCACAACTCTCTCTCTCTGTCTTTATCCTGAGAGAGCCCTGTGGTGAGTAATATATTTCTGACAGACCTCCTTGCGCTAATAAAATGATAGGCCGTGCTGTGGCCATTAGTCTCTGCTCTGTAAATAAAAGCTCTGCCACTAAGCTTCAAACCGCTGAGAGTCTATCTTGATCCCCACAACCAGAAACTCGGCTGGAAATTTTAAACAAGCTGTGTTGCACTGCTACAATTTGAGCTAATATGTGTGTTGCTGGGAGTTCTGGGAACATAAGGTTTGGTCCTTCTTGCTACAGTGACACAGAATAGCACAGTGGTTGTTTTAATGAAAAATCTTGACTAATGACTAATTTGTGTGGAAACCATTCATGACACACCTCTAGATTGATGACTGTGGGAATTTTAAAGACTGAAATATAATGCTTTATTTTTGGTTTATGGGGAAATACTATTCCTTTTTTCCATCATCTTTGAGTTTAGTTTCACTTGTGCTCATACTGTAGATTTTGACTTTTCATCTTAATCCATACCTCTGGTACTTTAAGTAAATGTTCTACTAACCAAACAAGGAAAACAGGCGATGATGTCTTTATTAAGGTTACATGTAGTGAGACAGTTTTGGCCTCATTTACTTTTCTTAGAAGGTTCTGAAATATGTTTGGAAAGATGACTTTGGCTTGTACTGTGGTTATATAAACAGCTTTTCAAACCATACTTCTGAGAGAGGATTATGTTCCACAATCTAACCCAGAAATTATAACAAACCCCATGAAAGAACCTGTTTGTAAAGAATAAATGTTCCAGTGATTCACACAGAATAACCTGTTTGAAAATGATTTTGGTCATTATGTTTTGCACTTCCGTTTGGCTCTGCTCATGGCACAAAAATTACACAAGTTGTCTTTACGGATTTATTACGTTTCGAATAGTATTGGTCTAGATACCTCAGGTATAATGTACATTTTATACCACCATTTATAACACCACCAGTGACCACACTCATAAGTCAAGCACAGAGTAAGAAGATGAAATTATGCATTTCACTGTAATTATATAATAATTTAAAAGTGAATAAGGTCAGTAAAGCACTTACATACGCATTATTGCAGTTCCAAGAATGAAGCCATTTGGATGAAGGGGATTCTATTAGCTGGTAATTATGGCTAATGTAGACTCATAACTCCAGATGTTATACATGCTTTATTTACCAAGTTTGGTTTAAATAATTGCATGTTGGTAAATGAGGAATTTGTGCAGGCAAGCAAAAATTCACAACCACAGCTAGATGGAAACGGCAAACACCACCCCTCTTTTTCTTCAGTGTCTTTTCTTTTCTTTTCTTTTTTTCTTTTCTTTTCTTTTCTCCCAATTCTACATTTCAAACTCCCTCTGTCATCTCTGCCCATTATTTAAGTGTAGCTGCTGACAGTGCTGTTGTCCCATTACAATACAATAGCCCTTTGTTATTAAGACTCGATTTGTATGTGCTTTCTGTTAAGCATGACTAGGTAAGGCAGCAGCAGGAGTCAGGCATGTCCCAAAGGGAATAAATAGAGATATGCAGTACATTTCAGACCGGAAAATCTCATTACCTCATTCCCACCGTCACCAAGCAGCCAGAGTCTCAATGTCTGTTAATGCAGAAGTAGATTGCAGAAAAATGGCAGATTCATTCATCAGTCTTTGGCCTTTTTTCATCCAAACTCATCTTGTTCCTCTTCCATTTGATTTGTTTTCTCTTTTTGCTCTACAGGTACATAGGTGCAATTAGTCCCAGCATGGCATTTCTCATAGTGTGTAAATCACATTGGCCCTTACCCCATCAACAACCCTGAGTGCAGTAAGCAAGGGCCTCATTTTTAAAGCTATCCGTCATTGTGACAGCAGCTAATATAATACTTTAGCATGCACTTCAAGAACTCAGCACAGCCTTGCATTAAATTAGCTTTACAGTTCCTCCACACACACACACCATGTTTGAAGTTGTCTCTGTCCTTCAAATGATTAATTGCAATCAATATTCAATTATGTGGTCTATGATGAGCAAGGCCCTGCCGTTTTTTCTCAGTCTTGCTGAGTAAGAGCAGGGCAGCAATAACATGCCCATAAGCATGCCATCAGTGCATCAAACTGACCACACAGCTTGGGTAAGCCTAAAGAAACTTTATTCTGTATTTAAACTGAGCCTTTAAAGATAGTAAATCTCATTTTCTTCTACCTCCAGATGAAAATAAAAAGGATTTATTTAGTTTCCTCTGTAATTTGAGTCAGCCTATATCATGTACAACTTTTGGCTACATTGTCACATTTTTGTTCTGATATGTCATGCTGCATAATACAACAGTGGTTCTTAACCAGAATGTGAGGATTCACTCAGAAAATTTACAAGAGCAATGATTAAAGATGACTAAAAAGTACTTGCAAATAATCTAACTCTAAACTAAAAAGCACATAAAATCAAGATGTAAACTGAAATTTATTTGTTAAATAATGTTGCTTTTAGTTAAAAATGTATTGTGGTTAATACATTTATTATCAGTTTTATATTTAAAAAAATTCAAACAAGTAGCTTTGTCATAATTACAGCAGAAATAGGCCTAGCCCTTTTAATATTGTGTTTGACAGTAAGGGTCCTTTGAGTCAAAAAGGTTGAGAAGCACTACACTAGGAGAAATGCAATGCATTAGTCCACATTGGTCAGCACACAGACAGCACTTTGTGTCACTTTAGGACACGCACATATAATTTTACCTCAGCCTGGAAGCATAGTGTTTGTACATGATCATACATCAATAACCCTTTTAAATCTGTACTACTTTGAACTCTCCTGTGAGAAACTCAATGTGAGAGTGTGGTGGGATTTCACATTCAAAGGCTTGGATGTTAGATGGACTTGGATGTTCTTTGTGTATGGATGGATGCGTGTGTGTGTGTGTGTGTGTGTGTGTGTGTGTGTGGTGTGTGTGTGTGTGTGTGTGTGTTTTTGTGTGCCCCCACACCTCCTTGCTTTTGGCTGCTAGGTTTGTTACGTACTCCAGGTATCCAATCAAGGAAGATGCCCCAACGTTTGAAACTCTGTTCTCCATCCTGCACAGACACAACCTATTTTGGTTTTCAAAAAAAGGTGCTCAATCGTTCAAAACAGTGCGTTTCGAGTCCTTCCTCGGGCTGTGCTGATTTAAATCTCGGTTCTTTGTGTTGGTGTCGGGGGGCAAGTTAGTGACGCAGGGTAGTGCCGATTCTCTCCCCTGCCAATCCATGGCAGTAGAGTTTATACAATAAGTAAAATTGAATCTAATTAATTACATCATGATTGTCGATTATTATGAGGAGACCCAGAGTAGTGACGATCTCTCCCGCAATCCAGGATCATAGAGTTTAAATTAAAAATTTGAATCGATTAATTACATCCTGGGTCCCCGATTAATTAAGCGAAGTATCGCAAAATAAATTTGACTGAAAATACACAAAGGATTATTTAAAGCTATTTTTGTGTTAGATGAGAAGGTATCAAGTAGACATTACAAATTGTAGACTAGTTTTTGAAAGAAATATTTTATTTGATTCAACTTCTTTAAAAAAAAAAAATTTATAAATTCAAAATGGATTACACACAAACGTTTAGGCTACAACAGCCTAACATAACAACTATGGAAAATTTTCCGTTCATGCAATGGAAGTCATTGGTAACCAAAACAGCTTTGTTACAAACATATTCAAAATACTCTTTTTATCTTCCACAAAGAAAGTGAGAGTCCTTTAGGATTGATTAAATGACCAAGCAAATTTTGGGTGAACATCCTTAAATACCCCCCTCCCTTTTTATGAAATAATACTCGAAAATTAGAAACTAAAACTGCCAGCCGTCACGGTAAATGTCTTGAGTCATCATTCAATGACTTATCATTCAGGAATTCAGTAAATGGTTCACTTTATGAATGGGCCTTTGAATCCTTGATTTACCCGATTCATTCAAAACCCGGATTCATTCAGAAACTAAACACCGCTGTGTTGCTCGGAGATGCAGAAAAAGCTGTGGCTTTATAGGTAATATTTTTGTTGGCAAAACTGAGCAAAAACAGACAATATTGTGTTTAAAATGTAACACAATATTAACTTCTTGTTTACTGAACTGTTGTAAAATCACATTTGCAATCGTTATATTCGGGACAAACAGCATTCGTGTGATATTGCTTTCGCTGCTCGTGTCATATCACTTATCGTGTGATATAAATATGAGACAAAAACTCATACAGGAGCATTTTTGGCCCAATATCTTGAATTTTAGGGCATAACTGCGTTTATAGAGTTGTTGGCCTGCATCATATTTGTCACTAGTCTGCTGTATGAAATGTAAGATGACGCACCGTTCTGGGGGCGGGGCCAGTGCGTTAACTGGGTTAAAATATTTTAATAATGTTATTTTTCATAACTAATTGTTACCGCATTAAACTGACAGCCCTAACCATTTGCTGAGGCCCCTTAGTTAAGAAACACTGTTCTAAGGTATTTATATGTCCATTTTTTTCAGTGAGCTTAGCTTTACTATGAAAAAGAAAAATTCAATCAAATCAATGTCTATCAGCCTATCATATTTTTTTATAATTGTATTGTTTATAAAATTCTGAAATATCATTGAATCTTACCTTTTTCATTTGTCAGCCTGTCAATCACGTAGTGTTGTCCAATGATTCCCTGGCATATTTAAAGTGCCCCTATTATGCCATTTTTAAGGTTGCTAATATTGTTTTAGGAGTCTCCTACAATAGGTTTACATGCATGCAAAGTCAAAAATCATGTTAGTTTTCTCAAAAAATAGATTTAATTTTAACTAATTTCTAAATGATTCGTAAACGAAGCAGTCGTGCGAAGCAGTTCAAAGAATCAGCCTCTCTAAACCCCTCCTTTACGTGAGCCCTCACTGATTGGTCAGATGGCGCAGTCCTTTCTGATTGGTCCAAGGCTCTGGATTAGTCTACCGCGTACAGTGCGTGTCGGAAACGAAACGCCCATTGCCATGACGGAATTACAGCCCTTGAGACTTGTCAATACATAGAAAAGATGGTATCGATTGTACCTTACCAATCCGAGGCGGAGTCTGATGAAGAAACGTTTGCACTGTCTGATCGAAAGAGACTGAGTTCGCAAGCACGACTGAGCGGACGTTTCTCTCTCAGTGTAATTGTCAATGGTACAATTTGGTGGTTATATAAATGTAATAAACAAATTTACTCTACAGCGTTTATACAGCTCTTCTCGACACAGTTAACTCAGCACGAAATTTTTACTGTTTGTGGTCTGCATTGCGACAACTTAGAACGTGGGCAGACATTATGCAAATGTATTACTTCATGACGTTGAGCCGTAACAGTATAAGATTCTAATTCCTGACGACTCGGCTAGGCGATTGCCGACTTTTTTTTTTCTTTTTTTTTTGATAGGCAATAACTTCGGCTTCACAATTTTGCAGATAGTTTATGTTCACATACAGCTACATGAGACACTGCATGAAAGGTAATATTCGAAAAGGCATAATAGGGGCACTTTAAATGTCAGGTATATGGATCCTTGGTATGCAGTTCACAATCAGAGTGTTTTTGAGTTTGGAGACGTCCATGTACAGACAGAGGAGCAGGTTTATTAAAAATCTCCTGTTTTGTCTGAGTAATTGTTGGCTGTCTGCCTGTCTGTCTTTTTCTCTTTCTCTGTCTTTTCAGAAATTGAAATGGTTGATTAGAGAGATGCCATCAGGTGCTCCATGAATTGGTTATGCAGATTTGTGCACTGCTGTATTGAATAGCAATGCACATCCTATTAGAGGTGAGAGTGAAATTTTGAGAATGTGAGATGTTGAATCTTAGCAAGGCAAATTAGACGGCTTCATGAACAGATTTTAAGGAATGGAAAAATCTGCTGGCCTAAATCTTGATTTTATTTTACCTTTCCGTTTGGTGACTATATTGGCACACAGTACTCATTCAGCTTTGACACTTTGCTAATGTAGGTTAGACAGATTTGTGTTTGTGTATAAAGTGTGATGGAGAGTTCATATTGGGATTATATTACAGGCTGTGGGTGTTTGATTAAATGAGGGCTTTAGGTAGGAAAGGAGATTGTTTTAACAAAAGAAATTATGAATTGCATGAAACTGCAGCTCTGCTGTACGTTGAGCGATTCACCTCACAACACACATTCAAAGAGTTTGACAGAAACTGAACAAGTGTGTCTGCATCACATTAACCAATTCACCCCACTGATCAGATGCTTTGGGGAAAAAAGACAGCCTGTGTGAATGTGTGAGTGAGTGTGTACTGTGATAAGAGAGGCTGTGTGTATGTGGAACATGCACACAATTACTGTGTGTATATGTGTGTGCAGTCTAAGCCAAGCATAATGAGCCTGTATTTAATGTTGGTCATGAAGTCTTCTCTCTTATTCCCAGTACAGATGATTAGCTGTCTAAACTGTCCAACAGTGAGACATCAGCCTCCTGCAAAACAGAGACACCAGGCAAACCTCAGAGACTTTATTGGCTCATTCTCACTCTGTTAATGATTCAGACCTGTCTGAATGACTACTAGATCTCTAGATCCTCTTTAAAAGCTCCATCACAGTAACTACATCTGTAGTTAGTCTGTTGTGCTGGAAAACTATTGATCCCAGCAGGCTGATATGCTAATGTGGCGGCATAAATTGGCTAGAGTTAAAAATAGTGCCATAGTGAACAGCTGTGATGGAAATTCAGCTGTGCGCTTTTGAAGAAATCAGAACATAATCTCCTGTCTGGGGGCATTAGATCTGACCATGGCAGGACATACTGTAGGCTCATTAGGGAGTGAGACTTCATAAAAACCCAAGATTTCGCAGAAATCATTGCACCTTACAGTTTCTGCTAATATCGCATATCGCGTTTTGTCTGAGGAGGCAAGGGAGGCAGTGCCACCTCAAAACTAATCACATCACTGATGTAGATAGTGAAACACAGCAGCATGCAGCTCATTATCTATCATTATATGCACAAAGGTGTGATTTATTTGTGTATGTGTGTACTTTGTCATCTCATTAAATGTTTTGGCTGCAGCATTAATGTGCTGGACTCCACTGTGCCTCATGTGGAGACAGTCAACACATCTGTTGTCTCTGTTAATCTCCATATAGTGCAAAGGACATTTCATGTCTAGACATTTTTACTGCCTTTGAGCTTTTCTCTGTCCCTTTTCATCTGTCTCTCTCCAGCTTTCCAGCTCACGAACCACTGTCCATTCAATCTGTGACTATCATTGGTTGCGCAATCTTCTTTCGTCTTCTTTCAAATTTTCACTGAATTTTCAGCAGCTATTACTAGTCTTCATTGTTCATCTTATGTATTATAGTTAAGGGGTAGGATATTTTAAAAATGAAATAAAAAAAACCTATTCTGAAAATTGTCATTATTTGCTCATCTTATTTTTTCCTTTCTTATTCTTTGGAACTCAAGAATTTTTGAAGAATGTCTGAGCTTTTTTATTCCATACAATGAAAATCCAAAATCCAAATTTGTTTCATATGGATTTCAAAGAAGATGAGGGTAAAATAAATGATGCCATACTACTTTAATTCATAGTAACTGCAACCAGAAATATAACCCACTAAAAAGAGAAAAATAAGAATACAGAAGGAAAAAAAAATATCATTGGTGTGTCTGCACTGAGAGTTTGGATTTCAGAAATGGCACGTACCATGCAGTCATGCAGAAAGTGCTGTGAAACTGTTTGGCTCAGGTAAGACTAAATTAATGGTCAATTATAAAGTTCAGAAGCATTCAAGTGTGAACGGCACACCATCATTTTCTCTGCCTCTGATTCCAACACCCTCTAAATCTCCCCTGAGTGGAGAAATCATTCTTAGGAAATGTTTGAGTAAATGAGCGTGTAAACAAGTGTATTGATAATGAATACAGTGTGATAGATCAAACTCACTGATCCGTCACAAACTGCAATTCAAAAGGAGTCTTGGAAGGTGCAGCAATCTTGTCACGTACCAGAACAAGGCTTTTTGTGTGTATGTGGTTACCTTCTGATCTGGGAAAGAAGTGGATGACTGTTGTGGATGATTGTCATCTCTTCAGAAAAGATGTGTTTAGCTTGGCAGCAGGGCTGTCTTGAGTGGTAATGTAATATGTAATCTGCTGCCGTATTTGACATGCTTGTGTATGTCTTCGTGTTACTTGTTTGCTTTAGTGCACTCAAAAATCTCTAGCTGTTTCTTGTCGCACTACATGAGAAAAATCAAGCAATTTGACTGTCGGTCATGACAGATGCGATTTCATACCTGACCGTGAAGGAGCGAGATCTGATCATACATTGTGAAAATCATTGACTGCAAAAGTACTGAAAAACTTGGTTTCATAAATATCATGAAAAATGTTTGTTGACTAAACCATTCTTTCAAGTACAGATCTGAAACGTATTACTTACCTAAAAATATCCTATTTGCCCTCAGTAAACCATCATCTCTCTACTTGTGTGTGTGTGTGTGTGTGTGTGTGTGTGTGGTGTGTGTGTATGTGTGTGTGGATATATATATATATATATGTCAGACAATCTGATTTCTTCTTCCTTTGTTCTCTTTGTGTGTGTTGCTGATGTGTCAGTATGCTGAATCATATCAAATTATCTCTTTCATTAATTTCAGTGAACCGGGAAATTGCCGACTTACAGCCTGAGGCAGTTTCTAACTTTGGAAGATATTGAAGTAATCCATAATTAGCTTTTTTACTCACTTATCCATCTCTGAGACAAGAGATTTCATTTGCTTTTGTAGTTGGCCTGTTTAGATTTGAGGAGGAGATCATTGCCATTCTTTTTGTTATGAAAAAGAACAGCAGTATTCACTCCTAAGAGTTGTTGACCATACTTATTTATTTACTGCGGAAAATATCTTAATTTAGCCACAACACTCAGATAGCTGCACCACTATAAAGATTTACCAATCAAACATCCATGTAATTACGTAGCTGATCTCAGAGCAGTAATTACTATCTTAGTTGAGTTAATGAGGCCTGTATCAGTTCAGATGGAGTTCAGGAGCATTAAGAGGGAAGACATTGACTGACCTGTGATCTGTGAGGCTGCCGAAGTGATGGTGTTATAATGGCAGACTAATTTTGTGCTCTGTGGGTTGATGATCAGAGGTTAATGATGCACATCTCGGAACTAATTCACTCAAGTATGAATCATGTTTTAAGATTTAGTGTGATTAAAAACGGCAGGAATGCTTGGTATATGTTGTACCTCAGTTGTTATGTGTTTGTGTGTAGGAATCCTAATGCATATAGTAAAAGCCTTTTTTATGTATTTTATTTTAAAAAAGTCTTATTTTATTTATTTTATTATTTCAACTAATATGTGACCCATGCTGGCAGAATGAGTTGGAATGCGCAAGGGCTAATTTTATCTGCAGGCAAAAACGGTGAAAAATGTTGATTTTGGTCAAATTTGAGGTTTTCACAATGGAGTTTCATTCGGGCCCTCATCTGAGTCTTCCCAATTCTCCGAATAGTAAACATTGAAAAGTGTTTATTTGTAAGTTTTCTGAGAGGAGTACCTTTTTTGCGCTCGCTTATCTGACTGACTTCCGGAATTGTTTTTTTTTTTTTTTTTTTTTTTGGCCCGAATGACACAGATACCGATGGCGCTCTATCCCGATACACATATAGCCTACACAGATTTACAGTAGGCTAAATGTATTTAAGTATTTACACAGACATAATCTGTTATATCTTAAGTGAATGTTTGGGGAACTGTTTGGGGGAAAACATCGGATGTGTACCATTATATTAGATCCGTATTTACATTACACTGTAATTACATTACCATTACACTATGTCTTAATATAGGCCATCTGTTGCATTAATGTTAATCAAACGATAAAAGAAAAGAGGGAATCACTTGCTGCACTTGATTGAACTGCTTTTGTAGTTTTAATAATCAATTTATTTTGTAATGAACACACTTGTTATTTTTACATTTTCCTATTTGTTTTTCTTTCTTGAATGCTTATTTTTCGATGTAAAATGAAAAAAAGTAATACACTATAGGCCTACACTTGTTTCTTTCTTATATACAGTTATTTACAACAAAGATAAAATAAAAAATATCTACATTGTGATTATTAAATCTAGTAATGAGTATTAAGAAAAGAAGTGGGGGGGAACGATGCAATGTTGCTGGGTGATTTTGCTTTGGAACCTTCAGAAAACTTTAAAATAGTTTTTTCCTCTAGATTTACTTTGCTGACTATCAACTTCAACCAGGTGTAGCTCACGATTCCAACAAATCATACATCATAAATCATACACCAATAACTTTTTTTTCAAATTTGCTCATTGTGACTTATTTTGCCAGCACAGGTCACATATGTAGTTTGTCTTCATTTTTGTTTCACTTACAGTAAGTGTACTTATCCCAAAAAAGTACTGAGTAAAATAAGTTAATTACATGGGTTAAGATTAGGTTTAGGGGTAGGTTTAAGGTTAGTAGTTTTTATCCAGTTATTTTAATTCTAACAGTAAGTATATAGAATGTAAATGCAGAACAGGACCATAAAAACAGTGAGTAAAAAAGCAGAAAAGCAGTTCAATCATTCTTCGAGTGCTACCCAATTTATATTATTGATATTAAGTTTTGCCACAGTGCAGCTGTAGATTCAATAAGAAGAGATTGGTGTAATGTCAAAGTCATTGTGTTGAGAAAACTTTCTTTATTTTGCCTTTGGGAGATTAAATGTCACAGTCAGTTCCAGCACTGCATATGATGTAGATGGATCTGAAATGTTTAGTCAGATTTGGCCTTGTGTTGCTGTGTTGATGTTTGACTTGCCTGTAGATCAAGCCTTTAGCAGGCTTGCTTTCTCATGTTGTTGGCATCCAGGATAACATTTGACCTTAAAATTATCCTTGTGACTTTGGCCTGACCTGCTCTTTCACGTGCAGTCGTTATGGACAGGCTGATATTTCTGACCTTTTGAAAAGAGAGCGAATTAGAAATGAAGCAGAAAAATGAGGGAGATGAGTGAGGGCGAAATGCCAGAAACTCCCTCAGGCACTCTGTTACAGAGCCTCGATTCTTTTCTTTTCTCTCTCTCTCTCTCTCTCTCTCTTTCTCTCTCTCTCTCTCTCTCTCCTTTTTTTTGTTTTTTTTTTACATAATAGGTCAAAGGTCAACTCGAATAGTTGTCATTGTGGATGGAATCCTGCGGGTTTCTGTTTAAATTTTGGAAAGTAATGTGGTATAGAGTGGTGATCCTCATGCATTTGCACTGATAATGCATCATTTCAGTTTCATGTGTCTCTAACACACACGTACACACACACACACACTGATCTGGCCTCTCAGGGAATATAATGTAAAAAGCGTGCTTCAGCGGAGAAGCTTCAGATCTCAGCTTGGCCTTTCATGAGCAACTCATTTGCTATTCATGCTTTTATTTGCTCTTTTTGCCTTTGTTTTCCTTTTTCTACAAAATCTTTGAACCTTCCTGTTTGTTTGTGTGACTCAAATGTCTGAAGATGCGCAAAAGAGGATGCCTCAGACACATTTTATCCCTGCGTTCCTGCTTAGTGGTGTGGACAGATGGAGTGATACTGTGTTTTATTCCAAGTAACATGACTGATAGTTGAAACTGAACGTATTTTACCATAAGGGATAACAGCAAACTCTTGCGAGGATATTTGTTGTACTGCCAGGAACTTCTTCCTGGCTGCCTTTTGATTTCCACATGAATGTCTCTCATTCAGACCTTAAGTACCTTTTTTGTCAAGGTCAAGCAGGCTTTTCATGGCTCTTGATACCAATTTTTATGACAAAAGTATTAATTAAGTATTTATTTGCTATTTAACACTTGTTAAAGGCACTATGTAATTTGCCACTAGGGGGCGCGTGTTCAAAAGAAACAAAGGCGTAGTTAGATGACGCCGTGACTGGGTGTGGAATCATGGGAGTTGTCGTCTTCATCCCCACAGCCGAAGCAATCCGATGGGACTCGGGCAGAAATCATGTTCATGGATGAGCTAATGTATTAAAGATTTATTAACGTCGTTGTATGAAGAAACGAGGCCACTGAACGAGCGCGACACACGGCTCGAAAGCAGCGGAGCTTTTATTATGCCACAGTCGACCGCTTCCGCTCCTTCCGGAAAGCAGCGGAAGTAAGCAGCGCTGTTTTATCATACGAGATGCATTTGACCGTTCTGTTATAATGCTACTCTGTGAGATCGTCACCAGTCTAATAAAATGCATAGCATATTAAAGCTTTTTTTGTGTTTCCATGTTTTCTACAAAACAAAACCGAATCGGAAAATCGAGGGTGTATGACGTCATTGGCAGGAGACAGAATGACACTATAGATACGGTCCGTGTCACTAGTTAAAATTGCTTATTTTTCTGGATTTAAACATTCTTCGAAACATTTGGGATAATGTAAGTACACAATATATAAAACTGTTCTAGTGGTTTTTGGATATTTTAATTTTAAAAAATCTTACATATTGTGCCTTTTTAATTTAAAAACATATATTTTAATTCATACATTAGCAAATTAAATTATTCAGTTGCATGCAGTCTTTAAGTGTTATTTTAATTTTGTAGTTGTTGTTTGTTAAATTATCAACATTGATATGTAAAGCAAACAGTGCAAGTTGTTAACATTATACATTCAAACACGTAATCAAATGTAAATTGTCATAATCTCTGTAGTTGTTTAAATAGTTCATTCTTTATAAAGCCATATTTTATATGATGATAATCACAAAAGTTCAGGTTGTTTTGTTAGTAGAAGTCTCTCAGTGGTTATCTCTTCATCCTGTGCAATAGTAATAGATGCTCTAGTCATTAGCTCTAGATGTTGGAGCTCCAGTCTGGAGCACCCAGCAGTGAAATGTCCTGAGGCTGTACCACACATATAGATGCGCCTTCTCACATGAACACAAGATGGATGTGTTGAGAGTAAGCAGGAAAGCTGAAGATGAGTTTCCAGCGGCCTAAGGCATGAGTTTGTTGAGTGACATGCAGCCCACATAGCAAACTGCTGAAAAAGAGAGAGATGGGAATAGTGCATATTTGTTGATGTCTTCAGCTTCAAGAGATCTTTTTTTCAGTCAGGCCTGAGGGTGAAAATGTGTATATTCTTGGCAAAATGCCACAGTTAGCGGGACTGAAAAAATGTATAACCTCCGTGTTCCCGTTACTGACTTTTTTTCTCAGGAAACCTTGGACTGCTATCGTAGATCTTGACACCTCTCTTGCATTTTTTCCTCCAGATTTCTCTTTTTACCTTTTTTTTGGTGAAAGACTAGTTCTGTGCAAATATACAGAATTTTTGTTTGTAAGCCTGCGTGTATGTGTATTGTATGCTGTCTGTCTGGGTCTGTACGTTTTAAGAGACCACCCACCTAGACTCTGTCAAGCCAGAGACCCCCTATATAATAACAGTTATCAACATTGAACATTAACTTGCATTACTATATTATATGACGCTTAAAAACCACTAGTTAGGAAATGGGGGGAAAAAAAATCATTTTTCCATCGCAAATACGTCAGATAATGGAAGTACAGTAACATGTTGTGAACAATGTAGTTTTTCCATCTAATGAGACTTGATTCAAATGCATGAGTTTTTGTGATGGCCAGTCGAAATAATGATGGATATGAATAAATGATCATTAGTCAGTCCTAGCAGGGAGTTAAGTTGCACCCACACACACACCGCAGATCAAGCTGAAGACTTGCTTGAACATGCTTTCAGATTTTAAAGTCTCTGTTCAGCTTTTAGGTAAAGTCATCAGTGCATTCATTCCCACAATTGTTTGGAACTGTTACGAACCTGACCATAATAATATTCATCATTTTTGTTTATAATGCTTCCTAAAATATTTAAAAATGTTTAATACTGAAACTTCTCATGGTAATATTTCCAATGTGAACTTTTTAAGCTGGTTACAAAACTTGTTAGAACCATGTTTACAAGATGGTTTGATTTGAATCCCTTACTTAAAGGGGATCAAGCTATAGTTTCTTCAGTTGTCTTTAATCATGTGTTATGTTGCAGTTACTAATACAGTAAAGTTACTGGCCAACCAGTTCATTTACTTACCAAAGCCAATTTTTTATCTCTTTTGGTCCTTGGTGTGTGTTAAAGAATAAACTCTACAGGCAGAGTCCAAAATCATGTTATAAGTAAGAAGTAGGTTGTGGATTCCTCCCTCAAGGAGACTGTAGGCTATTTTGTTTTTTTTTAAGATTTATTTTTAGGCATTTTTGCCTTTATTTTGATAGGGCCGATCAGAGCTGACAGGAAGTGAAGTGGGAGAGGGATAGGGGCAGGATCGGGAAAGGTCCTCAATAGTGGTCGACCGATATATCGCCAAGGCCGATATATCGGCCGATATTTGGCATTTTTTTAAATATCGACATCGGCCAATAAGTTTTCCTGTTTGGCCGATGTGTTCTAGGCGGGACTTTTATTTTGACGGCGCGACAGGCTTTTATTTTGACGGCGCTGAGAATGGCAGCGCCTGAGCACACAGTGCTTACAATCTCCCTCTTGTTCGCTGTTGTCCTTAACAATTCTGTCTAAATACGGATAGAAGTCTCTCTAATAATCAGAAAGAACGGTTAAACAAAGGAATTAAAATGTATGCAAAAAGTATTATAACGATTGCTTATATATTATTAGTAATAGAAAGGCAAACATTATAATACTTTCTTGTTTGCCGTCAGCATTGAGCAAATACACATTTATATAATTTAAACAAATCTTTGAATGTCTAATGAACATATAATTTCAAAAACCTTGCAGACTTAGTCGAATCTAATTGAGATCTTGTGAAGTGTGCATTTGTATCCAGCATGATCGCGTGTTCTCTGTGTGACGATCGATCTGTGCGAATTGAATGCGGACAGGAGGAGAGTTCAGCTTCACTGGAGATGCACGATCGACAAACTTTAAACTCGTGATTTTAAATTATGCTGCGCTTTATGCATTTGCCCACGGTCATATTCATGTAATTTTCATTGCGTGCTCTATGTAAAGTAAGTGTTACCTTGGCTTTATTTGAAAAAAAAAATGATTAATGCACACAAACTTCCCAGAATACTGAGTGTTTACAGTGTTTACTTCCTTTTAAATTATGCTTTTATTAAATATTCATTTATTTGTGAAAAATACTTTGCCATCTGAAGTATATGTATGTTTATTTAACACATTTATTTTAAAATACATTTTCAAATGATTTAAAATTTCTTAAATATAATTAAAAGAATAAAATTATATCGGCTTTATATCGGCCACCCTGCTTTCCAAGATATCGGCATCGGCTGTCAAAAAACCAATGTCGGTCGACCACTAGTCCTCAAGCCAGGATTCGAACTCGGGAAGCCCGTAGCGCAACAGGGCTGTATGTCGCGCTGATGCTAGTAGGCTATTCTGATTAAGAATTTATTTGCATTTCATTATGGAGTTTTTAGTTTTGTTTGGTCTGAATCTAGAAGTGTGTGTGCCACATTAAATTGTTATTATCATTCTGTTCTTAAGTAAGTTATTTAATGAGTGTGTATAACATGCATGAGATGACTACGTTGTCACTGTCCCATAGCACACATTTTTCAGTTCTGCTCATTTCTGGAGCAGAATACATTTGTGAAGAGCTGGCTTTTGTTACACACAGGACTGCACTCTGATTAACGAGCATCATTAAGCTCTATCTTGATGGGGGACAGAAGGAGGAGAAAGATATTGATGGAGAGAGAGGAAAAGAGCTGGCAGGTTGATGCATTAGATCGGTAACAGTCTTTACTGCTCTTGTCAACCTCCTTCTTAAATACCCATATTATTGTGTTATCTGCTGATTTCAGACATTTACATGTCTCAAACCTAAGAGCTTATAGTTGATCACTGTTTCTGGTAATTCTTATTTATTTAAAAATGTTTTATTAAAAATACATTTTAATATATTTTAAAATGTAATTTTTCAAGATCTCTTTTTGTTTTGTTATTTAGTGTGTATGTGTATATATAATTGAGCTTTTGAAAGAATTTGAAATGGAACAAAGAAGAAAGAGGCTGGGCACACAAAGGGATATTCAACACTGTGACAGGGAAGAATGGAGAGGTGGAAAAGAGATAGATGGGTTGTAATGGCTGAAATATCTGTATGTATGAGGGCCATAGATCTTCACGTATCAAGTGGTACCTCCTGAATAGCATCAGGCTTAATTATTGACGCCTGAGAGAGATCCCAATCTGTTCTTCAACTGTTTCTGCTAGCTGTAACCCCATGCTGCTCTAGATGTGCTTCACATTAACACGTTACCACTAAACTGACTAATCAGTGTCTTCTCTTTTCAGTCCTGTGTCTTCAAAGGTGTTCATCCACACCACAGGAAAGCACAGACCACCACAGACAAGCATATACTTAAATCCTAAAAACTTTTTTTCCTTCTTTAAAGGGGTCATATGATGTTGCTAAAAATAACATTATTTGTGTATTTGGTGTAATGCAATGTGTTTATGCGGTTTAAGGTTAAAAAAACACATTATTTTCCACATAATGTACATTATTGTTTCTCCTCTATGCCCCGCCTTTCTGAAACGTGTCGATTTTTACAAAGCTCATCGGTCTGAAAAGCGAGGTGTGCTCTGATTGGCCAGCTATCCAGTGTGTTGTGATTGGCTGAATACCTCAAGCGTGTGACAGAAATGTTACGCCCCTTACCATACTGTGTTTCCATCATACAGGTTTCCATGTGTCCCGGCGCGACGAGACAAAACCAATAAAACCAATTACAAACGAGGCATTTGTTGCATCCAGTGGGGACATAATTACTGATTATAATGACTTATACTGTCTTTTTACACTTTGCGTTGCATATCGTGCCGCGTAAACATAAAACCATGTCTGCATTTGTGATCGGAGAAATGACAAACAACAAGCGCTACTCTACACTGCTCAAACTCGCGTTTGAATCATCAGTGGCAAATTCTTTAAATATAAAAAACGTACTTACAGGCTGTGAGTCAGAAGCACCAGACTGTCCTTGCAAAGTTGGAACTGCCCCACTTTATAGAAACATTATGTCCTCTTTTGGAAGGCCAAACAAAGTAGTTTCGCTTTCACAACGAAACAGTGTCACACACAGCGGCTTGAGTGAGCAGAGTCCAGATGGATTTCAACAAAGGAGGCTTGCGGCAACCACATGTGACGACCCCGGGCTGGACTCTGCTTCGTCCACGGTGAAAGCCGATTCTGCGAAGTTGATGTATTTCCTCAGCGACCAGCACGGATCAGCTCTAGGCATGACAAACCGGATATCATCCTCTTTTGGAAGACCAAACAAAGTAGTTTCGCTTTCACAATGAAACACACAGCATATCCACAACATGGTGGCAGCGGCAGCAACAATACTACAGCGAGAATAAAAGTTACGCCTTCTTTCTTTGCGTGAACATTTGGGTGGCGTTATGCAAATCTTCCCACACAGTGACATAGACATGTGGGGGCGTGTTTAAACGAGGCGTTTTAGGAGGGCATGGACAAGTCTCAACTTTTATAAATAATATCTCTTTGGATTTGAGACTTTAGTCTTTGCAACTTTACAGATCTTCTTTATGCACCAAGAGCGTGTAACACTCCAAAGAGAAAGGACAAATTTTAATCGCATCATATGACCCCTTTAAGATTGTTACTTGTAAGTCTGTACAGTGTGACCTTAGTGAGATCTTGGGTTAAAGCCAAGGGTAACTGTGTGACTATCGTCTATATAAGACTGTACACTACAATCTGAAGTCTTATGGTCAAATTTGACTAAATCAACTGGAAGTCTTAAGTCATCGGACATCCTCATTAACACATAAAATTTAAATGATCAAGCAAGCCAGAGCAATCTCTTGTCCAAACTTGTTATGCCTGGATTGATTAGATGACTGTAACATGTAGGACTGTGACCCAAAATGTTAGCATTGTGTATTTAGAAGAATTTGTTTTCATCTGCCATCATGTGTGTACTATTGCTGAATTTAAAAGTCAAGTAATTATTCTGAGGTTTTCACATAATTAGTCACTTGGGACTCATGCAACAAACTATAATTTCGAATCATCCTTGTAAATTATTCTCACCGCAATGGAAGTTTGTTTGTAGGCACTTTCTGGGTTCGGTTATTGTAGTTGATTTTTTTTATTGTTATAGACGTATATACAAATGCTAAATTACTACATGGTACACTGAAATTATCTCATGAGAAGAACTAGGAAGAGGGTTTCATTAATCTTCCAAACCTTTTTTGGGGGGAACTAAAAACAGCTTTTTATTTTCCTCAGAGAATGGAATTCCAAAATAGTCCATTTCTCTTTTCCTTTTGTGGGCTGGGCTTCTGAAATAGACAGAGAAGAAAGTCCTCCCCGTTATCTTTTCCCCTCCTGATTGCTGTCCTGTCTCTGGTTATAGTTTAGCTGATAAGCGAGTCCGTCTCTCTTCCGGCCTGCTGTATGCTTGTCTCTGTTCTGTCTGGATTAGTGGTGGAATTAGTCCCTTCCTGCTATTGTGCAGAAATAAAAGTGTGTTTTCCGCTGACATGCAGTCAGTGAAAGCAGAGGATGTTGAGAGTTTAACAGATTTGTGTATGTCTGCAAATACTGTACTTTTGTTGTGGAATCTCATTGCTGAACTGTATTATAGGATTCATAATCAAGAATGAAACAGAACTAACTATTATGGTCCTGCCTTTCCGCTCTTCATATGTGTGCATGTACAATATGCACACGTGTGTGTGTTTGCATGGTTGGCCTGTTGTAAAATAATTTTTCCTCTCTCCTTTTTTAGGTAAGTGTGTATGTGTGTGATATCTGCCAGGTCTTCACAGCGGGGTGGTAAGTCTGACAGCAGCAGCTTTGCAGCGTTGCACTCTTGTTCCAGCCCACTGAACTTGTCTGTATTTTTAGCCACTATAGTTTAAAGACTTGCTATGCTATTAAATTAGTGTAATTAAATAATTTTTTTCTTACACAAACATTTACTAATTAGCGCAATTTCATTAGTGTTCCTGTGGCAGCTTGTGCTGTCATCTTAGCACTTAGTGCAGTAGTGCAAGATAGGAGGTTGAGTAGAGGGTTGGCATTGTGTTCTTATTGGCACTTTTTAAATTTGAAAGTGTCTGCCAATAAGAAAATCTTCAAAGAAGTAATGAAATCTGTGTTACAGGTCATTGACCTTTCTAGGGTGAACCTTTTAATGTTAAATCAATGTACTGGGAATAGGATGAACACATCACAAATGAGATATCTTAAATTTCAATTAATTCTTTCCAGACAGCATTGGCATTAAATGGTGATCAACACTTCTGCAGGGGCTACAGGTCGACTTATTCAAATTAGTGCATTATTATCAATGCAATTAATATTCATATTTTTAAGTAAACTAATCAAACATAATTAAAATGCTAAAAAAACATAACTTCAAGAAATCACATAGCTTATTGTCCCCGTCAATATTGATAGTTTCTCATTTTCTGTTAATGAAAAAATGAAAAACAAGCAGCTTTGTCAGAATTATATACAGTAGCAGAATTATTGGAGGATATATCTTACCATATATGAGGGACCTTTGAAAATAGTGTTGGACAATGGGGGGCATTCGAGTCAAAAAGTGTTTAGAAGAGATATGAACAATTGACTCATGTGTCTATTTTTGTTTTTTCTAAGTCATTTTAGCAGAAACTGATGAGATAAAGTTGACACTGAATGTGTCAATTTAAAATATCCTTGAAGATGCTCTTATATTAGCTTATTTTACTGGCAGGAGCTCGCTCTTTAGATGGTGGAAAGAGGCTTATTGGAGGTTGTGTAGTAATGAGTTAGTGATATGCAATTAAAGTGTCTTGCTGTGTTCATTGTAGGGCCCTATTTTAGATGGTGTCTGTGTGGTATTGATTTCAGGATCACTCTGTTATACTATGTACATCATTAGGTGTTTCAAAGCAGGCTGATACTTTCCTTTACCTCTCACCTGACGCATACTCACAAATTACACTTTAATAGAACACCAAGGGAGTTCTTGACCACATAATGTGGATTGATGTTATTTTTCTAAAGCGTAGCTCAGACAGCGCTTCATTAAGGTTAAAATGAATAAATGTATTGTAGTGAAAGAGTTGAGAATGGCCTTTAAGTGAAAAAGGAACAGGTGATGTACTGAATATTCACATATTGCTTGCAAAAGCACACATAAAATTAAACAGCATTTTGAATATAACAGGTTTTATTTTTTAATTAATAATAATTTAATTTTATTCTGCCATATCACCCAGCCTTTCATGCGAGATATTGGCTTAGGCTACAGGTGTTTTTCTCTGATGGCTCATCATATCACTTATTGCATGCATTTAGGAGCTGGTTGGTGGTGGTGAATGAATGTGTCATGCAGCCCCGCAGTGCTGTTTCTTCGGGAGAAAGCCAGCCTTAAGGAAAACTCAAGTTTGATATCACCTGACATCTGCTTATTCATGCAGTCTGTAGAGAATGACCTAAGAGCAGATTAGTCCAGCCAACCAGGGGTCTTAATAGTGGAAACAAAGTTTTCATAAAAAATAACTTCAGTTCACAGTTCTTGGGAGTGGATTCTCAGAATGGGTGTCAGGAGGTGAACATGCGTTTTTAGGCATCTGCAAAATATGTTAATCTTAGCAGCCACCAAGTGTTGGACTCTAAGTAGTAGTTTCCATTTTTCCAAGATGTATAACCCTCCTATATCCTTTCTACAACCATATATACTGTGTATTTTTCCAGTATATGGACATCTTTTGTAACTAAATGGTCTCTGCTGCCCCTCACCATGTCAGGAACCTCTGCCAGAGAGGCTTGCTAAATATGTAATGGAAACAGATCAAATGGAAGTCTTTGTTTTAGCTTAAAAAGTCAGCCAAATATAATACTTTTTTTTGGAAAGTTGTTTATTTGCACAAGGCCCCATGCTGTTGAGAATTTGTTTTCCATCAAAAATTCTAACAAATTAACTTTGCAGTCGTGTAAGAGAAGCTCGATTGCTAGATTGTGCTGGATTGTATCTCGAGCGCAACTACCTTAACTAATTGAGCAGAATATCTTGTTGAAGCCTTCTGATCACTGAACTCTTCTGTGATCCTTGAACTTCAAGCACTCCACATTTTTCACAAGAATCCACAAGTTCTATGTTATAATTTATGAATCAGTGCTGTCTGCATTTTTCATGATTTATCAAAGAGAATCACTCAGGAGGGAGTCATTTCCTATTCACCAAATGTGAGAAATGATTCATTACATAGAAGTTTAGGTGGGATGTCATTTATATTTTATTCTGTGCAGAAAATATTAAGGAAGGAGTCATTTTGGATTCATGAGAACAGCAGGGCATTGGGAGATTGATTATTTGTCTTGGTGAACACTGACAAGAATGTCTCATCTTGCAAAAATGACTCTCTCTCTGTGTGTGTGCTGTAGTGTGTGTGTGTGTGTGGGTGGGTGGGTGTGTGTTTGTGTGTGTGTGTTTTTGTTTGTGTGTGTTTGTGTGTGTGTGGTGTTTGTGTGTGTGTGTGTGTGTATTTGTGGGTGTGTGTGTGTGTGTGTGTGTGTGTGTGTGTGGCGGGGGTGGGGGGGGTGGGTGGGTGGGTGTGTGTGTTGAGAGTGCCTCTTCCACCTTGTTTCTCAGCTGATGAAATTTTGAATCACACCTCATTCATTATTTCAGTGCTCAAAGTTATGCCTACAAAGTTTATTTTAACTCCATTGCGAATGTGCAGCTGTCTATTTTTTTCATTAATTTGACTGTTCATGAACCTTAAGTACACAACACATTTTGAATTGAATGTAATGACTTGTGGTTCATTGAGTATACTCTTATTTAACCACAGGATTCACTGAGTGAGCGAGGAGTTAACTCTAAGTTGTGAATCAGCCAATTTATAAAAAAATGTCTCATGAGAGTCATTTGAAACCAAATCATGGTTTCTTAAATCAGGCAGTACTAATCAGATTGCATGGTCGGTGGCGCATGCAACCAAAGAGGTATACAGGATATAGTTGTTTGTCATATTACCCCTCCTCCCTGTTACCATCTCTACAACTCATCATTCATGTATGATATATGAGTATGGTCAGCACTGACAAGCAAATGACTAAATTGATTAATAGGAACCTGTCAAAACCGCTGTCATCCATTGTTCATATTTCATGATATTACAGCGCAGAAGCCCTGCCGATGACTTGCGGAAATAATTAAGCAGGGAGGGTATAAATGATCTCTTTTGTTTTGAAATATTGAAAGATAGAACCCCAGAGATATAAGAACCAGAGATAATCTTCCTATCCGACACCCACACAACAGGTGTGCTTTTCACATGGATCTAATTAACCTTTCGTTAGAGCACTAAAATGGAATTATGAGTCTTTTTATCTCTGCGTTGACCCAGTCATGTCTTATTCTAATTTCTGTATTTTCTCAAGAAAGGGATTTAGTATGTCTTCTTTAGATAATGTGAAATTGTTGTTAACCTTCATTTCTGCTTAGCATATTGTAATAGTCATGAAGAATGAGATGCTGAGAAAAAAAAAAAAATTAGACAATTTAACACACACACAAAAGAAAAAAAAAATCACATTGTATTAGACCTTTTTTGTCAGAAGTGTTACATCTTGTTTGTATTGTTATGAGCCACAGGATGACCAACCTTACACTCAACAAGATTGAATTTGGCAAATTAGTACATGGTGTTTCGATGATTTCTGAATGTATCTATGCATGTCTCTTTATATTTTGTATTTTTTGAATGTCCCCTAATGTCTCTGTTAAGCAGTCATCTGTAGTGATGTGCGCTCTTCAGTGGCAAATGTCTAATGATTCATTTAACCACGAGATCTACATCTCTCCTGCTAATGGCATACCTAAAAATAGCATTCATTTCATTTTCTCAGGATGCATGACCACTCTTTGTGTGAGAATCGAGATTTCAGCCCGTGATTTTTCATGCCTAATCAGGTTTGCAAAGCACACAGCTGAATATCTCTCACTCATCTGTCGTCATGGTTACTTAATCATGGGCCAATCAGCCCAATCAGAACAGAGAAACACGGAGCACTAGAGTCATGAGGTTGATACTGTCAACAACTCAACCACCTGACTGTTACCAATAAACAAAATAGAGTCTGTGGGGTAACTCTCAAAACACATTATAAAACATGATATATTACATTTTGCAATAAAAGTGAATACATTCATTCTGAAGGACTCCATATACTGTACATCTGTGGTTCTAGACCTTTTTGACTTAAAGGCCCCCCCCCCCCCACCCCCCCCCCCCCCCCACTTTGGTCCAAACACAATATTCGAAGGCTATTTCGAACAAATGATAGAATAAAAAGCTAGTATGTATTTTATTTTATTTATTATTTTTATTTTTTATTAGTAAGAAAGAATTTCAGTTGACATTTGAATTAATATTTTAAGTCATTTTAAGTCATCTTGAGGCCCCATTAAAAGTTTGCTGAGGCCCCCTAGTGGGCTCCAGCCTCCGGATGAGAAACACTGATATACATTTTATTTAATTCATTCATTCATTCTTATTTATATCCACACAAACTCTGTAACTTGTCATTATTTACTCTTCTTTGATAATTATCCCCACCAATCAGATTTGGCACAAAATGCTTGGAAAGCAGTGAGTAGCTACGAGTTTCCCTCCTTACTTGCTCTTAAAAAGTTAAGCAGGATTAGAAGAAAGAACATGCATTCCTGCATACGTCAGTGAGAAAAGCAGGACATTGAGGTCAGATTTCTGCACTCATTCATTCTGTAACATGGCAAAAGCCTCTAAACCCTGAGCACAGTGCATGTTTAGACAGATTTTGTGAGCGTGCCCAACAACACTGTTATGCTAAGTGTTTTTTCCTCCTCAAATGTTATTTTATAATCTGATATGTGCCATACTTTTTTGCATGCCCTTTATAAGTAGGGTTGGGTACCGAAACCCCGGTACCAATATGGCACCGGTACCTATGTAACCGGTATGTACTAGAACCGAATCAGAACGCAGATGTCGGTGCCTCATTTCAGTGACATGCCTGAGCGATCGATTGAAATATTTCCTCCTGTTCTCGTAAGAAGCATGAAAAATTATTTCCCGACTGAGAAAATGCACGTGAACTCAAGTCGGAAATCTCTAATAATACAAATCCAACACATCTTTGTAGTAACGCAAGTGTCCATGTTGTTTTCACATTCCGACTTAAAAGCACAACTCGGGAAATGAGAGCATCCAAGGAGCGTGTGAATGCAGTAATTACACTTGCTCTGATGGCAGCAGGTAGCCTTCCGTTAACTAAGCTAAACATGCTTAAATTAAAATGCCTAAAGCTAAACCCTCCTTTTACCTGTTTACAAACCTGTTGTCCAACAAAGAGAACATTATATAACCTTTTTTTTACTCCACAACACCAGTCAAATGCTTCCTTTTGTGATCTGATGAGGCTTCTTGTCACAGAATGAGGCAGAAAATATGTTCCATGTGCTACTTTAAAAAGAATACATCGATTAGCAATAGATTATAAATTAGGGTGACAATGCGTCCTCTTTTCCCCGGACATGTCCTCTTTTTGGACCTACAAAAATGCGTCCGGCCGGGATTTCTTAATTGTCCAACATGTCCGGGATTCGGCTGTTTTCTTAATCCCACTCCCGCTGAATCTCTGACCATTGCCACCTGCTCCCGCGATTTTCGTGTCCACTCCATTAAACATTCTAATATTGTATATAATTTTGTGCGCATCAGGGAGCCGCTCTCAGGATGCGGTGTATTTAAATATTTTAACATTTACATTTACATTTAGTCATTTAGCAGACTTTTTTATCCAAAGCGACTTACAATTGGGGGGATACATAAAGCGATTCTTCTTAAAAAGGAAAACAGACACAGGAAGTGCTCGTAATACCAAGTTTTTAGGAATTGTTCAAATAAGTACAAGCTATAAAGAGAAGGAATAAATAAAGAGAGATTTTTTTTATGATGAAGTCAAGTAGCTTCGCAAGAGATGAGTTTTTCAGCTGTTGCTTGAAATTGTCAGGGATTCCAGCATTCCGGATAGGGGGGGGAAGATCGTTCCACCAGCCAGGAACATTGAACGAGAATGTTCTGGAAAGTGATATTGAGCCTTTCTGTGATGGTACCATGAGGCGTCGCTCACTAGCAGATCTCAGACTTCTGGAGGGGATGTAGATTCGTAGTAGTGAGTGGAAGTAGATTCGTAGTAGTGAGTGGAAGTAGGTGGGTGCTGAGCCTGTGGTTGTTCTATATGCAGGCATCAATGTCTTGAACTTGATTCGGTAGCCAGTACAAGGAGATAAAGAGAGGTGTAACATAGGCTCTTTTGGGCTCATTGAAGACCATTCGTGCCGCTGCATTCTGAATCATTTGTAGAGGTTTGATTGTGCTTGATGGAAGGCCAGTCAGAAGAGCATTGCAGTAGTCCAGCTTAGAAATGACAGCGCAAACACTCATTTTTGAATGAGTGTTTGCGCTGTTTACTTTCACTTTCGAATTCGCGATCACACGCACTCTGTGTAAAGAAAGAGGCACTCTGACAAGATCCGATATTTGTCAAGAGCTCAGGATCGTGAGCAGCAAGATCCAGCAGGTCTTGTCAGTTCATCTCGCCGATTATTCTCGACCTGTGATCTAGTCAAAGCTGAATCCTGCAGCTCTGGTTGGAGGTAAGGTTGGCCCAGTTCTCGTTGTTTCCACGAATTGGGTACTTTTAAACTGTTGCCATGGTTGATTTCCCAAGTGGGGGTTAAAGGTTAGGGATTTGAAATATTGCAAAAATTGAAATGGGTCTTGAAATGCTTCTATGGAACATTTTGCATTTACTAGGATAAAACTTTCATGGACTCTTACATTAACTGTTCCATCCGGTGGAAATGACATGCCCAACTCAATCCAAGCATGTCCTTAATTTTCAAGAAATGGCTGAGGAAGCATCTCTCATACTTCATTTGACCCTCTAAGGGCCCGAATCCCCAGTCTAACCCTTACCCGTCACCTTTCCTCTCCGTTTGTGCGGTTCACCTGAAGGGGTAGGGGTGTCTCGATTCTCTTGGTTGGAGGGGTAGGGGTAAGGGGAAAGGCCAGATATCCCTTCAAACGAAGACTTTTCGGGACCACACTTCAAACGAAGGGGTATGAATTTATCTCAGCGTAAACCAGCTTCAGGGCCAACATGGATGCCCGAGCGAACAAAAAGACACATAAAAGTAAGCATTTTTTGGCATTAATAAAGATTTTAACAAAAAGTAATAATTTGTTTTATGTTACATTCGATCGTGAGTTCATATTTACGGTCATGTTACTCAAAGAAATTTTTGCAAAAAATTGCTAAAGTTTGCTAACATCATATCATTATAGACTGCACGATAGTGCCACAACATATTTTCATGTTTGATCAGGGCGATAACCACCATAGACATTGAGGGGGGCTTGTCTCCCCAATAATTAGAAATCGCTAAACTATTTTCTCAAATATTGCCAATTCGAGAGAGAGAGATGAAAGTTGTGTGTATGCGCGTCTGTGCGTTTCTCTTTTTAGGCAAGGCAAGGCAAGGTTATTTGTATAGCACATTTCATACACAAAGGTAATTCAAATTGCTTTATATAAAAATGAATTAAAATAGCCATAAAATAATCACAACAATAAATTAAAAAAATTAAAAACTTTGAAAAGTATTTAAAAAAAATAAAATTTGCTGATTTTAAGAGCGTTTTTAAACTAGTATGTGTAATGTAAAACACACGAAGTTACATTATACTATTATAATATAGTGCAATCAGTATTTTTTTTTCTTTTGGGACATTGTTTTGCACAGTGTTCATTCAATAAATGCACAGCTAAACATATGAGTTTGGATTTAAATGTGGCTAATGTTTTAGGACATCTGATTTCTTCTGGAAGCTGATTCCAACTGCGTGTGGCATGATAACTAAAAGCACATTCCCCTTGTTTTGTGTGAACCCTCGGTATTTCTAACTGACTCGATCCTAATGATCTGAGTGGTCTGTTAGGTTTATATTCAGTGAGCATATCTGCTATATATTTAGGACCTAGGCCATTGAGTGATTTATAAACAAGTAAAAGTACTTTAAAATCAATCCTAAAGATAACTGGAAGCCAGTGTAAGGACCTGAGGACTGGTGTAATATGCTCAGATTTTCGGGTTCTAGTCAGAATTCTGGCAGCAGCGTTCTGGATGAGCGGCAGCTGTCTAATGGTCTTCTTGGGAAGGAGGGGTGGGCACGGTGAGGAAACCATTACAATTAGGCCCCACCCTGCTGGTGGATAAGGCATGAAACAAGTTTCTCCAAGTCTTGACTGGAAACAAAACCTCTAATTCTTGCAATGTTTTTGAGATGATAGTATGCTGATTTAGTTACAGCTTTGACATGACTACTGAAATTAAGGTCTGTCTCCAGAATCACACCAAGATTCTGACTTGATTTTTAGTTGTCAAACCCCTAGAATCAATGTATGCATTCACCTTGAGAACTTCATATTTGCTTCCAAATACAATCGACTTCAAGTTTTCTCCTTGTTTAACTGAAGAAAAAATAATTTCATCAATGCATTGGCAGAGGAAGTCAATGGGGCTGTAGTCATTTGGAGATAAGGCTAGGTAAATCTGGGTATCATCTGCATAGCTGTGATAGGCGATTTGGTTCTTTCTCATTATTTGACTTAGTGGGAGCATATACAGGCTAAACAAGAGCGGTGCAAGAATTGAGCCTTGTGGGACTCCGCATGTCATGGACGTCCACTTAGACTTATGCTCGCCTGTATTCACATAATAACCTCTCCCTTCTAAGTTTGACCTGAACCATTTAATTACCATGCCTGAAAGCCCGACCAAGTTTTCCAGTCTCTCTTGTAGTATGTTATGATCGACAGTGTCAAACGTAGCACTGAGATCTAGTAGTACCAGAACTGATATTTTGCCAGAATCAGTATTTAAGTGAATATAATTTATTATCTTTATGAGTGCTGTTTCTGTGCTGTGATGCGGTCGGAAACCGGATTGAAAATTGTTCAGGTATCCATTTGAGTTTAAGTATTTGTTCAGCTGATTAAAAACTACCTTTTCAATAATCTTACCTATAAAAGGAAGATTTGATATTGATCTATAGTTGCTCAATATGGTGTTATCAGATTATCTTAGAGAGAGAGTTACTAAAAAAATAAAAAACAAAAAAACAAAAAGGGCGCTTTTATGCCTCTCGTTGCTGGGAAATATAATGTAGCGATTCAGTATTTAAACTGTTATTAATAAAAGTTATGGGGCAGCGTTGACAAGTTTCTTTTCCCCTGGATGTGTGAGCTGCGCGATCGCCTATATATATATATGTGTGTGTGTGTGTGTGTGTGTGTGTGTGTGTTTGTCAGTAAGCAGTGCACTAATATAGAACGGTAATTAAAGGCTCTAATGCACACCAGTATAGGTGTGTGTATTGTAGGAGCTAGACGATGTATGATGACGTGTGACGTATAGTAGTGGTGTCCCAATTCTTAGGGGAATATTTTCACCCCTACCCCTTGACACTCTGTTTCAAGGGACAAGGGGAAGGGGTAGGCGGAGGGGAAGGGGTATAAAATAGAATTGGGATTGGGCCTAACTCTAGCACTCTCTATTCTAATGCTACTTCTAATTTTATCTGCTTGTTTTTTTTATTAAAAAACTTGATCCTCTAACATTTGCACTCTATTCTGTTTCTATTCTAACTACTTGTTTTATTTATAAAGAAAAAAGAGCCTCTAACACTAGCATTCTCTATTCTTTCTCTATTCTTTAATCAGTATCGGTTCAGGCACCGTTTAGGCACCGGAACCGTTTTAAAAGTATTGATTTGGCACCGGTATCGAAAAAAACCCAAACGATACCCACCCCTATTTATAAGGCAGTCTGACACTAGCAACGGCAGCCTGTCTGTAAAGACAAGGGAGGTTGAGCTTCCTGTGATGTTCCCTTGAATGCATTCTAGATAAACATATGGGGAATTTGTGCCTTGTTCAGTGCCACACATGTGATACACTTTTTTTTAACCTATTGCAAAGGCCTTGTAGAGTCTTGATGATGATCACAGCTTTAGAAGAGCTTAACCCAAGGACAAAATCAATGGCCATTCAAGAGAACATTAAAGAGTGATTTAGGTTTTACAGAGTGCTTTTGTGTCTCCTTTAATGCTCTAAACACTTGATAGTGTGGAGACCACCAGATTTTTACTATAGCTTGTAGTAGTTTGAGGGGTATATTTCATCCACATTCATCATACCCCACCCCTCAGTTTTGTTCTGGTGTACATTTTAATGTTTAACAACTCTCTTGTCGTAGCTGTTCTTTCTTTTTCCTCTGTTCTTATTGTATTGCAGAAAGTATTGATAATACCATGGGCAACTTGGCTTTGCTATGTGTGTGTATTTGTGCTTCAAAAGATATTCCTTTTTATTATCTGCCTGTTTCCACCTGGAGGTGTGAAGTGGCCATAGGTAGGTGGAACTAACTTTAGACTGTATTTTGGATCAGTAACAAGACAGGAAAAGGCTGCAGAGTGCTTAATTTTCCCCTTACGAGCAAGCTATGGGTCAGCTGTAGTTTGCTTGTTCTTTTACATTCAGCCCTGCTTGCTATGTCTTTATATTCCTTCTTTACTACCGAGGTTCATCATTACATAAATACTTCTTTGAAACCACTCTACTAACAACATGTAGCAAAGGAGCAGTAGCTTGAGGGCAGAGTGAGATCAGTTTGAGCAGATTAATAGTGCATGCAGTCAGTGTGTATAATGAAATGACCCCTAGTGTGCACACAGCAGTCTGTCAGGGCCAATGCTTTTTAACACTCTGTTTGTACATGCAAATAGCACAGGGATAGTAGAATAAAAGTTTGAAAAGATAAAAATAGAGAGAGAGATGCTGTGCAGTTTATAGACGAATAGCTAAACTGCTACTTTGCCAAGTAAAACATCTATCTATTCTGTCTGTCTGTTGTTCTATTAGTCTATCATTCTATCGCCGTCTGTTCTAGCTATTGCTCTTATCGTTATAGCTTTCATTCTAGCTATCTATGGTTGTATTTACCTATCATTATATTTATCTATTGTTCTAGCTATTGTTCTATCTCTCTATGACTCTATGTATGGTTCTGTCCTAGCTCTATCCAGCTATCTATTCATAATTGTATCTAGCAGTCTATCTATAGTTTAGCTTAAAAATATAAATGAAATAATTCAGTTTCCTTACATTCAGATTGGAATTCTTCATATTTAGATCTGAATGTCACACAACCTTGTGAATTAAAGTCAGTTCTAGAATGCATGCATTTCTATTCTTTATTTCTCTTTTTGTATAGAGGGTTTCATCCCAGTTAGATTCTTTTTTTTTCAGTTTCATTCAGTGGTAAGTTAGCTTGAGTATGTTGAAGGTGGAATTAATGTAATGGATGTGCTCTTCATGAGACTTGTCTTCAGTGTCTGAGTAGTTAAATGTGAATGGTATAAAGTAGTGTTCTGCTTCTCACTGCTGAACCAGCATTTATGCAGTCACTTACTGCTGGCTGAGTCTTATTCCCATAGGCTACAGCCTGGTTAACGCGTGCTAGACAGGCCTGTGTGTAACCACTTTATATCACTTGCCGTCTTTGTCACATTAAAGGTGGGGTAAGCGATTTCTGGTAGCCAATGTTGACATTTGAAATCACCAAAACAAACACACCCCTACCCCAAAAGGGTCTTGCCCCTATTTTGATAGCTCCGCCCCAAACACACGTACGCAACCCAGGCAACAATTAGTTCTGTGAAACAAAGCAAAACCAATGTTACACCTTGTCTACACCGGACGCAAGTGGCGCGGCGCGACAAAATACAATGAACCCATTATAATAAGTGATGCTGTCTACACCATAGGTATACTGTATATGTACAGTGTACACTGGATGCGGCACGACACGACAAATCCCCGACAGAAAACTGCTGCTCCATTCTATTTATGACTTATTGACACAAATTTCAAATGATTTTCAACAGTCGCTTTGTCGCGTCCAGTGTGCTAGACTTTAGTTGTTGCGGCGCAGACACAGTATTACTCACCTATTGAGAAGAAACAAAGCAACCTTGGCATCCGATCGCAGGCCTTCCGCTCCTTGAGTTCTCTCCAGCGCTGGAAAGCTGATTCGATATTTACAAGGGTCCTATCCTGCCTTATGCTGAGCTTGTGGTCCAAGACGTTTTCTATTTGTTGTTTATACGCCATCTTATCTTTCTGTCGCTAGACTTGAATGTCCGCCATGTGCACTGAAAGCTCTCTCCTCAACATCACAAGTAGACGCGCCCCTTATTGCTGATTGGCTACAAATTTGTTTTGCTAGTCTGCGTTTTTTCTAAAGCGTTTTTGAAAAATCGTTTACCCCACCTTTAAACAGAAGGCTGAAGTTGCCATAGTGTGCAAGTATGTATATGTTTGGTCAGTTTTGGTCTTGTGATCAGGAAATAAACTGTCCTAAACACCTTTCACACTGATTTAAACCACCCACCACCACATCATCTGTATTATTTAATAGTGTGTTATGTGGACAGGTTGTGGAGAAATCTAACCTAATTAAACAGAGCAGAGTGCAAGCAAAATTACTTAAGTTTCTTTGGAACCAGAACGTACAAATCCACAATTTCCAACTCTTACCCACATACTAAAAAAAAATTCACAGTAATTAAAGTCATTGATTTGTACTCTGCAATAAGCCAGCTCATTTTGTGAGCAACTCCTGCAAATCCAGGCCAGGACATTTTCTCCTTACCTTATTTTTTTCCTGTTACATTTCTGTGCAATTATTATTTCCATATTAATAGTGAACACTTTGAAAACCCCTTAAAGCTTAAGTCTGTCATTCTAGATTCCACATAATGTGTCCATTACCCATTGAAAGCCATTGTGTAAATCTCAAATAATTTCTCTTAGATTAAAGAGTCCCTTCCGAAAGGGCATTGTTAATTGTTCAGAAATCATTAAAAAGTCACCCTAAGCAGTCATTCATGTCTGTGTTCAGTTCTTTATGAATGATAGATATCAGTTCTGTGTGACTTTAATTAGATTGGTGCTCAACCTCATTCTCATTAAGTTTGTTGTTGAGGAAAAATTTTAATAAGTTTAAAGCTGCAGTCTGTAACTTTTTTTTGGTTAAAAATGATCCAAAATCAATATTTGAGCAAGTACATAACAGACAATGTTGAAAAAACTCTCGGCATTATTAGCTGTTTCACACAACGGTAAGCTTGTAATGTTTTCTAATTTGAGTGGTACGGGTAGGTTTTCGCGGGAAATTCGAGTCATTGTGTCATGTCTGTAAACATAAAGAATTTTTCCCAGCTACTAGGCTATTACATGTGAGGATCCTGCAGGTGGCGGATCGTTTATAGCCTTTTCTCACAGCAGCTGGAATAATTAAATTGATCATTTTGATGACGGATTGTAATCCAGAAAGGATTATGTGTTTATGTAAATGAAATTAAATTATATTCCAGTTTTAAATGTGCTTCTGATTACAGATAGCCACAAGATTTGTATTTGAAAGACAACCAGTTCGAAGGGAGCATAATTAGCTTTTTGGGTTAAAATAATTTCTTCGAGTGGTATGACAATTAGAGATTAGACTGTTCAGAAATTGAAATCTACTCGCTTATACACACTATATTAACATAGTCACGTAATGCTGATGTTATTAACATGAACAATTTGAGAATAAAGTATAACAATAATAATAATTTGCACGGTTTGATGTGATATGAGTTTAATTAGATTAAATCACCATTGGTAGCACAATTTATTGTAATGCTTTTTTCCTCAGTTGGTCAGAACAAACGTGGCAGACTTGTTACTTGTTCAGATGACAATATACGGTGAAAATTTTTATTTGGGTCATAAATTCCAAGACGTAGGCTAGAATCTGTGACTCCGAAGTACAGGATCCACACCGGTGCGGTGACTGACAGCCGCACATACTCCTCAAAACATTAGATTCATCCATGCTGGAGCCATGCCGGTGCACAACCCATGCAGGAAGATAATTCCGCAAACAGCTGCAATTGCAGGTTTTAAAACAGAGATGGCGACAAAGAGGCAAAACTTATGGACTGCAGCTTTAAGGATTTATTTGATATGTTCAGGTTAGAGCTGCAGGAAAACAAGAGACAAGCTCTGACCACAGAAATGCTACTCAACAAAGGGCCCTCTAGCCAAAAATATTTTGGATAACCACTACCACAGTAATCGTGAAATCCATCTAATCTGGAAAAATATCTGTACATACACTTTCGAGAAATTAGTGTAAGGGTGCCTTTTCGTCATAGAGAAACATCAAAATGCAAAAAAAGAAAAGAAATGCCTGTCAACAAAACAAAGACTACATGTTTGAATATTTATGAATGCCTGTTCTCACACTCAACCGTGTAACAGGTTCCTTCGTCCTGTGTTAGGGTGCTGAATTATGGACTGAAATATTCAGACAGATGGTTGTGTCAGTCTAATGTGTGTCCACTCGTAGAATACCACCTGGACCTAGTTTTCTTTACTGAGCCTGTGTTGCTCATCCCCATTAGCAAACGTTCAGGTCCAGGTCCCCCCGCAGAGCTGCTAAACACACACAGATCAGCCCCCCAATTCAGCATGATTAACTCTTTACATTCACGTGTACTTGATATCTCAACCATAATGACAATTCATGGAACATGCATGCCTCGTGAACAGCGTCACTATTTCTGGAGAGTAATATCACATAATTTTACCCACTGTATGTTTGATTTAATATACTTTTGCCCCGCAGTCCGATTATGGGTTGAATTTTCCAGTGGTCATGTGGAAATGCTTTGGTCAGCACAGGCAGTAATTATTTGTGATCTGCGGTGAGCTCTTGGACCGTATATCGAGTAAGGACAAAAGTCATTTCAGTTTCTGTTAACTGGCCTGAGCTAAATGTAAGACGTTTTTGAGACGTGCCCCCCTGCCTTATTACGATAAATATCAGCACTGGAGTTGTGCTGAAACAGAGCACAGACCGCATGTAGACACTCGTTGGTAAATTTGGGGGCAATTCCGACATAATTATAGGTTTGCTTTTTTCCGCCTTAAATTGATATACAGAGATGTTCTTCACTGACATGTTTCTGGTCGTCGCTCTCTTCTAAGATGCCAAACATTTTACAGCTGCTGGCAGCAAGGATGATGTTCTGTAATATTTCCCTGAATTACTGTATCACAGTTTTATTTTCTGTAGAATCCAATTACAAAGAAAACTAGGACCACTTTAAACACATTAACTGTGTTTACTGCCTTTGACTGATATACTTAATTCCTTACAAAATCCTTCAAGTCATATTTTATTGTTTTTTTTTCCCATAGGAATGTTGCATTATAAAAATAGGCCTAAAAGATTATGACAGCTATAAATATATACATTTAGTTTTTGTCAGCAATTACTTTTCTTCACTTCTGTTTTTCTCTCTGTCTGTCAGCAGTTCAGCACTGATGCGCTTGGCACTTCTTGAGTCATTCCTATTAATTGTGATTAGGGCTGTCAAAATGGCTGAAAAACTAAATTCGAATTTTGTACTTAAATATGATCAATATTCGAATTATATTCGAATTTAAAAGGCATAATTTCAGTTAGGGGGGGAAAAAGCTTTTGGCTTCTCTCCTGAGGCCACAAGAGGGCGCATCGAACAAAATTTTATGCACGTTTCTTCAAAGCATAATAAAATAACACGAATATCTTGAAAGAAGGGTCATGTTAAAATAATTTTTATAAACCTTATATAATTAAAGTTGCTTAAACAATTAGAAACAAAAACAGCACCATGCATGTATGTATAGTTTAATACAAAGGACCGAAAACCAATCACCAAGAGACTTCGTCATTTAAATGACAAACCCGATTCAAACAAATTTGGGACACTGTACAAATTGTGAATAAAAACAGAAAGCAATGATGTGGAAGTTTCAAATTTCAACATTTTATTCAGATTAACATAGATGGCATATCAAATGTTTAAATTGAGAAAATTTATCATTTTAAGGGAAAAATAAGTAGATTTTAAATTTCATGGCATCAACACATCTCAAAAGAGTTGGGACAAGGCCATGTTTACCACTGTGTGGCATCCCCTCTTCTTTTTATAACAGTCTGCAAACGTCTGGGGACTGAGGAGACAAGTTGCTCAAGTTTAGGAATAGGAATGTTGTACCATTCTTGTCTAATACAGGCTTCTAATTGCTCAACTGTCTTAGGTCTTCTTTATCACATCTTCCTCTTTATGATGTGCCAAATATTTTCTATGGGTGAAAGATCTAGACTGCAAGCTGGCTATTTCAGTACCCGGATCCTTCTACGCATCCATGATGTTGTAATTGATGCAGTATAAGGTCTGGCATTGTCATGTTGGAAAATACAAGGTCTTCCCTGAAAGAGACGACGTCTGGATGGGAGCATATGTTGTTCTAGAACTTGGATATACCTTTCAGCATTGATGGTGCCTTTCCAGATGTGTAAGCTGCCCATGACACACACACTCATGCAACCCCATACCATCAGAGAAGCAGGCTTCTGAACTGAGTGCTGATAACAACTTGGGTTGTCCTTGTACTCTTTAGTCCGGATGAAATGGTGTCCCAGTTTTCCAAAAAGAACATCAAATTTTGATTCGTCTGACCACAGAAAAGTTTTCCACAGTCCATTTTAAATGAGCCTTGCCCCAGAGAAAACACCTGCGCTTCTGGATCATGTTTAGATATGGCTTATTTTTTGACCTATAGAGTTTTAGCCGGCAACGGCAAATGGCACGGTGGATTGTGTTCACCGACAATGTTTTCTGGAAGTATTCCTGAGCCCATGTTGTGATTTCCATTACAGTAGCATTACAGTGCCGTCTAAGGGCCCGAAGATCAAGGGCATCCAGTATGGTTTTCCGGCCTTTACGCACAGAGATTGTTCCAGATTCTCTAAATATTTGGATGATATTATGCACTGTAGATGGTGATAACTTCAAACTCTTTGCAATTTATCTCTGAGAAACGCCTTTCTGATATTGCTCCACTATTTTTCGCCGCAGCATTGGGGGAATTGGTGATCCTCTGCCCATCTTGACTTCTGAGAGACACTGCCACTCTGAGAGGCTCTTTTTATACCCAATCATGTTGCCAATTGACCTAATAAGTTGCAAATTGGTCCTCCAGCTGTTCCTTATATGTACATTTAACTTTTCCGGCCTATTATTGCTACCTGTCCCAACTTTTTTAGAATGTGTAGCTCTCATGAAATCCAAAATGAGCCAATATTTGACAAATGGGGGACCCCATTCAAAAGGTCTCACTTTCAACATTTGATATGTTTATATTCTATTGTGAATAAAATATAAAAGTTTGAGATTTGTAAATTATTCCATTCCTTTTTTACTCACAATTTGTACAGTGTCCCAACTTTTTTGGAATTGGGTTTGTACTTGAGATGCAGTAGGATGGGGAAAAACCGGCATAAAGTCTTGAGACATGTTTTTAAAAAGTTGAACTTACATTAATTTTCTAAACATGTGGCTCTCTTGTGCCAGATGCGAGTGCAACGGTGATAGATGTCCCTCTAGAAAATGTGATAAATTTGCATTCTGTGTGAACTGTTTGGTTTCGGCCTGAGTTGACAAGTCATGTTTTAGAAAGAAGCAAAATAAATCATGACAATTACATGCAGACGGTGATAGTGATCAAAGCTCTTCATCATACCTGCGTTGCTCCATCCTCTCGCTGCAAGATCTGTCTTTCCAATGCCAGCATACTTTAATGTCTGGGAGGTTTTAACCCACACAAGTACCTTTTTTCCCAATAGCTTGTTTCGCTGTAGTCTTTTTGTGGTTATCAAAGGATTTGCTTCACTGCTAAAGGCACTTTCCTGATTTTACGATTCACGAATTTGGCATTAGTTTTTGGATCAGAGATCTTTAGTTTAAAAGTACTTTGAGGGTTTTGATGATAGATCTTATATTACCAGTAAGAACAATAATCCTAGAGGTATTTATGCTGCTGTGTATGTTATACCTGTGATAATTAGAGTAATTGGAATTATTGAATATCACCACAACTTTTTAAAAGGTTCGGTGTGGTCTTGGCCTACCATATATGGCACTGGGCTGGAGGGAAATAGTGCAATAAAATATAATATGTAGCTTTATGGTAATGTGGTCTGGTCTTGGACAGGTGGTGTCAAATATAGACATAGCTTTGGTCTTCAAATGCCACTGGTGCTTCATGCGGCTCAGTCGTGTCTGACAAATGTCATGAACACAACACATTGATCTGTGTGTGTTTGCATCTGTAATTGTGGCTTCATAGTGGATTTGTTCTACTGGAAACATCTTGGTGAGCAATAATTGTCTGCTCTTTTGTAATTAAGGTGTATTGACTGCTATGAAATGGATTGTCCTCACTGATTACAGTTTGATGATTTGACCTCTCCTGGTACTACCACTGATTGTCTACCAATATATAGCCTATTATACACATACAAATGCTTATTTCTGGATCAGGCTCTGAAATTCTTTCAGTTGTTGTTAAATTATACACACAATTACCCTCAATTTCTTGTCCTGTGAACAATGTGTGCGCTTACGTGTGTGTTTGGAGGTATTTTGAAAATTTGGAGCCAACACTTTTTCCCAGCATGCACTTGTATGTGCTTTCATAGACGAGCAAGTTCATACCAAAAATATGTACCTAAACATACCAATGGAATGAATGTTGGCTCACACCACAACAATGCAATTGCCAATAGCAATAAGACAAGATTGTTGGTTTGGTTAACCTATTAAGTGAGGAATGCTTTCTGTTGTCACGCCAACTTTGAATAGACATAAAGAAGAATTAACACACAATCATTACCATCATCATTTATTTCCTTTGATGTTGGAATGAGTTACCTCCAAAACTGTGTGACTCAAACATTCTTGCAGCTAATTGCATGCTTTCCCATCATCCATTTTCACTTTTTTTTTGTTATAATGTGTGTTGTTTCATGTATGTGTGTCCTTAATCAAAATAGCATGATGTTCAGGTTTTGAGTGTGTTTGTTTATAAATGTTTTATCAGTCAAGTTTTATTGGACTTCGAAGAAATCAGCTACAGAAATATTAATTTTTGCAAGTGATACAATTTCGTCTATAAATTTTCAGAAGCAGTTCATCTTTTAAGATTTGCATTTTTGTTTGTTTATTGTAGATTGTATGTTTACATCATTGTTATTACATAGGATTAGAAAAGAAAATATTAGAAAGAGGCTTAAATGTTTTTTACAAGCATACTGTTGTGTGCATTAAAAGTGGAGTAAATTATAGTCAGTTGAAGTTGAAAGAGTCAGTCATTATGATTATAATCACCGTATGTATCCAGTGGCGATGAGTGAGCGGATGTAAGCGAGCAATCTTTATTCATTCTCAGTGGGAGATGAGAGGCAGGCTCACTCAGGGATTGTGGGATTGACAGCGGGGCAAGTGGTGACAGCATCAAAAAGTTGAGAAATGTGAAACTTCATGCAAAGAACAGCCAAAGTGAAGGCAGTAACATTTTTCATAAGTGCTGCAGTTTAAAATGGAATTTAGTGCTTACCTTGAATCACATTTTACTATGTGCAGTTGTATTTAATTAATGTGCAGTTAGTGATAATATTCATTATAGCTCACATATTGAAATGCTGTACATTTTCCAGACCCCCCACAGTAGCAAATCTCTGGTATTTTGGGCATGTTTCTTCTGCACCAGTGGACACGTAGAATGAGTCACATCTGAAATAAATGACTTTGCTGTCAGCAGTCAGATTTAATTCTGAATGAAGAGTGTTGAAATTAATTGAAACAGGAGTCTGATTAAGGTCCCTGAGCTGAAATGCAATTAGAGTTGCTTTTATTTTAGCTGTATGTTTTCCTCCTGGGGATCTGCTCTCTTTGTTATCTGCCTTTAAACTGCACACCAACTGTTCACACCAACCTCTACAGTCTAGTACGGACTGGTAGACTGCACACCTTATGTAGAGACAAATACAATCAACACAGAAATTGCATTTATTTTTCATTTGTATTTTGACAGGTGGGAACTGGGAAGTTGAGTGAGCACACTGTAATGATTGATGGAAGGATTGCCATTAAGACTGATGCTGACAGAAGATATTTTTCCCTGAATGTCAGAGTGGTTTTGAACATTTTAAACGTCAGTTTCTACAATTAATTTTAAGATTACATTTTATTATCATTATTATAACAAATACTACTTCGGTATTTGAGATCGGCCGATCTCACAAACCGATCACAATTTGATGACGTCAACGCGTGACGACGTACATGATGCGTGGGGACATAAATGATTTGGCGCCACAGTCATGTCATCACCAGTGTGGAAATGCTGTGATGACGTTTCGAGAAACAATGAAAAATTCGCTATTTGTCGTGTATGTTTTGCATGATGGTATGATGAATGGATGGTTCATTTTTAACAGCAGATTCAGTGACGTTAGAGATGATCTATGCCTCACTGCACACGTCTGCGGCGCATTATGGCTCCAAGGGAACCGGAGCTGATCGGGGCCGCTCTAGTCAGTGCTTGTGTTTATAGCCTACCAGCCAGCCGCGGCACGTTTCTGAAGAGGCTCTCCACTGCGTGGCTAAAAATAGTATTTGTGAGTGTAAGCGGAGGACGGAACAAAACCTTGTCGGAGCCGTAAGGGGTAACAGTAACAGACTACGCTGATGTGGGCGCTTTTAAAGAGGAATTTTATTATAAACCACATCTCTTTGCCATATTAGCTAATCAGTAGCATACCCAAGGCTTACTCTTTCAAACTTTATCTGGAATTTCACCGTTTCTGTCCAAGCAAACTTACTGATCAGGCGAACGAACCCACCAGAACACACACACACGAAATCTGACTCATGAAAAAAATGTATTTAAAAAAAATTTAGTTAATATTTGCATAATTTATGATTAATTTTATCCACCCACGACCCACCCGCAAATAATCAGAATGTATTTTTTATTACCCGACCCGCGGATTATCCACAGCGCCCATGGATAAAGGAAAAGCAAAATATGTTTGCTGTGTAAATCAGACTTACTGAAAATGCAAATTCATTCATTCTTTGCCAGCAGGAGGTGCTTTAAAGCGGGAGAAAGAGGTTTCCCCAGTAACGGCTGTACACAACGCAGCGCTGAGCTCACAAACGCTGCTTCATCAGGCATATAACATGCAAGATGAAATAAAAATGACATCGAAAATTTTCTAAAGATAGTCTTCCTTCAGAAATAGTGATATAAAAACAGCCTCGCCTCGTTTTGATTTTTAAACGTGCAGTATGTGCTCATGTTTATTCAACGAAGCCTTTTGGAAATTCGGTCAGTTTTGATATTGTGGCGAGCGCCAAAAATAAATAAATGTATGGGAAACACAACCCACAGCACAGGTAATTAAGTGTAATTTCCTTAATTCTAAACACTTGCAGCGTTGTTTTTAAACTTGTAGTCAAGCTATAGTGTATTTGATATTTATCATGTATGACTAAATCATGCAGGGATTAAAAATGAATTCTGAGCAAAAACGTTAAGGTTGTTTTTCCTTTCTGGTAGTCTACTAGTTCGGAGGTCTCTTTTGGCCTGTTTTTAACTAAATAAAAATAACTGCTTTATTTAGAAGCAGGGTTAAGTGGCCTTAACTACTATGTACCTACAATGTACTTATTGTGTTCATATTGTATTGCAAAACACTTTCACTGCTGATGAGTGGGATACGGGTAGGTTAGGGACAGGTTTGGTGGTATGTGTTGGTTTAAGGGTGGGTTAAGGTGTAAGTGATGGGTCAACTGTGTAATTATAATGTAATTACAGAAATTAATTACAGAAGTAATTACATGCAGGTATTTTAAAAAATATACGTACAATGTAAAAACATGTCTGTACACAATAAGTGCATTGTACCAAAACGATTAATTTAAATGTAAGTACATAAGGCCACCTAATATAAAGTGGGACATCATTTAAATTTAACTTTTTGTATTTAAGTTTATAATTTTTACTTTATTAATCCAAAATCAACAACCACCATATAATATCAGTGTTGGCTGCCGAAACTCGAAGCTGAATGTTGAGGGGCGAGCTGAGAGCCACTTATGTCTTATCGTTGCAACAAATGTGATAGTTGTTGGAAACTGAATTAAGAATTATAGTGCTATATCTTGCTTAATTAAACATACGTATATTGATACACGGTTAGAAAATCTGTAAAAAAATATTGCCACTGAAATGTGCGCTGATGGATTTGTGATTTTAATTATACCTGGCATGTTTGTGTTTCATATTATTGAGTCTGTTTAAATAATATCAGCAACACATGGTGATACGATTTGTCTTTGTTCTGTTTAACTTTATTACATATTTTAAACCTTTTGGAGTTTTATCTTAGGTTTGCTGTCCTTAAGAATATTATTTCGGTCACTACCAAAAACCATCTCAATTTATTTTTACAGCTCCTTTCTCATGAGCTCTGCTGAGAACAGGTTGATTTTGGCTGTCTAATTAATATTCATGAGCCTCTCTTCTGATTGGCCTGTTGTGTTATGAGTGATGCACGGCCAGGCCAACCACAATTAACTAGGGTCAGCCGACGTCACAGCACTAGCTGGAGACAGCAAAACAAAGGGAAACTGGAGGCGGCCCATTCAAACCAGCGCACTGAGTGCAGATTCGGCTACTTAAGGAGCTTAAAATATCATCTTGTTGTGATGTTGGGTGTCAGAATCGACGTAATACAGCCTCAAATTAGAAATTTGATCGCATATATGCTGCCACACAAAAAAAGCGATGACAGCTGTGGTTAAACGCGATAAAACGAGCAGACTGAACAGAAATGATCATCAAAAATGCTCGCGTTTGCAGCGCACACTTCTTATCAGAAAAAGTTAAATAAAGTATTGTCTCTTTTTTTTATGGGCGCGTCTACAGATTTCTTACCATATGTCTATGTTTCTTGCATCTCAAGACAATGTCGTGTATGAAATAATCTCTGTGCATGTGTGTAAAACAACAAACTGACGATTCATATATAATCATTTGTAATTGTATATTCATTGTTGTGATTAATTGTGGCTGGAACAATAATGTAGCTGTAAAAATAGTTGCCTGCTGAAATTGAAAATTATATGGGGCGATTCCACAGTTAGGCCTCACTGCAAGGACAATAGCCTGAAAATCATATTCCGAGAAAGCATTGTCCTCCGGTAACATCCTGAGAAAACCTGGGGTACAGCTGTGTGAAAGGCAGGATAAATCTGGCAATGGTAAACTAGTAAAAATTTGATCAAAGTTGAGTTGATGTAAAATTTAACGTATGTAACATGGACGGAAAAACAGTGTAAATTCAAGCAGAAAGTGTACTTAATCTAATTCAGTTTAATAAAATTCTGGTTGAATCCCAGTTCATGGTTTGCTTTGTTCCTAATTTGGTATAGTTATGAGTCATGCGTTGTGTATGGTTCACAAAACTGGTAATAGGACTTCCATGCAGGCAGGGTGGCCATCTAATATTATCTGTTCTATAAACTTAAAGGTGCATTTTTAATTCTGGTATGTTCATAAACTGAAAGCCAGCAAAATTACTAACAAATACCACAGGTATATTTTTCAAATTTATTTGCCATATGTAGAAGCCAAAGGAACTCCTACAAGTGTGCAAAGTTATAACGTGTGTAACGTGGACGGAAAAAAATAAACAATCCTGCAAGATTGCCTCTGTAACACAAAATAATAAAATTTCATGAAAACTGGCAAATAGAACAAGTTCATAACACATTAAAATAACCTGTCATCATTTACTATCAAATTTAAAGATCATACATCGTGAATGAAATAACATTTGTAACGTGGACAGATAAAATGAGTAATTCTGCCATATATTTATATATGTAAGGATATATGCATGTTTGCAAAGGATATGTGTATAAGAGTTATGACTAATTATTTTTTAAAACTTGAAATGTATAATTATGTGTTTAATTAAATGCTCTGAACACCACAGCAAACTTAATTTACAGAATAGCTGTTTCATTTCTTGAATACACTTATTAAAATTAAGAATATGAAATATGAATGATGACTGTTAGTCTCCATGTTCATGTCAATTACAAGATAAGGATAATATCTTCTCTATGATAGGCTGCAATTTACATAGCCTGATTTACAGAATATGATGCTGCATGAATGGTTGCATTTAATGTTTACTTAACCAAAGTTTACCACGTTCGTATCATTTTAATGTTCGTAAACTTTTGGACAGAAGCCACAAACTTACCCACATTTGTCGAAATCCGTGAAATCCTGTTAACTCTTCCTCCCATGCGTGACCTAGACAATCTTATATCTGACATGAGAACCGTTGAGACATTAGGAGATGGAAATTCAGCGTCAGAATAAAATGTACGAGCGTTATGATTTTTGGACAGAAAATCTCTGCCCCTGTTTTATCCCGATTTATTAACAATTTATCATGTAGCAACGCATATGAGAATTTAACCCACACAAGATGTTTTTATCGTTTTGCTACTGATAGAATCACATGGGAAAATGATATCTCTGTTTCCTTTAGAATCATAGTTTAACGTTCGTAACTGCTTAGACAGAAGGTGTAACGAACGTTAGTAAATGTTTCCATTGCATCGTGGTGGATTAAGGGAATTATACTTTCAGTGTTAGTAGTAGTATTTTGTAGAAGACACACCAAAATAAATGTTATGCGCCAAAATTCAGGATTTTATTAAAGGAAATTAAAGAAATGACTTAGGAAAAATCCAGATGCACTGATGTCCCACCCTGACATCCGCAATTTCTGGGGAAGGAAATAAAATAAAGTCTCATTACACGATAATGCCAAGGCTTAGTGGGATAAAATTTACTTTATTATTTCTTACATCTATCTTAAACAAAATAGTGAACTAAAAATAAAAAAATGACAACAACTGGGTATTATTCGATCTATATTGTTCATTACACCCCTTGTGGACAGAAACTGTGGAATCGCTCATATACATCTTCATCATGACTAAGTTAGTTAGACACGGTGAGTTTGTCTTTACTATACATGTTAGATGTGTTCCACCTCATAGTAACAATCCTGTCAGGTTGTCCATCTTTTGAGTGAGAGTGTAACGTTACAGGTTGGCCGATCTGGTTTCCTGGTTAAAGTTAACCTTTTCGACATGTTTCCGTGTTGTCGTTGCTCCGCAATGGCATGGACGTGATGTTGTCTGGGGGTTTGGCAAAAGGAGAGTGGGACGGTGGACGGTGCTCGGGGTGGTTACCGAAGGCGGTGACTGTGTATTTCTGACCTCAACTTTTTACGGAAGTAAAAACGGTTCGTGAAAAATCACAGCTACATTATGCAGGCTGTGTGCATTTTACTGACTGTTTTGAAACTTATATGGTAAATAGCCCCTAGACCTCAGTAATCATTAAAAAAGCCAGGAAATTTCAGTTTTGACAATGTGGGACCATTAAACTGCAGATCAAAATAGAATAGGCTTATACCCTAAATAAAGATACATTATATTGGAACGCATCTCCAAAATAAAAGCATACACAGATGCACATTGCCATTACAGTAGTCAGCACCGAACAACAGGCAAATAAAATATAAACTAAGGTTACAAAAGTGATTCAGTCAAGATCAGTGAGGAATTTTCCTTTCTTTTGTTCTTTGATTAAAACCAAAATTTTTAGAGAGTATCACAATGCATACGCACGCTTTACTCTAAGTGTAAACAACGCTGATTACGCCGATTACGTTAATGCTCGCGTTTTATCCCCCGAACGTAAACAATGCTGATTGTCGATTACGCTCTTGGGTACTCTCCAAAATGGCGGAAGAAGTAACTCGGGGGAGAAGAATTGTTAAATAAATTGTTATTTTTGTTTTCTTTGTGCTCAAAGTATTCTCGTAGCTTCGCAAAAATGAAGTTGATGTCCCACTGATGTCACATGGACTGTTTTAACAATCTCCTTACTATGTTTCTGGACCTGGGAACATTACGGTTGCGTTGCTGTCTATGTAGGTCTGAGAGCTCTAATCATCAAATATTCTTATTTGGTATATGAAGATGAACGAAGGTCTACGGTTGGAACGACTAGAGAGTAAATTATGACAGATTTTTCATTTTGGGTGAACTAATCCTTTAACTTATGACTGGTGGAAGCGGCTGCTGTCAATGCACGGATCCAATACACCCTTGTTTTCCTTCTCAACTATTTACGTTCACTTAAGACATAACTGATTGAATTTATGGGATATTTTGATATAATTCTGTGTGTATTAGTCCATTTTAATGTGTAAGAATGCGAGAGAGAGCTCAGTCCAGTGTTCACGTATAAGAAGCTGTGTGTGTGTGTGTGTGCGTGCGTGCGTGCGCACGCACGCAGCACAGAAAACAGCACGCGAGTGCAGAAGTGAGTTCTATTTCGTCGTCTTGCAGTTGAATCTTTTGAAATCACAATAAATGCGCATACAGAAATATAGAGAAGCAGAATCGAAATGTAATTTTATAACAAGTAATTTGATTCCTAACCTTACGCATCTGATCTGATTTCCGAAATTGGAATAGCTTTTCGATTCCCAACCCTCCTACTAAATTATTTCATTCTTGCATGCAAAAAAACCTGTATGGTGACTATGGGGCTATGTCAAATATTTTTTGCAACTTACTAGATTTATCATTTGTCTTTTTTTCCCCCAATAATGTCGATAATCGTGATAATCGTCTGTTACCTTACTGTTGACATCGACATTGCGATACTTACAAGATAGACAATAATATCGTCATATCACCCAGCCCTAATTCAGTCAAGTCACCTTTATTTATATAGAACTTCATACAATACAGATTGTGTCAGAGCAGCTGTACAGCATTAATTAGGAAAATGGTGTGTCAATAATGCAAAAGGACAATAGTAAACACTCATTTTTCAGTTAAAGACAGTTCATCATTCAATTCAGTGATGTCATCATCCAGCTCAGTTCAGTTTAAATAGTATCTTTGCAATCATTTGCAATCAAGTCAACGATATCGCTGGAAATGAAGTGTCCCCAACTAAAGCAAGCCAGAGGCGACAGCGGCAAGGAACCAAAATCATCGGTGACAGAAGGAGAAAACACCTTGGGAGAAACCAGGCTCAGTGGGGGGCCAGTTATCCTCTGACCAGACGAACCAGCAGTTCAGTTCCAGGCTGCAACAAAATGTCACATTGTGCAGAGGACTCAAATGTTTCCTGTGGTTTTGTCCTGGTGGTCGTCTAGGAGATAAGGTCTTCACTGGGAATCTGTCTCTGGGGCTCATCCAGTTGACATGGTCTCTGCTGACATTCAGGGCTGTGGAGGTCCTTTCTAGGTGCTGATCCACCATCTGGTTTGAATACGTACTGGATCCGGGTGACTGCAGTGTGACCATCTGATCTGGATACGGACTGGATGTGGTGGCTATGGTGACCTCGGAATAATAAAGAAACTGACTAATGTTAGCGTAGATGCCATTCTTCTAGTGTTGTAGCAAGTACATCGGGTGTTATGAAAAGTGTTCCCGGCTCCGGTTGACAAAATAAACAAAATAAATTTATATTTTGACCTCACTATTCGGGGAACAGACACAGCCCTAGTACTTACTAAATATGGTAAGGGTTAGGATTAGGGTTTGGCTTAGGGTTACATCCCCTATATTATCGCATAATTTATTATTTATTATAATAGAAAGTACATGTAACGTGTAACAATGACACCTTAAAAATAAAGTGTTACCAGTTTTACCTTATGCAGTAATCAGAAACACATAGCCAGTGTGAAGTGTTAGATGTTTGTCAAAACTCAAGCTGTGGGTCACACTGACCTTGGATGTCTTTCTCTGCTGGGAGACAGTCACATACTCTGTCTCTCTCTCTCTCTCTCTCTCTCTCTCTCTCACACATGCACACAGCTGTGCTGATCCCAATCTTTACTCCACATGTATCCGCATGTAGCTGCTCACACACACACACACACACACTCACAGCTGTTCCCCCCTACACTGGCCATATGTTTGATGTGGCAGTTCCATGGGGAAGAATTTAAGACGCATCATCTATGTGTCATCCCACATGTCTTAATGAGTCCCAGTACCCGCTAATGGAGGGCAATTTGAAACACTCATATGGTGTAATGGGAGGCTGGGTACAATGATTTAACACTGAATGAATTTCAATTGATAAATGGCAAGAAACTATATTGGAATAAGGGTGTGACATCTGACAATGGCCACGTCTTAAAATAATATTTAATATTTAAAATATGGTGTTTTTATAGCTGCCTTTCCTACCTGCTTGGGTTTTATTTTAGTTTGAGGTTCATTTTATGTTTCTTGTTCATCTCTTTCTTGTCATCTCTCCTGAAAAGGTTTCCTCCTCCTCTGTGGCAGCAGCTGCAGAAGCCATCTACTTAATCCTCCTAGATATACTGGGCTTAAAGTTGAGAAAGTCTTTAGCGGTGAGTCTGTGGTGTTGTTCTGGGAAGCTCTATTTCAGAGCTGGAAGACAACCAATAGCTTCTGTCTTCTGAAGCACAGGTAGAGTGAGGCTCAGGTTTAAGAGGAAAACCACAATTTACAGAGACAAGGAAGTATGAAATTGGTATTTGGTAACATCTCCCAACACTTCACGAAAATTGATGTTTTTATCAGGAGGGAGAGATCACCGGTCTTGGCTAGAAGCTTGATAATAGTTTTGGGAGGATTTTTCATGCACCAAATCATAACACATACAGGGTGACAAAACTGAAATAGGATCCAGTGCAGATCCTCACTGCAATTCGAATAAAACACTGACAAATAAGACACAAAGAAAAAGTAGTTTGGGGTCTGTGTGATTTAAAACAATTTTTTTTGTGTTTTTAAAAGAAATCTCTTGTTCACAAAGGCTGCATTTATTTGATTCCAAATACAATAAAACAGTCCTATTGTGAGATATTATTACAATTTAAAATTATTTTCTAATGTGCTGTTGTGTTGCTCAAGTAATCTTTATTAACAGTTGCGATTCTTTTTCAAGATTATTTGAATAGAAGATTCATAATAAATGTGTTCACTGTCAGTTTTTATCAATCTAATACATCTTTGCTCAATAAAAATAAATAATAAAAAAACATGTTCAGCTTTTCTTATTTATGAAGATTTTAGGAGAATAGATCTGCCATTGTTATCATGGCTAAAAATCATCATTTGCTACCATTTCTAAATCATTGCCCACTCAACTATGGCCTAAGTATGACAGAATGCAGTCAGATTCCCCCTAGTGTGTTTAATTTAGCTGTCTCCTAACAGTGTTTCATTCAAACGTCTTCATGGAGACTGTCCATGAGTGAGCTGTCAGACTAAAGGAGATGGACTGGTGAGGTCATGACGGCCAAAAAGCTGTCGTGTGCATACTTTAGACATGAACAATCACTGCAAGCACAGGCGATCCTGCTGTAGATTGACAAGTGAATATGTGCTGTCTTTTGTTCAGGACAACATTCAAATCGCTGGATGACACTCTGAAGGGATGGACTGCAGATAAACATTTTGATACATTTATGACATCAAGAAAAACAAAAACATCTTGGTTCCGGTTTTAAAGAACAATTGCATTACATATATTGTGTGGGGGTTTTTTTCCCCTCTGTGTGTGTTCATGCCACCGTGCTCCACAGGGACACATGTTCGGTTTATCACAGTGGGGAATCAGATCGATATGCCACACTGAACAGAGTGAACAAGCTGTGTGCTGGCTCTTATTATAGACAAACACCGCTGTAGTGTGTGTGTGTGGTGTGTGTGTGTGTGTGTGTGTGTGTGTGTGTGTGTGTGTGTGTGTGTTTCATGACCACAGTACATTGTCTAAAAATGCTGGAAAATGCACTCATGCACAATCACACACAGCAACATTACATTAAGACTATAGGGATGCACTGAATGTTCAGCAACTGAAATTATTCGGCCGAAAAAAGCACTTTCGATGTTCGGTCGGAATAAGCGAAAAGACCAAATAAATTGTACCGAACAATGATGTGATGCAATCAAATAGCAACCAGCGTAGAGTGAAAGGCGCTCACTCTTTACAATGCAGCAAACATGTCGGCAGTGTGGAAACATTTAAAACTGTCCGAGAAAGACAAGCTCCGACAGCTGATAGAGACTCTCAATTCGCATCATGTCTTCGATGAGAAGAGGAAGGGGTGGTTGTTGCTGGTTAAAAAAACATGAAAAACTGATCATTGAAAATCGATCATCACATGGCCCAAGCAGACATTTAATATAGTGCTTAAGTTTATTTTGTTTTGTCTTTTGTCCTTAACAGATGTAGTCACTATGAACAGTAATTTTATGGATACAGTCTTTTTAAATGTTTAAATGTCAGACTTCTACTTTTGTACTAACATAAAAACATAATAACAGCCTATGGGTTAGGAACAACATGAGGGTGAGTAAATAGTGGCATTACTTTTACTTTTTACATTACTTTTTTTTTTCTTTTTTTTGTGGACTCTTCCTTTAAAGTACATTCTAGGGTGAGCGTATACTTATTTCTTCAGCAGTTTATTGCTTAAATGTATGTGTGTATGTGTGTGTGTGTGTGTGTGTGTGTTTGTCTTTGGGGTAGATGCCCATTAGTGCAGTGGCTCAGACTGACCTCTCTAATAGAGCTGCAGTTTGTCAGTTTGTGTGTGTGAGCCCACTGGGATTCATTATTCAAACCCAAATATAGCTCTGCTTTTACAGTGACAACTTCACATGCCTGTAAGCTGGGAAACTTTCATGTTCATGTCTCTGCAACGACTGGTAATTATGACACTGTGTCATTCATGTGCAAAGTAGAATAGACTGTTTACAAAGATCGGATTTGAAAAACACATCAGTTTTATTTATGTTTTTGTCACTGAACTCTTTGCATCATTATTTGGTCAGACTTCTGTGGTGATTTAGAATCTAATCAGTCTATGAAGTCCAGCTGTGTTCCTTATTTAGGCTGATTTCATTTTCACTCTTGAATTTTGTCTTTGGTTTTTCCTTGATGTGTATGTTTGCTGTTCTGACTAAAACCCGTGATTCATTGAGAACTAATTTGTTGACTTGAATTGGATTATAAAGCCATTTATCTCAACCCAGTTTTCAAAATACTCAAAGTACAGATCATCTCATCTTTTGCCATGTGAGTCATGAAGATATTCTTCATGTTAAAAACAATGTATTTCTGTGTTTCAGCCAGTCCAATTTAAACTATTACTAGCTTTGCTCTGTTTATCTTTGAATTACATTTCAATTATTTCTACGCTGTTCAAAAAATTATCTGAGCTGCAGGTATCACCTTTTGATTTAAGCATTTTAGCTTTTAACAAAATCCAACAAAGTTTATTCATCACCATGGAAACAGGGTGGCATTGTGAGTGTGTCTTTCTCTAATTCTCTTCATATTCTAAATCCATGGGATATCCGTGGATTGTTTTCATATCAAATTGAAATGTCAGAGGTCAGATTTAAGTGTTGTATCACTTTGCCCATGTATGTGTGTATAAAAGAAAATATTCACCTTCGTTACTGATTTTTTTTAATTTATTTTTCAGATTAAGCCATTTTTATCTCAGTCTTTTAATTAAATTGGAAATGGTGTTGGTAGAGAAGAAAAACGAATCACTGAGATAGTGACAGAGAGTGAGGGAATCTTTATTAATTAGAATTTCTGGGCCACTGAGTAGCTCAAGGGCTCGTTATGAAATATTCTCAAAAAGAACAAGTCCATCCATTTTTCATCAATTAGCCTACTACAGGAACACACACAGAGACACACATATTAATGTTGACTCCTGCCTGGGTGAATGAGCTGAAGGATTACATTTTTTTGTTGTTTTGTTGCCCAAAGGGCTGCCGTAGGGTTTCCTCTCCTCTACGTCCATTACTGTTCTATGACACATCATCAATCATCTTTCTAGTCTGCACAGTGTGTGTGTGTGTGTGTGTGGGCTTGTGTGCAAGCATTTAAAGGTTGTGCATGTGTGTGGCTGTGCCTCTTAGTTTCCAGTCACTATGGCTGGATTATCCTTCTATCTGTAATTAAAGTCAGCCATGGAGAACGCCACACTGCCACTGAGCGGGGACATACATATTTTATCACTCTTTCTCACACACACACACACACACACACACACACACACACACACACACACACACACGCACACGCACGCACGCACGCACAGGCACACGCACATTTCCACAATCAGGAATGTGATGGAATTTCTTTCTTATCTCCTCAAATAGCTTTTGAGATACCTGTCACTTTGGAAATGATTTATGAGGGGGGGCTTTTGGGGGGGGGGGAAAAAACGTGGACCGTCATGGGTTGGTTTTTGAAGGGTTGGGGGAGGGGGTGTCTTTGGCAATCAAAGCTAATGGGGTAAGGTCATGACCCCAGTTTTGGGATGCCATTTTATCGTCTTTATGACTTTCTTTTGTTTGTGACACACAACAGAAGATATTTTTTAAGAACGATGGAGAAAAAACAACATTGGACCCCATTGACTTGACACCATTATTGTATGGACAAAAAAGACATTTCTCAAATATCACATACAGTGTTATGTATTTGAATATATGAATATATTTTTCCACTTTTATGAATGCATAAAGTTTATGGTAAGATAAAAGACTAAATGTATCTACATTATGCCCTGTCTTGGATTGATATTTGAAATTACCTCATCATTAGAGCTGCAGAAATAAATTAATAATGACATGGCCTATATTTACACATTTGCTTCTTTGTGTAACTGTGGAGGATGTTTATTTGAGTGTTTGAGTATTTTTGGAGTGTCCTATATCTAAAACAGCCATTATAAATAATAGAATGGATTTTAAACATGCACGCACAAAAAAACGTATTAAAATAAACTTAGTTTTGGTAGGCAAGACTGATTTATGTAACTTGATGTCATAGGGCCACAGAAGCCACATAAATTACACATTTCAGCATTTTTGATGCAGTTGTGTATGTTTATGATTCAACATGCCCAGGAACTCTGAATGATGATCATAGTAAATCAACAATATTAACTTTGCATGGAAGTTTGCTTACATATTCTGTCATGTGGTCATGGTGTGGTTGCATGGTCACATAATGAGGTTGCAGACAGTAATGGACATTTAGATTTATTCAGGAATCAACATGCGACTTGCATTATAATGATATCTTTATAATAATATTGATTCAGGATTATGTTAAAGGAAAAAAATTTGCTCATTGTATATTAATACGAATGATGTTGTTTAACATATGTACTTGCTCTTCTGCCAGTGAACGTTATATCCACAAATAGCCTGCAGCAGTTAGATTGTATACTATGTATTCAGAAATACTCAGAAACAATCTATGGCCTCTCAGAGGATCGGTTACAGAGTCTGAACACGCTGGGCCATAATCCTTTGCCTTATGCTGCAAGAGCCCTTCAGGGAGCAATAAATGCCCATGATGCTTTTCCCTACCAAACTGACCCTTGTATTAGAGAGAGGCTCATTCTGCTGAGTGAACCACATACTTGCATAAATCCTAAGTAGACACCATGAGTGATAGGTGACCTCAGTACTATCATAAAAGTTTATTATACAGAAATTAGAAAGAATGTCCTCAGTCAGTCTCACCTTAAGCTCACAATGATTATGTTGTTATTTGAGTTTTTTTTTTTTTTAGACCCCTCATCCATTAGGAACAATGAGAAATGGTGCCCTTGAAGTGACTTTGGTTTAAAAAAAATTTTTACTTTCTACCCTCAGTGTATATTGAGAGTTTTATGCAGTGTAAATGATTAATTTGTGTAAAACATAGCTTGATTTTTTTTTTGCAACAAGATTTTTAGTGTTTAATAATTTAAAATCACTTTGTTCTGGTGTATTTATTTGTGTGTGAGAGAACACCGTAACTGGTGTTCCTGGAAGAGTTTTTTTTTTGTGTGGGAGAGACTTTGTGAAAATTCGATTTTCTTTCATTTTGATTGAGTGTGTAAACGTTTTTGAGCCATTTTAAAGAGCATTTCCCCTGTTAAACAAGCAGCCCTCGTTCTTTTTCTAATCTCTCTTTACTTACCATTTTCTGTCCAAAATAGATTTGCACGGGCACCTTTGAATTCTACCATGAAGAGTAGTTGACCTCCGCAATGAATTAAACAGAATGGTTTTATGTATTCTATAGGCATGTTATCATGTTATTAGCACAGGATATATTATGTTTTGGACAGAGTTGTACAGACCAAGAGTTACAGAAAATGATTCTTACACTTTTCTTTTCTTTCTTTTTAGCTATAAATTAAGCTGTAAGATTTGAATTCACCAAAACAGCCCAGGTCCATTTTTTTCAATTTAATATATCATAATGCACTGTGGCTTTTCGTGTGTGTGTGTGTGTGTGCTCCACCCAGGTCAAGAGCACCTGTTAATATTCTAAAATAACTCAGTAAGTCTGATCAGATGTCTCACAATGCATAACTGCATATACCATGGCCAACAGCTGCAAGAAGCATATACATAGAACAACATATGGTGTAGCTAGACTCTTAACAAACCCCTTTCTTTCAGTCAGACATCAGTATAATTCATAAATATTAGTGGTTTTTATTTATTTATTTGTTTTTCCTTTACACCTTTATTCAACTGTATTCCATACATGTCTATCATGACTTGGGTTCAATGCGCTTTATATGTAATATGTTTCTTTCTTAGTCTGCAAAATGCGTCGGGTGGGGATTCTGATGAAGTGTGGTGCCCCCTCGGGATATCCCAGGGTAGTATCCATTGGATGACGGGTGTGTTCACTTGATTTAGGTCAGTGTGTGCCAATGGCTTAGCGGTCTCTCTCCATGTTAACAGTCTCCTGACTGTGATGTGCTTGTTATTGGACATCCTCAGGGTCCAGTCGCATGCTGACCTCAACCCCTAAGACCCTCCAGCGGAGCTGTTCGGTCCAGATCCGGCGTACTTTATGACTAACTTATACCTCGGGTCGGAATGACCAACTTTCCATTAAGTTTTATCTTGGATATTAAATGCGAAAAAATACTAGAAATATTAAAATATTTGACCCTTCGAATACTGTTGTAGATCAAAAGTAACTCAGAGACTGTTGATTCTCCTGAAACGAAAATACAGACTGACACGCGCTACTCTTCGGAGGTGCAGGATGCCTGCTCTCACATCATGCATCAGTTTCTTCTTCATCTCCTTCCTTTTCCCTTACCCATCCCTCCCCCCACTTGATCACTCAGATGGTCAATAGATAATTTTCTATATGAATGCAATAAGATGTAAACACCACAGACATCACCTTTTGGTATCATTTTGTATAGTCTCAGGGCGATGGTACAATGGGCTTAGCTTACGAAAAGTAGACAAAAGATAATACAGCCCTAAGATAAGAGATATTTTGCTTACTGTAATGGGAGTGCCCTCTCCCAGGGTCTTCCATGTAAATTACCTTCTGTTCCCATTGAGGTGCAAACCACCTAGGTCTGGGACCTGGGTTAATGGAAATTCCAATTTTTTGTACATGCCTCCACTTGGGGGATGTTTTTATCTTTGTTTTGTATTTAAAGGATTGCAGCAAAAGGGTCGCGGCGATTCTGTAGCCAGAAAGCCCGTAGTAGGGACGGTCCCTGTCTCCCGACAACCTGATCCACACACTATTTATTCTTTCTAAAAAGTCCGTATGCATCTTACTCTTAGATTTCGTCTATTATATTTGATGTATCGGATTTGATTTGATATCTTGAATTGGCTGTGTAGAAATTTGGCATAATACATAGTACCTGCACTGAAAATAATTGTTCCATTTATTTATTCCTGACCTTACTCTTACATTATTTTCTCAATTACCGATTAACCTTGCACAAGGGCCGTATCTTATCCCCTGACACCACGTAAGTCTGCGTCCAGGGTTTAAGTGCATACCGACGATCTCAGGTTATTCCACGCGCTATGGAGCATGGCACACCAATGAGAGTATAGATTTCGGACGCCTAACTTGACCTTAGTTACGTTGTACGACTCAGTGCGTTCACTATGGGGGCTAGTCTAGTACTGTTCATACCGCGGGTTATTTTCTCAACTTTAGTGTACGTAGTTATATTAGCTATCGGGGGCTAGACAAAGGTTCTAGCAGAACCGCTATTATTGTTTTGAGCTTTAACTACTGGTCACAACCGCTGGTTATTGTCTCAACTTTAATTATGTTGTACATAGTTATATTAACTATCGGGGGCTAGACAAAGGGTTCTAGCAAACCCTCTTAGCGTGTGCGCATTAAGGTTTACTAGGGTAACTGTAGCGCTAATCAGGTGTAGTCATAAACCTCTTGCGAAGTGATCAGACGGCAGTTTGGCTGATCGGTCGGGGCCCATAGCTGCCGCCGTGAGGCATCCTAAGCGACATAGATTCCTAATGAACGAGTAAATATAAGTAAAGAGTTAACTAGAATAATCAAATGTCAGAATAATTAAAGACTGACAAACAACCAATTTACCTTTCAACCTAAATTCGAGGTCATACTAAAATGGAGTCAGATTTGAGTTAAACCTAAATTGAGTAACTTTGCGCGCTGAAAAGACAGAACACGCAAGAAACCTTCATCCACCACTGGATACCTTCCTTGGGCCAAGTGCGAGGACCTTACACTGTGAATGACCAATCAGATTTTTCAGAGAGTCACGTGATATACTAAAATCTAAACGTGCTACTCCTCAGCTGCGGTTAGCACAGAGAATGTGATTTCCAGCTTGAAGTTTCACAGCTCCTCAACTCTTCTGTCAAACCTTCTTTCTTTGTATAGCCATTGGCTGGTTTCCCAACAGCACCAATTTGTGTATGGCTGTGATTTTACTCTGAGCTCTCTTTCTACAGATGTAACCGGTGGAAAGAAAATGAAATCTGAGACTCCAGTACTTATAAATAAATGAAAAAAAGAGTGTTACTTAATATTTAAGATTTGTCAAAGATTCATTAGTTACAACTGACTCCAAAGTGTTTTTAATATGCATTATGTTACAAACTCTCATTTGCATTGCAGTTAGGGATATTAATCGGTGCTATTTAATAACTGGATAAGATTTGAGTAATCAGTGGTATTTAGTGGAGTAGTGGATCATAACCATAATTTATTGCTCTCTCTAACAATATACTATAAGCCGAATTAATACAGATGGTATGATTATGTCATTGTTTTAAATTATATTTGAAGTACTTCTTAATTTTATTAGCAAGTTGAACACATTCCACGTTCCCCATTTTCTGATGCAAAGACCAGCACTATTCAAGCAATATTAGGTTGTTGCTAAGACTGTGACATGTGGAGGAGGGGAACTGAATCCTGCTTTCCTACAGCATCAGAAACCCATTAAAAGAGAGGCAGTCAAGCCGGTCACAGAGTGAGAGCTGCTGTGTGGGGTGGTTGCATGGCTGGACAATGGGTCAAGGTTTAGTTATTAAAGCCATCCCTATACTCACAGTGACTAAATAATTCTGTATTTGTTCTGCAAACACATTTATTCTTTACTTAACAGAGAATGTGGTTTTGATGTTCTCTCTCTATTTACTCATGATTTATAATACAGTTAGGTTTTTTTATTTAATCCCTCTAGGCTCTGAAAACAACCAAAGCTTAATAAAGCATGTTTTTGTCATTCACTCTCAAGCACAGAATAAAGGAAAATGCAACAGCATTAAAACATTGATGGAGGCTTTACAGTAGACAAGGTCAAGACCATATTCAAATTCTTGATGTAACAGAGTCTGGGGAATGTTGTGTGTTAATATTTGTCAGACTGAGCTCTATGAATCATAAACCAGTGCATGAAGTGAAAGAAACATCAAATGTCATAAACGTAACAAACCATTTAACCTATTATTTAAATGGTATTGCTTTGGGCTGTAAATACAAATGAAGACTTGTGGGGTTTGATTGTTCAGGTACACTCTTAAAAATAAAGGTGCTTCAAAAGGTTCTTCAAGCGATGCCATAGAAGAACCATTTTTGGTTCCACAAAGAACCATTCAGTCAAAGGTTCTTTTAAGAACCATCTCTTTCTCACCTTTTTATAATCTGAAGAACCTTCTTTCACCACAAAGAACCATTTGTGAAACAGAAAGGTTCTTCAGATGTTAAAAGTTCTTTATAGAACCATTTAGACAAAAAGGTTCTTCTATGGCATCGTGAAGCACCTTTATTTTTAAGAGTGTAAGACACTTGAATGAGCATTCTTTTTGTTTTTTTTGAAAGATTTTACCCAGTTTTCCTGCAATGCTTGCTGCTCTGCTTTGGTTGAGCTAACAGCAGAGGAGTTGCACTTTTAAGTGTGTTTAGGGACTCCAATGAAAAAAAAAATTCAGTGTAATGTAGCATGACTGCAGTGACGTCACCCTGCCTTTTCTGTGGGCAATACCGCAACAGAATTTCTGGATGGAACGAATATCACTGGCTGCTGGGAATCATGGGTAAAAGAGCTCAAATCTGTGCAGTTGCTGCTATATAAAGGAAGAATTGTCTCTTGCACCCTGGTGCCATTCCTGCTGTAATTAATCCACTGTTAAAAGACTTTCATCAATGTCATAGGAAGAAGAATTCTTAAGGAAAAAAGGACAGTCTCCATTGAATGTGTTAATTTGATCATGGTCATGATCATGGTCATCTGAAATTCGGATACACAATAATTTACAGCTTCTCTAACTTGTGTGTGGATAAATATACCAGCATGTTATCTGTTGTTTATGAATTAATAAATAGCCCATATATGTTGTATATCTAATCAGGTTTTTGGATCAGTGTTTGATCTATGTCTAAATCAAGAAAACAGGCCAAATCAAATGCTTTGCAGCATTAAGTTTTATTTATTGAAAATGGTGCGAAATGCTCAGTGGCAACACGATGATGACGTACGTTGAAACTGTAGCAGTCTTGATGATGAAATGAAACAGTTTGCTGTTCCAATCTTAAAGTTCAATTTTAAAGTGAAGGAGCTAAACTATAGTTCAAAAGTCAATTTTACTGGCACTGTTGATAAATTTAGATATACATAAAAAAAACAAAATCCTACTAATTCTATACTTTTGAACAGTAGTGTATGTTTGGTCTCCACAAATAAAAAAAAGGTATTTTTGCATAATGTACTGTAGAGAAATATTATAAGCCACTGCCCGAGACTTGGTGAGGATGTTCTGCTCTGTAGTCCCATCTGTGACGCTTTAAGGAGGATTTTTTTTTTTTCAAAAGAAAAAAAAAATAGAATAAATTCACCTACTATTCCTTTTTTTCCTCTGTTTTGCCTGCAGAGGTTTGAGGGTCTGCATTTGGTGCATTTGCATGGTTGACTCATCAGTCTGATGGAGGTTATTTAGTCCTATGAAATACACACCCACACGGTTGCACACACACTTACACAATCATATATGTGCAGAGCCAGTGCTCTAAAATTAAGTCAAATCTGCTGACAGAGCAGTGCTCAAACTCCCCGGCTGACACACAAATTACTATACACAAACACAAAAATGTATAAACAGCAGTCATTTCATCCATTTACATTATCAATATCATTTCAATGTATTTCATATTTATTGCCCTGACAGCGGCATTTTTCTTACCAGATTAAACGAAAATGCATGGGAAATCTGCCGCACTCTCAGCAGATCATTGTGAGTAGTAAAATAACCCATGAATTAGAGAGACACACCGAATATTGTTAAAATAGTTAAAACAGTGTTCAGTAGGTCAAGGTTTGAGTTTTCTGTAGACACAAAATAAATTTCCTGTGGCTCATGTAATTGGCTTTGTAATCTGTCGTAATATATTTTGAATGTTATTTATTCCTCCTATGGCAAACCTGAATTTTTAGCTGCCATTACTCCCATCTTCAGTGTCACATGATCCCTCAGAAATCATTTTAATATGCTGATTTGCTGCTCAAGAAACATTTCTTAATAAAAAATATCTCTATATATATTTTCCAGGATTCTTTGATTAATAGAAATGTTTTTATTTGTGTGTGTGTGTGTAACAATGTAAAAGTCTTTACTGTCACTGTAATGCATCACTGATGAATAAAAGTATGCATTCTTTAAAAATGCTTATTCCTATACTTTTGAACAGAACTTTCTGCAGGTATTATGTAGACCTCCTAGGAACCAAGCAAGATGTAGGAATTGCGTATTCTGAATTTGACATTTTTATTTAATTTCCTTCTAAATTTTACAGAAAGCTTTTTTATTATGAAGCATTATGACAGTAACATGTTAAAAGCTTTTGATTTCTTTCTCAGTTGGTTGATTTCCAGTCGTGTTCTTCTCATCCACACTGCTGGCATGCAGCATTACAGATGGAGAGATAGACAGAACTGTGGAAGGAAGAAAGGGATGGATGGTGAAGTTATTGTTCACTCTCAGGGAGCAGTGGGGGAAGTGAAACACATTGCATGGGGTCTTTTCCAAATTTCTCTCTCCTGTTGTTGTGACTGTGTGTTTTGGCTGTTGAGATTCAGGCTGAGTGCCAGGTGGACTCTAACCTGCTGCCTGCCACTTTTCAGCACCTCCACTGACTCCAGGCAGACTTCTTTTCCTAACCTCTATTCCTGATATTTTAACCTGAGGAAATGCATCAGTAACTGCTTGTTTAAGACCCACTGAGGCAATAATTGAATAGCAGTTTGTTCATTTGAATTAACTGCTTAATTAGTTCATTCATTTTAGTGGTCTGCTGTTATTTGAATTAGATCAAACTCTTGTTTCCTTTCACAGGATTTCTAAAGACCGGGGGTGTTTTTTTTTGTTTTTTTTGTATATTTCCATGGTATACTTTTCCTTCTTAAACATTTTGTTGGGAAAAAAAATATTGCTAAAAATTACAACATTTGCTAGTGTCTGTAGATACTTTATTCATAGTCTTAGTGAGAGGAGTTATTTCTGAAAGTAGACATCTCAAGCCCCCGCACCTAAACATTTCTGGTTATTGTTTATTCAACTCTGTGTTTATCCAGAATGAATTAAAATACACCTACCACATTGGCTCATGGTCTGCTCATAGGAACAGTGGTGATTGGGTCATCAAGTATTATCCAGTAAACGTATAATACACATCTCCACATTTGACATCTGATTGTCTGCCACTACCGCCCCTTTGTTTCTCCTCTTTCCTTCTGAGGGATCTCACCTCAATCTATCTTACCTTTATCCTCCTCTCCTTTTGTTGAATTTTAATAGTGGTGAAGGAAAAGACCCGACAGCAACAGACTCATTGAGTCCACACTGAGAGTTTTTGTTACTTTTAATCCTATGACTATTTTTAAAATATAATTATGACTTGCATTGTGTCTTTATTCACTGAGTGCTAAGGGCAGTGCACTAATTGCAGGATTATAATTTGAAATTGAATGTGAGAAAGTAGAACTAATAGATATATTCCACAATTTCTGTTATATGTTGCTGTTGAATATTCATTTTCAATATGAATTAACTAAAGGTTAGTCACCTTTATTTAAATAGCGCTTTATACAGTAGATATTTTCAAAGCAGCTTCACAGTATTAACAGGGAAGTAACATGGGGAAGGACACTTTATCAAATATAAGACAAATCCAAATTCTGCTGTAAAGCAGCTCTAAAAATGCAAAGTAAATAATTTTTCAGCTTCAGTGTTGATTACATTCATTACATAAAACTCTAAATCACAAGTAATTTTCCATAATACTCAATATCAACATTATGGCATGGGCCAATTCAATTCGAATTTCAACTCATGAATTTAAGAGGATACAGAATTTTGCCCAACCCAGATTTTCTAGTCTTATTTTAGCCTATATTTAAATGGTTCAATAACCTTCAGCAGTATAATGCTAATGTCAGGTGTTATGTATGGTCAGGCTGAACTATGCAAGTGAGGTTTGATGTGGTATGCTAATTTGACGCATTTTGACACTGATTGGTTACGTACTGATTGCATGTGTCTGGCTCTGGCAAGATTGAAGAGCTTTTGATGTGTCTTTACCGTTTGACACTCAGGCAATTGGCAGCTCATTAGCTGCAGGAGGGCAGGTAAATGCACACACACATGCAATTTTTCTCAGAGACGCTGCTTCATATTGAGCAGACATAATATTTGCTCTTCTCTAGGGAGTTGAGTGTGAAAAGATCAGTGCAAATAAATTCTTCTCAGAAATCCAACTTGCGTGGTGTCTACAGCCGCATACATTGAATGCATTTACCCAATCAATACTGTGGCCTGAACAACCTTTCCCATTTACAATATCTCAAATAAGCTCCTATAATGAGCATTCAGAATGAGATGGAGCGTATTCCGCGCAAGATAGGCAGCATATTACATTATTATTTTGACTTTGAATCCTTGTAACATGGCATGCACAAATGTATCTACTTTGCAGGGGTGACTCTACTTTGCAGGGGTGACTCTTCTGAAGCTGACAGCATACAAATGTGATTTAACTCAAGGATTACGGTGTGGTGTTCTTATAACCGGGATTTCACAGAGGCATAAAATCAGCTTATCCTGTGCAAGACCTCATTCAAGATATGCTCCAATTCAGAACACAATGAAATATAATATAGGTTATATTTCTAAGACACAGTCACTCTTTCTCTTGTTAATTTGGGTTACTGTGTTGGAGCCCTGATTTGATTTCCAATCTGTTGCATTAAATTAACCTTTGGCTGAAATACAGACAGGGACTGTTTACCGTAAATCCATACTAATTAATTAGCAGAGAGGACGTTTCAGAAAGGTGAAGAGGGCAGTTAACAAAAAGGCTTACATGGGACATGACTAAATCTCAGACGGACAAATTCCATTTAAATAATTCATTTAATTTTCCCTCTCTTCTTTCATTAAAACACCACATTTTCATCAATACTGGGTCTTATGCTGGAGGACATTGCTGATTGTTTGAGACTATTGAGCTCTTTGTTAGTGAATAGCCGCTCTCAGCAGAAAGTCTGGTGTGCCGTGCTGCTGATGCTAGCAGCAGTATTTCGGTCTCTGTGTAGTGTCCGGGTTGTGTATAGCCCTTGTGTGTTGTGTCTGTGAGGGTGTGTGAGCCATGTTTTTGGTGACTGGCAAAGGCCAGTCAGCAGCAGTTGAAAGTGAGCTGCTTTCAAAGGCTCTTTTGTGGGCTCTCTGTTCTGTACAGGAAGTGTTTCTACATTTTCATCCCCTGATGCAGAACAAATTCATTCTCACAGGTGAAATGTTGATCCGGTTGCATTGCTGCTTACTGTTGCAGTACTATAGTACTGAAAAATACAAAAACCTTAAAGGGATAGTTCACCTTAAAATGAAACATTTGGTGTTCTGTTACATGCCCTCATATTGTTCCAAACCTATGTTCCACAAAAATATTAGGCAGGGCAACTGTTTTCAACATCGATAATAATAAGAAATGTTTCTTGAGCAAGGAATCGGCATACTATATTCATATTAAATGGATCATGTGATAGCTGCTGAAAATTCAGCTTTGCCTTTATAAGAGTAAATTCCATTTTAAAATATATTATAATAGAAAAAAGTTACTTTAAATTATAAAAAAAATTCAAACTTTTAATGTATTTTTACTCGATCAAATAAATGCAGCTTGGGTGAGCATAAGAGTCTTCTAAAAGAAAAAATAGAAATCACAAAGAGCTTTATTGACAAATATGCTTACACACAAAAGGAATTTGTCTTGGAATTGGTCTTTATAAAAAACAATACAAAATAGACAATAGACAATATATGTATGTACAGATATGCTATATACAAATTACATTTGGTCTGTGACACACATGACATACTTCGTACCTTTTTCAGCTTCTCTTATTATATGATCATGCATGAACTGTTGTGTTTACATTTTTACATTCATTGTTTTTTTAAATCCTTAAAAATCTGACTTTTTTTTAGCTGAGGTGACTATAGGACAGATTGTTGTTTTAAGGATTAGAGAATGTGGTCGTCTTGCATAGTCTGGGATTGTTGTGTTGTCACTGATAAAATGATTTCATGTGAATTATAAAACTAAAAGTTCTCTTCCTGGATGTTAAATGGTTAATACAGCATTCCAGCCATGACATTTTATTGGTCAGTTACTTCTTCTCTATCATGCAAAATCAGTTCTGATTAAGTTGACTGATTTGTAGTGGTCAGATTTGGTGGTCATTGGGTCGTCATGCCACATGTGTGATCAGTCATGCGTCCATGTGGGCACAGGGCATGTTTATGTGTACTCAGTTCCTTGATCAGCACTGAGAGACAATCATTACTTTCTTTGTTTAATGACCAGCTCTTTCCACATGCAGTGTAATGGCACAAAGTCACTTTGAAAGTATTTGATGTTTTTCTTATGCATTTCACTTCAGATTATGGAGATTTTAACCAAAAAGTTTATTTCAGAGACATTCAGAGACATTGTGCACACAAGAGGGTAAAATAAAACATTTTGGCCTCTGGGCCAAATAAAAAGTCCTTTATAGTAAGATGTCTTTGGCACATTCCTGTCGTATAAAAGTGTACACTAACAGCAGGAACGTCCCTAGAGTAGCCTGGGGTCAAAGAGAAGAGAGATGTGTGCCTGATAAGAAAGAAACTCTTTCTCTAGATGGGAAGTGATGTCATAAAAGGCACACATTGTCAGGTCATCCAGGTTAACCGATTCACTGACAGGAAAGAATGGTGCTAGTGATTTTGTGCCAGAAGATTTCTCTCCACTGAGACGCTGATAAAGCAGCACTGTCGTGTTTAAGGGATGTAGAGAGTTTATATAGACCCTTTTTATGTTTTTTTTTTACTTGAGTCTGTCTCTGTCATTTTAATGAGCGGTTTATTGTTGTGATGTTTACACAACTTCTCTTTAATTGTTGAAATGAGTGTGTACCGCACCACAAAAGCTGATTCATTTAATGGAAACATTCTGTATATACATGCATAAAGAATACTGTAGACATGGCTTTTTACATTTTGACAGCTGTAGATTAAAATGTCATTATCATTCCGCAGTCCTTCCCCATGACTTCCCTACTACTACATTACCCACAATGCTCTAAAGTGACTTCTCTCTAATGGAGAAACAAGTTTTCTTACTTTTTCACAATCCATCAATCACTCTATTTTGTGCTCTTTTCTTAGCAAGGATGCGCAGCAAGAGACCTTTGTGGAAAATTCACAGTTCCAGCACTTTTCTGTGCAGTTTTTTTACTGCAAAATGTGTCATCTTCACTAAAAACCTGTAAACCAGTTGAACAACGTTAAATGCACAGAAATAGTTCCCTTTCGATACTACACTCATACTGCGTCTTGCTAGATGCATATGGGAAAAAAGCCTTTTTTCTCCTGAACTGAAGCCTTTTCATTCACGCAATGAAAATGCACGGCCATTGGTTTTTGCCGTGTATTAAAAATGAACCAATGGCTAGGCAGCGGAGAGCATATGGCGACAAAACCCGCCAGAATGGGCGGGGCATCTGGCTATATAAGCGGGCGTTCGCCACAGGATTTTCAGATTTCTTCTCCTTCAGCGACGACTATACGTCATCAAGCTGATCCGAAGCCGCTCACCGTTGACACGCCTTCGTAGCTGGAATCGGGACCTCTCAGCACGGCTGACCTGCTTCGCCGCCGCTCCAGCGACACAGCAGTTCCGGTCCGTTTCCCCTGCCGCCATCCGGTGATACTAAAAGAGCTACTAAAAGAGCTTGGTGTTGTTGCAAATGCCATGCCGTTACTGCGGTTCGTGCGGGTCTCCCCTGCCCGCTGATGATGGCCCCACGGAGTGCGTTTCCTGCAAATCTTGGGGAGCTATTTGTTTCCATTGCGAGAGCTTCAGTCTCTCCGCTCACGGATCGCTTTCTTTTCAGAGAGCGACTCCGCCCCTCGCACCCTCCCGTTGTCTTCCTCCCAGGGACCTGTGAGGAAAAAGCAGCGGAGCAGAGGGGTCGAGCGACCAGCTGCGAGCGAGCCCACGTCGGCCTAGATCCCGCGTGTCTCATTCTCGCCCCAGAGAGAGTATTCCCCCGTCCTTTTCTCCCAGTCTGATCAGCGTCCCTCTGCTGGTGCGAGCGACCTGAAGTGAAGTGAGGACAAGCTGCTTGATGACAGCATGTCATTGGCAGAATCGGATGCAGAGGAGCTGTTGGGCTTGGTGAATGACCCCACCCCCTCGCCACCGTCCGCGCCACCAAAGATGGGATGGATGCCGAGCTTCTCCGTATCCTCTCCAAAGCAGTTGAAGAGCTGGGTTTAGAGTGGTCTCCGCCAGAGGAGCCCTCTCGCAGCCATCTGGATCAGTGGTTCCTGCTGGGGCGCCGCCAGGCCCCTCGTCAGCATTCCTCTCCGTTTTTCCCAGAGGTTCATGACAAGCTCACCAGATCGTGGCGTGCTCCCTACTCCGCCCGCCTCCGTACTGCCCTCACTTCCATCGACAGTGCTGAAGAAAAAGTGTGCGATAAGCCACCTCCCCTAGATGAGTCAGTGGCCGCGCATCTCTGCCCGCCCACGGCCATCGGCTGGAGAGCAAAGGCCACTCACCCATCCAAGCCGTGTAGGATCACTTCAGCTCTCTCTGGACGAGCCTACACTTCAGCTGGACAGGCGGCTTCGGCTCTTCATTCAATGGCAGTCCTCCAGGTCTTCCAGGCCAAGATCCTCGCATCCTCCGATGAGTCTGGCCTGGACCCCGCGACCCTCAGGGGATCTGAGGAGCGCAACCGACCTGGTTCTGCGCGTCACCAAGACCACTGCCCAGGCGATCGGGGATCGATGGCCTGCCTTGTGGTGCTCGAGCGCCATTTGTGGCTGACGCTGACAGAGATCAAGGACGCGGATAAGATCTCCTTCCTTGATGCTCCAGTCTCTCCCAAAGGTCTTTTCGGCACGGCGGTCGAAGGATTCGCTGAGCGCTTCACAGAGGCACAGAAATCGTCCCAGGCTATGCAACATTTCCTGCCTAAGCGCTCCAGCTCCGCTGCTGCCTCTGCTCGCCCTAAGTCTGCGCCGACTCAGCAGCCTGCAAAACCAGCACCTGCCGCCCCCGCCGTTCAGCCCACTAAAGTGCAGCAGACGCGGGGACGCTCTTGCTCGGCCAAACGCTACCCTCTTCCTAAACGCCAGGGACCCAGACCCAAGATTGCGTTGGACCCGGGGCCTCAGGCATCATCCTGATCTGCGAGACAGGAAGAGGATGGGGCCAGGTCTTGCTACAGCCGGACCACCTTCCAAGCAGCCTCTCTTAGACCTCTTGACACCCCGTTCAACTCCGGGTACAGAGGTAAATGTGTTTTGTGTTAACAATGGGTCCATTCATGCGCCCAAGCATTCAACCGCTGTGATAGCGGAAAAAATAAAACACAAACATTTTCAAAAAGAGAGCAAACTTCCTCTTCCATTACTCATAAGTGTTCTGCCCCCGTGCGGCCAGTCACCCGAGTTAATTCAACCCCTCGTCACGCGGGCCGAGGCCTGGCAGGCCATCCCCGGAGTGTCAGGATGGGTTATGGGGATAATAAAACGAGGATATTCACTCCAATTCACTCGAAGACCCCCGCGCTTCAGCGGCGTGGTCCCCACCTTAGTACAAAGCAGGGAGGCTCACGTCCTGCAGTCAGAGGTGATGAATCTGCTGGCAAAATGAGCCGTGGAAATGGTTCCTCCAGCCCCAGAACGAGTCAGGCTACTACAGCCGTTACTTCCTCATCCCCAAAAGAGATGGTGGCCTCCGGCCCATCCTCGATCTCAGAAACCTGAATCGTGCCCTCATGAAAAGGTTGTTCAGGATGATTACAATGAAACAGATCCTCGCACAAATTCGCTCAGTGGACTGGTTCTTTTCTCTGGACCTGAAGGATGCATACGTTCACATCCAGATAGCCCCCCGTCACAGTGATTCTTGAGATTCGCCTTCGAAGGAGTGCCTTATCAATACACGGTCCCTTCCCTTCGGGCTGTCCCTGCCCTTCCGCACTTTTACAAAGTGCATGGATGCGGCTCTTTCCCCTCTGAGACAGGCTCGTTCTGGCCCAGTCAGAGGCAGAATTAATATCCTACAGGTACCCCCCTCCTCACCCCAGCGATTGTCGTTGCCTGGGAACATTTTCGGACTCAGCCCAAATGAGATCTTTAGTCATGCCGGACTGGCTCTGGCCAACGGTAGGCTGGCGACATCCTTCGATATTGGTAACCATATCGCCCTCGGGTGGATCACAGCCGTTTCAAAGGATGCTGGGCCTCATGGCGGCAGCATCGCCAGCGCTAAAGTTGGTTCCATCCCATGTGTGGCGTCACGGACGCCTGCAGATCAGGGTGAGTCTGGCCTGTGTAACAGCCCTGGCCCCCTGGAAGAACTCCCGCTTGATGGAACAGAGCGTTGTCACGATAGATGCCTCCAACTCAGGTTGGGGAGCGCTGTGCGAGGGCATACCGACTTTCGGCCACTGGTCGAAGGCAGAAAGGTTTTCCACATCAACTGTCTGGAAATGCTAGCAGTATGTCAAGCATGTCAGTTCTTCCTGCCAGTCCTGAAAGGGCACCGTGTGCTAATCTGATCGGACAACATGTCTGTGGTGTCCTACATAAATCGCCAGGGAGGCCTCTTCTCGAAGCGTCTCTTCACTCTGGTAGAGCGCTTCTTAGAATGGGCTCAACCCAACCTGTGCTCGCTGAGAGCAGCGCATATACCGGGCAAATTGAACCAAAGAGCGGACATGTTATCAAGGAGCAATGTCCCCTCAGCGGAATGGACGCTCCATCCGCAGACGGTTCAGAGGATCTGGGAGATCTTTGGCGAGGCCGAGGTGGACCTCTTCGCCTCAGAAGACAACTCTCACTGCCCAATCTATTTCTCAAAAACCTGGGACGCGTTGGCCCACGATTGGCCCAACATCCTCCTTTACGCATTTCTCCCGATCGCCCTGATCCCACAGGTAATCAGGCGAGTGATTTTTTTTTTGGGAAAAAAAAAAACAAAAAAAGCACAAGGTTCTCCTAGTGCCCCCCTTTGGATGAATCCAGCCTGTGGCTTTCAGAGGACACTCAGTTATATTTATTTTTTTTAATGATTTTATTGATAGCGGCCCCTTGGCCTGTTCCGCTGAGACAGGATCTCCTCTCTCCAGCAAACGGGACAATATGGCATCCTCGGTTGGCCTACAGTCTGCCAACATTCGGTCGCTATAGCTGAAGACTGCTCTGCTTCTAGCACTGGCATCAGTAAAGCGAATAGGGGACCTGCAGGCGCTCTCCATTAGCCCTGACTGCCTGGAATTCGGGCCTAATGACTCCAAGGTCGTCCTGAAACCAAGGCATGGTTGCGTACCTAAGGTGCTCTCCACTCCGTTCAGAGCACAGGTCATTATGCTCGCCGCGCTTCCTCCAACTGAAGAGGACATAGAGCTATCTCTGCTCTGCCCTGTCAGAGCTCTGAGAATCTATATTGAGCGTTCCGCCCCCTATAGGTGGTCGGAACAACTCTTTGTCAGCTTCGGTAACTGCACCAAAGGGTTTCCGGTTACGAAGCAAAGACTCTCTAGATGGAGAGTAGACTCCATCTCGCTAGCGTACTCTTCTTTGGGCCTTCAATGCCCCATTGGAGTACGGGCCCACTCGATTAGAGGCATCGCCTCGTCGTGGGCATGTTCCAGTGGTGTGTCCATTGCGGATATTAGTGAGGCGGCCAGCTGGGCCTCGCCGTCCACATTCGCAAGGTTTTATAACCTGGAAGTCCCGGCCTTGCAGGCCAGGGTCCTTTCCGCTTGAAGTGACATGCGCTGCGTAAACAGATCTAACATAGAGCCCTTGGCCGTATCACGCGTGATTGTACTGTGTTCCCATATGCGTCTAGCAAGACGCAGTACGAGTGTAGTATCGAAAGGGAACGTACTCGGTTACTAACGTAACCTCGGTTCCCTGAGATACGGGAACGAGTACTGCGTTGCTAGCCGTACTATGTAGCTGCATGACTCATTCGTCGCTTCAGTCGAAGTAACCTGAGAATCCTGTGGCGAACGCCCACTTACATAGCCAGATGCCCCGCCCATTCTGGCAGGCTTCGTCGCCATAGGCTCGTGCAGCTCCGCTGCCTAGCCATTGGTTTGTTTTTAATACACTGCACGAACCAATGGCCTTGCAGTTTCACTGCGTGAATGAAAAGGCTTCAGTTCTGGAGAAAAAGGGCTTTTTTCCCATATGCGTCTAGCAAGACGCAGTACTCATTCCCGTATCTCAGGGAACCAAGGTTACGTTAGTAACCGAATACGTTTTTTACCATGTGAATTGCAAACACAACTTATAGAATGAACCTTATTTGAAATGCTCAATGCTATTTACCTGGTGCAATTAATGTTGCTCTATTACTGCTTGCAAAAAGCAGGCTGTAAAGAGAATTTGTTTAAAATATGGTTATATTTTCTATTCATCATGGCAGCAGTTATTAGCTTGTGGTTTGCATAATTCCTTTAGTGAATGAGTCACTAATATAATGTAGATGCATGTGCGTTTAATTCAGATGTGGGCACATGCATAAAATGACACTTAATTTAACATTTAACTTGTCATCCTGTCTTATGCAAAGCATCCTGGCAACTGATATCCTCTGCCCAGGCTCATTGCACCATAAGAGTGTCATTTCACAATCTAATCAGCATCAGCTTCCTTCCCGGCCACCTCAAGGAGCTCATCTCAGTTGTCTTACAGGGTTGCCACATAAGCCACCAGCAATTATCTTTACAGTCTTCCATTCAGGCATCTAATAGGCTGCAGTAATCACCCTCATGTTCACTTAGCTTTGATCATTATAAAGGGTATGTCATCCACCGGATGGATGAGTGTGGAAAATAAGTCTCATAAAGATGCCAGCTATGTGTGAATCTCTCTGGAATCCTAGAGTTTAGTGTAGTTTTTTTATTATCTATGAGCAGGATGAGTGTGTTTTTGTGTGATTGCAGTGTTCTTTCTGTCCCCTTTGGGCTGCTGACTACTTAGCATGCTTGAGTTAACCCAAGTTAACATTTAGAAATCAAAGGGAGGAGGGTAAAATGTTTGTTCATGGTTCTCACTCTCGCCTTTTCTTTCTCAAAAAGGGAAGTGAGTAAGTGAGAAAGAGTCAAAGTGTAATTACTGTACTCTGGTGCTGTTTGTTATTGAGAGTGTTTTACAGAAGTGGGTCTTTGGCCCCTGAGACATTGGGGTCTCTCTGACACACTCTGAATAACAACTCTATAGGTATTAGAGTGGAACAGTATACCTGTTGGAGACAAAACAATACAGTGAGGTCATACTATCTTTAAAAAGAGAAAATAGACACTTTGTTCTTAATCATTAAGCTATTTTTTTGTGTTTTCTATTGTAAATAATATACTTTGAAAAATGTTTCAACTTATTGTCCATGTACTAAAAATAAATGGAGTTCTAAACAACACTGAACTCCATTGATTATAATTTTTTCAAAAAATATTATTTTGTGTTTCACAGAAGAGGCTCAGGTTTGGAATGACATGATGAGTATATACTACACATTTTATACCTGCATTTAACTATGGACACAGTTTTCCATGATTTTATATAATGTTTGTCCAAACTCTATCCATTTTGGAACAACAAGCAAACAGACAATTGTGAATCATGCAAATGGTGCAGTTGAGCGATATGCTTTTTATCCAGATATTAACCTGATTTTCCTCTCTGTGCTCAGTTACCGGTTCTTGCCTTAATTGATTTGATTAGATAAGAAATGGGTGTCTCAGTCATTTTTGTGTGGAATAAAACGGCACCGGTGCCTAATTAGTAATGTGTATTAGTGTATTAATGAATTAGAGATTAAACTTCACTCGGATGACCAGGGTGCTAATTAATTCTGCTTATTTGCATGATAATAAGCACACATGACATTAGAAATGTGTGAAGGTAAGCATACATGTTGGCTAAAAGAAGTGAGATTCGAATGAGAATGTGTAACTTCTTCACTTTATTTGTCAGAGAGATAGATGGCCATTAGGCACAGTCTGCCTCAGTCAGACTCAGTTAGAGGTCTTTTGGGGTTGAGGGCTGTATGTGATGCTGTAATGCATCAACCATTAAACTGAAGGGTTCCTTACAAGTGTTGGCATACTTTGAATTTGTTAAGCTTTCAGTTACTCTTGGAAGCCACTCTGTCAGGATGTCTCTCTTTCTCATTCTCACTTTTACAAATCCACTTTGTATTTGAATAGACATTTTTGTGCATTTATTTGAATTTTATTCTTATGATTTAAGTTTTTTATAATTGATATTTTTTAAGAGGTTTTGTGTGTGTAAGACCTTACCATTCGATTTTTGGGTTCTACACCAACATCCCAATTTAACTGCTGGTTATCTATACTAAAGACTGCACATTGAAAATAATTGGTTGGTATTGTTAGGAGAGGAGATCTTGTTTCATTATTTTTTTTCTTGAGTATGCTTTTAGGTTCCTGTATCCTCCTTGGCCTGTATTTGGGCTGATTATTCGTGAGAGTGACATTCCAGTCATAATTTCCACTGTAAGGATGATCCCATTCTAATGCAGAGACAACAGAACAGATATTTTACTTTCTTCTCAACTTTAACTTCATAGAAATTGAAACTAGGCCACTGACTATCTCTTTCTCTGTCAGTCTGTCAGTTAGGGGTGGGAATCGCAGGGTACCTCACGATACGATATGAATCACGATACATGGCTCACGATACGATAATGTCACAGATACAGCGATTCTGTGATAATCGATACATTGCTAGACAATCCTATAACGATACATCACAATATCTGTCTAACTATGAAAACAAAATGCCTGTGAAAAGGTTAAGTGCAAGTTTTCTCTCTTTATTCAAGTCCAAACTGATAGAAAACCGCACAAAAATTTCTGTAAATCAAATTTAACATGTTAAGTAAATTTTTTTAATTTTTTTAATTTTTGTACTTATTAAAAGCTTACACATTTCTTTGTGTGTAAACCAACACATTTAACTGCTTATCAACTTTATATAGGCTATATATATATACAGTGGGTACGGAAAGTATTCAGACCCCCTTAAATTTTTCACTCTTTGTTATATTGCAGCCATTTGCTAAAATCATTTAAGTTTAATTTTTTTCCTCATTAATGTACACACAGCCCCCAATATTGACAGAAAAACACAGAATTGTTGATTTTTTTGCAGATTTATTAAAAAAGAAAAACTGAAATATCACATGGTCCTAAGTATTCAGATCCTTTGTTGTGACACTCATATATTTAACTCAGGGTCTGTCCATTTCTTCTGATCATCCTTGAGATGGTTCTACACCTTCATTTGCGTCCATTTGTGTTTGATTATACTGATTGGACTTTGTTAGGAAAGCCACACACCTGTCTATATAAGACCTTACAGCTCACAGTGCAGGTCAGAGCAAATGAGAATCATGAGGTAAAAGGAACTGACTGAAGAGCTCAGAGACCGAATTGTGGCAAGGCACAGATCTGGCTAAGGTTACAAAAAAATTCTGCTGCACTTAAGCGTCCTAAGAGCACAGTGGCCTCCATAATCCTTAAATGGAAGACTTCTGGGATGACCAGAACCCTTCCTAGAGATGGCCGTCCGGGCCAAACTGAGCTATCGGGGGAGAAAAGCCTTGGTGAGAGAGGTAAAGAAGAAACCAAAGATCACTGTGGCTGAGCTCCAGAGATGCAGTCTGGAGATGGGAGAAAGTTGTAGAAAGTTAACCATCACTGCAGCCCTTCACCAGTCTGGGTTTTATGGCAGAGTGGCCCGACGGAATTCTCTCCTCAGTGCAAGACACATGAAATCCCGCATGTGTTTTGCTAAAAAAACCCTGAAGGACTCCAAGATGGTGAGAAAAAAAGATTCTCTGGTCTGATGAGACCAAGATAGAACTGTTTGGCCTTAATTCTAAGCGGTATGTTTGGAGAAAACCAAGCACTGCTCATCACCTGTCCAATACAGGTCCCAACAGTGAAGCATGGTGGTGGAAGCATCATGCTGTGGGGGTGTTTTTCCAGCTGCAGGGACAGGACGACTGGTTACAAACGAGGGAAAGATGAATGCAGCCAAGTACAGGGATATTAAATATCCCCCCTGGACGAAAACACCCCCGACTCCTTCTCCAGAGTGCTCAGGACCTCAGACTGGGCTGAAGGTTTACCTTTCAACAAGACAATGACCATAAGCACACATTTAAAATAACGAAGGAGTGGCTTCACAAACAACTCTGTGACTGTTCTTGAATGGCCCAGCCAGAGCCCTGACTTAACCCAATTGAGCATCTCTGGAGAAACCTAAAAATGGCTGACCACCAACGTTTACCATCCAACCTAACAGAACTGGAAGGATCTGCAAGGAGGAATGGCAGAGTATCCCCAAATCCAGGTGTGAAAATCTTTTTGCATCTTTCCCAAAAAGACTCATGGGTGTATTAGGTCAAAAGGGTGCTTCTACTAAATACTGAGCAAAGGGTCTGAATACTTAGGACCATGTTATATATTTCAGTTTTTCTTTTTTTGTTTTCCCTTTTTTAATAAATCTGCACAATTGTCAACAATTGCTGTGTTTTTCTGTCAATATGGGGTGCTGGTTGTACATTAATGAGGAAAAAAAATTACTTATGATTTTAGCAAATGGCTGCAATTTACAAAGAGTGAAAAATTTAAGGGGGTACTTTCCGTACCCACTGTATATTATATATATAATAGATATATATCTCTATATATATATATATATATATATATATAAATAACCCTGGACAGTTTCCCAATTTACCTGGAGGTTTTCCATATACCTCCTCTCCTCTCCTCTCATCATAAAAATGGAGCCCCGCACATGACACAGCCGGTCACATCGCATCTTTTGCATGCTCAAGTTCGTTATTTCAAATGTAGACACGTGGCAAGCACACACACTGCACACTTCTGCGCCACATTACGGCTCTGACAAGGTTTTGTTTCGTCGTCCATGCCATAGGTGCAGATTTATGTTTCTGCCGGTCGGTGCCCTCTGCCCACACTGCATAACGCGCACTTGTAATATCGAGAGAGAGAGAGCATCCAGTTTTGTTGACATAAAACTGGATGCGCCGGCGGCTCTCTCTCTCACTCATATAGTGAGGGAAATCCACCTGCGATCCGAGCTGAGAGGTTAGGCTCACGGACTCAGTATGCGCTCTGCTATGATAACATGATCGATGCCTACATTCCACGCTGATAGCTGTTCCGGGCCGTTGTTTAGTTATCATCTCCATAAACATAAGACGCCGGTGCATCTCTGATTTGTTGTTGGTCTACCGTAACGCTCGTATTTCTTCTTCGCTGTGAATTGCAATTTCCGTTCATCTGACCATCCACAATCTGGGAAGCGCCACCACAAGAAGTCTGGAGGTACTGCCACTCCAGTAAGCCAAAGTGGTAAACAGCCACAGTGTAGGTATGTATCGATATCAAAAATATCAATACTTGGTGCCAGAGTATCGATAACGTCTCGCGGCTGGAAATATCGCGATAAATCAGCACATCAATGTATTGTCCCGCCCCTACTGTCAGTTGGTTGGTTGCTCTGTCTGTCAGTAAGGATCTGGAACTGATGCTTGTTATATGCTGATGCTTGCTGATCTGGCATCTTGATGCACCAAATGTTAGAGTGTGAAAGCAAACACTTTCCTAATGTGATGTTTTAGCACTTCTGTTGCTGTATTTAGGCTCTAATTATAAAAACTGTGTGTGTGTGTGCGCGCATTATAACACGTTTTGAATTATGCAATAGCACAGTCATGTAGGATTCTGCATCACCATCTTCACCTGTCTTCGCTGTCCCCCTTCTTGTCACTTCATTTTTTTTTAAGTAATACTATTTGGTATCCGATAGAGATAATGTTGTCATTATCAATAAAGGCACCAAGTTACAAACCCAAATATTTGTTGTCTGTTGCGATGAGTTGATAACTGGATTAATATGTTTTGTAAATCATTCAGACTGGTTTTTGTGAACTAGATGAACTTGAAAAGATCAGATTCAAAAGAATAATTTATCTACCAGTCACACATTGCCACTTCTCTCATCATGAGCTCTCGTTTTAAGATGAGCTTGTTGTCTCTGTGCAGAGTCAAATGTTTATGTGAAGTGCATCTGAAGACATAGGCAGAAACAGAAAGCTTTTGTGGGAATATTATTTCTGAATTGTACAGAACAGTTTTGCTAGTTCTCTTGCTTACTGGCAGATAATGCAGTAGACAACACTTGGCATTGTTTAGAGGGAGACTGGCATACTACTAGTTACTTTCAAGTATATTGCTGCAATTTTTATTTATTTTTTTGACGTGATGTGATTTCTGACAGTGTTTCATTGTAAGAACATCTGTTCTAATGTTTCTCTGTCTCTCTTTTTCCCCCTTCTGTCACTCTTCTGTCTTGCACATGGACATGTGGACCTGACATAATGATTGACAGGTAAGGGAAGCTGACTCTTTTGTGACAGTTTGTGGTGTGCTTTCTCTTTTCTTTGCTGATAATAGTCATTGTTCCTTAACACAATTTATATTACTATCAAAGTCAATGACAATGTCTTTGTCTGTGACCCCTAGAGTTTGAATAGCAGTACTGTAGGAGATCAGACACTCTTAATGTTTTTGAAATTTAAAAATGTATTTGATCAACAATCCAGTAATACTGTGAAATATTATTACAATTTAAAATAACTCTCTTCTATTGTAATATATTTTGTAATATTATAATGGTATAATTAGATGAGGAAGGCAACAACTCACTGTGTGATGGTAGCCTGAGAACGTAGTCGAATGTCCCTAAAATTCAAGATATGGGGCAACAATGCCCGTTTGAGTTGTTTTCTCATATTCACATCATATAGTTAAGCAATATCACACGAGCAATAGGCTAGGTGCAATGTCACATGTGTGCAAATGTGATACTGATCTTATACAACAGTTCAGTAAATAAAAAGTTAATATTGTTATTTTAGACACAATGTTGTCTGTTTTGCTCAATTTTGCCAACGAAAATATAAAGCAAGCAGAACTGTCGTCTCCAAGCAAAATCCAGAAGCATTTCATTTTTAATGCACGTGTTGACTGAATTGGGTGAATATTTTGGCGCGTTGGTATTGGAGCAGATCTGCACAGACTGCGACGGGGATGACACAAGTACGCGAGAGCGATTCAAAAGCATAAGGAGCCGTCTGCTCTCTAATCGCTCTCGCGATACTTTGATGTCACACACCGATCAGTCTGATGGTGATGATCCGCTTCAAGTCAAATAAATTATTAAAGGTATAGTTCACTCACCCAAAAATGACAATTGTGTCATCATTTCCTCACCCTCATGGTCCAAAAGAGGACAATGGTTAAAGAAATTCAAACAACAAATACTGTTTTTGTGTCATGACAGATCGCTGTAGCACCTCACTTCAAGCGGCATGTGAACCGATCATCTCTTACTAGTTATAGCACAAAATAAACATGAATGAACATCAGAAGGTATCTTGTTTCAACTGTGAAAAGATGTCAATCCACACTAGATTAGATAAGGGTCTAAAAAAATGACTGCAGTTAATGTCATATGCTGAACTTTTCACACATGTATCTTTAAATAGATTTTTAATGATGTAAGGTCTTTGTGTCATTTGGAGCGACCACTCATCATGTGGTGCGACCAATAATAGCAATAACTGTATTAAAAAATAAATTATCTAATTTCTGTGGCTGAAATATTTATCATTGTTATAGTATGCTTAAGTGAATGGTATTTTTAAAATATGTTTAATCAGTTTTATGCAATTTACAGAAAAATAAGTCTGCTAACTACAATTAAGAAGGCAACTCTGAAATTATAGAACAAAAATATGAGATCATTATTTACAAAAACTCAAAAGACATGCAAATATTTTGTTTCTAAACACTTTAATTGCTGAGAGGCTACTTTTTTAAGGCTATTGCCAATTCATCTAGATGAAAAAACACTAAAATCACTTAATATAACATTTTAATATGTTTTAATAATGTTTGAACAATTACAAAATATATATTTTTTTTTTGTATTTTAAAATTACGTATATACATATCACACACACAGTATATAACATATATATATTCTCACATAAGAATTTAATAATAATAAAGAAAAGAATTGTCATTGACACTAGTATGCGTTCTTGACTCGACTTAATTGTGGAACATCCTCACACCACATCCAACAAATAAATCACTTAATTGTGATTTACATGGCTGTTTGTATAATTAACTTTTTTCATTATTCTCATCCCATGGCAGGTCTTTTGTGATATGTTGTACTATTTAATTGACTAATAATAGCTACTCATACTTCTACAGTTTGCCTTCTTCTGTTATCCTGTCTGTCTCTGTTTAAGCTGTTGTCTTTCTTCTAATAAATCAACCTGTCTCTTTTAAACCCCTGGTATCCTGACTGCACCTGAGACATTCAGCCATATGCCTGTGGAATCATTGATATTCACACCGGCTTCTCTCAAGCGCGCACACACACACACACACTCACACAAACAAACAAAACCACCGTAATTAAGGCAGCATTTGAACGAGCATTCCTGCTGTGATCGAGCACTGCAGTGATTGATCAAGAAAATAGCACACACATACACACACACACACATACTGACAGTGTAAAGTAATTTGGTTATATGTGGAGCTGAATATCAAATCTATTTCCTCCAATCTGTGCTGTGTATATGTGAGTGTGTGTAGATCTGTGGCTAAATACCAGACTCATTAGGCCCGTTATTGAACGGCACTTGCTGTGTTTTTTCCCCCTTCCTGATTGGATTTTCGGTGCTCAGAGACTGTTGCTCATGGCAATGAGGAGGTTGAATAAATTAAGAGAGCTCGCATGAAAACACACACATACTGTAGATGCAGACACAGCTTTGCCGCACAGGTATTTGAATATTTTACAAGCATTTAGCCAATTACAATGATGGCTATTATTGTACTCAGATGAGGGTACATGCTGATCCAAACCTTGTGTTTTAGGCATCATTCATTACTGGTTAAATGCTAGTTCTAATTAATGTCTAGGATTTAAGGCCAAAGACCCACAGGATTTATCTTCATTAGGCTAAGACGAGTCGTATTTACCATAGACACGGCTGTGTGGCTTTACCAGGCGTTTCATTATTCTCCTGGTGGGTTCAGCAGCTGTTCATGCTGCTCACCTGGCTCATGTTGCCTTTGTTTACAGTTTTCTATGTAAGCAAAAAGAAGGTTTAGAACTTAACGATCCACAAGGGATGATGGGGATGTTGTTGTATGTGTGTATATGTGTTTTCAGTGTGTATGTTCCTGGTGCTCTTAGGCTAATCAGATTTTGTTCTGTAGGGTAATTGGGTTACTGATCATCTCTGGTTTTATACAGTATCTGTTAGCCTGCAGTGTTCATCTTCATGTGATCTATCGAAACATTTTTATTACTATAGTTCTTTTAATTTTGGGTAAAATTTTAGGTTGCAAATTTGTGTTTGTTTTTTGTTTTGTCTGTAGTTTTTCATATTTTCAATTTTAATTTGGTCTATTTTAGTACATCAAATAAACTAAATAAAAATTAGGAATGTTGCTAACTCAATAAAATGTTAATTGTATTTCTAGTCATGAATTTTTTATGGTGTTAGTTAATTATAATAACCTTATAAAGTGTATTCTGAAAGATTTAGTCAACGTCACAGCACTTATCATTTTGTCTAGTGCACTCATTTGAATTAACTCTCACAGCTATTATAGCTGAAGGTACTGTTGTATCATTCAAATCATTCAGGATATGACTCACTCTATGCTAAAAGGTTATTAGTCATTTTCTTCCCTCTGGCAAATCTCTTCTTGTCCCACTCTCCGCCACCACTTAGTCCCGACGCCACTCAGTTCTTGCTTCACTCAACACCCCCAATCACTTTCACCGCCTTGTCTCGTCTCAACCCCTCTCTCATAGTCCTGTTCTGCCTCACTGTCGCCCCCCCTGTTCCCCCCACCCGAGGCATTTCTCTTGATTAGAACACCGAAAGGCCTTTAGTGCCATTTACTGCATGTCTTTTGAAAGCCTTTACTGTATTCAATTCTGCAATGTATTGCAATAGAAGCAGCGACCGTGATGGTGTACAGTACTGTTCGTGTTGATTTTGGTTTTGTTGCCTCCAGCTATTAATGAAGGAATGCTTCTATATTGATCAGAGCCAGATTGAAATCAAAGGAAGTGAAAATTCTTGTTGCAACGTTGAGTTGTTTCTCAAGCCAGTCTGACACGTACAGATTTCTCTGAACCTGAAATTTCATGACATGAAGGGAAATTATGGTGTAACGAATCAGCTCATGAGGAAATATGAATAATTAATCATAACTAGTTATAATTAATTATGAATATTTTAGATCCGCTGTAGATATTTAGCTGACCTCTCAGGGTCAACTGTCTGTCAATTCTAAGAACCTTAATTTCCTGGTTAAGGGAAATAACTTTCTTACTGTACAATCTACAAAAGCTTGTAGCATAAATCTAAATGACTAAGTGACTCCAGTTATGAGCAAACAAATGAACAACGTCAAGTGTGATACAAAAAAGACTTTATTAACTACATAAACACTAAAACTAGTCCAACATACTACATAAACACAAAAACTGGTCTAACATCCTACATAAACACATAAACTGGTCTAACATACACATACACACACACACACACACACACACACACACGCATACAGTTGGTATAGGAAAGGGTTAAAGCTTAACTCAGTACAGAGAAGAGAAATAAGGAATGAAATTTATGGAACCATTTGCATATTCAACAGATCTACACCTGAGGGAAACGTCAGATTATTAGTTCAAACACACCTTCGTAAAAAAGTGTAACTGATACTTAATGCATAAATTAATAAGACTAAGTTTGATACTTCCGAGTCTCGTCTGTCTGAAAGAGATTCCTGATGCAATCTTTAGGCCCAAGATCTTGCTGAAGTTGGTTGACGAGAAAGAACCAGTTTGAGTCAGAGAATCTTGGTGAAATGAAAAGGTAGAGGCCGAAGCTTGGCACAAGCTTAGGGTTTCCGGGTGCGTTTTTCTCACATCCTCTCAGAATTAAAACAAACCACCAACACTGGGAGGGTCCCTGGAGTACAGCCTTTAAAGTCTGCAAAGATTCACGCATCTCAAGATGGGCTTGTCCAATGAGAAGGGAAGAAATTTCAAGCAGGAGGTTACAATTGCTGGAGGGTTTTACGACCCTATGTCTCTAAGCATGGTAATTTGCACATGTAATTTGCTTTGGGGTGTAAATTAATAAAGTTCTTAGACCACTAATAGTTGCGTAGGTGTAAACATACATTTACAATCTCAATAGATCATCCGAATACGAATTCATGATACTAAACATGGCTAGGGTAATATATGTACGCTGACAGAGTGGTATTTCGATTACATAGCCGCAATAAAAAGATACAATCTAAAGACAAATACACGATGACAATAATATACCGATGATTGAGGATACACTGTCATTCAAAGAAAGGTTTTCCTATTGATTAATTAGAGAAAAGTCCATTTCTACTGTGCAATGTGCCTCTTGCTCTGGAAAATGCAGTGAGAGTCTCTGCTCACATTTCTTTAGATCGTAAATGTATCTGGTGTCAGCGTTGCTATGGAACCAGGGGCCTGTTCGGCTTCCTGGGTGTTACAGAGTATTTGTTAAATCTAGATAACAAAATATATATTGTGTGTTTGAGTGGTCCAGATGCTACAATGGCAACCATGTGTTATCTACGAAAAGGTCTATGAATGGATGAAATTAACAATGTTTAGAAATTTTGAGAATTTTAATGTATGCAATTGAAGTTTTAAACAGTTTCAAAGTAGTTTTAGATGATGTATAGCACCATTACTTGCAGGACATTTCAAATTCACAATCAAGTATTTATATTTCGTAACACATATCAGTAGCATAAACCCTCTGAGGTTGATTAACGCGGATACGCGTTTTGAGGCATCGTCTCCTGATAACACCGAAAAATAACTTAAATTACACTTTCAGTTTTGATCTTACAGATAAGAGCAATACATCAATCGAATCTGTAAAGGGTCTACTTTTATTTGTATCCACACATAATAACAACGAAACTTGGATGATTTATAAAATAAAGAAAACCAAACAGGGTGTGCTGTCTGCCGCCGTGGTCTGCGTGATCTTTATTTAGAAACGCGTTATTAAAATGGACTGTAACTCAGCAAATACTCAACAAAGAGACATGAGAGATTTATCTATAGAAAGCTTGACATGTCTACTATTAATCTAAGCAAGTCTTATCGAAAGCAAATTTTCTGTGATAAAGTAATCCATATGAAACCAACGCGATGTCCAGTTTTTCAAGTCTCCCTTCATTATCTCTAATGCGACCACGCCCACGTGCTGAGCGCTATTGATATTATAATCATCCACGTGAAGCGCGCGGCGTGTAAACGCCCACATCACAGCAAACACAGCAGCCAGACCTCAAGTTTTACTGTTCGTGTCGCGCTGAGAGGAATAAGACAGAATTCACCTCAAGAAGCTTTGGATTACCTCAGGAAAAACATGAGTAAGTCTTTTTTATTAACATACTTGTATTAGTTTTCTCACAACTTGTACACATTTACTAGTTAGACTTTTTCCAAACTACAATTCCTGACTAAATGTATAATCAAGTGAAACATGAAGTTTCATTCACAGCATCTAAATGTCATGATGCCAGGATGTTTTTTTTAATGTTCTATAACAGACAGAAATACGATATAAAAGTAATATGAGTTATAATGTTACTAGCCTAATGTCAGTAAGAATGATTAGTCAAAACTTTACTGTGATAGGATATTCCTGTTCACGAATATAGCCTTATGTTTATAACTATAGTTTTTGGATAGTATAGGCCTACATACAAAGCATGCTTGTGTTTATGAATGTAACTAAGGTTCTGTTCATGAATATCTGCTCTGGTGTAAATAATTTGAATGTGCTATACCCGTGTCTTATGGAGTAATGACGCTGAAATGTTTGAAACTGTTTCAATTTTCGTTTAGGACTGTGGCTGCATCACCAGCATCTTGCACAATAAAGGCACACGCACGTCGTTCAGTTTTGAGCTTGCTGGAAAATCCTACTGAGTAAGTGCACAGTATAGTAATTGTATTATTCCTAGAAAATGTGGTAATATTATCTGTGGTTGATAGTGTAAAAATGTAGTTTCTTTGTTATTGGCATACTGTTTTCTCATGAAGTATGCATACTATACTAAGGCACCTTGGGGAGTACACCACTCTTGCCTTCACCCGCATCTCTCATAGGAAGGGGGCACTCATTCAGTTTTCAACTACAGAATTTTAGAGTAAGTGTGCATTCACAATTTTACAGATGTTACTTTCATTTGATCTAGTTACTTTGTGGTAAAATATGTTTGCTATGTGGTAACTGTGTTCTTTGTTTAGATAAATTAGTACTAGTATAAGTGAACATCATAATAATGTTAATAAAGTAGTTTGTGTAAACAGCATGCTTGCATTTTTATTTCAGATGTGAGAATAACAATGCAAAAGAACCTGTTGCAAAGAGAGCAAAAGCAAATAAGCAGCCCACTTGGTCATGGAAACCAGAGACTGAAGTTGACATGTTCCACAGACTCTGAGATTCCTGCCAGCACAGGAACCTGGACCACAGCTAAGAACATGTGATGCACACACTCCCAAAATGATGTGATAGTTATTCTAAATAAACTACAAACAAAAAAATAGATACATTCTTTTCCTCATTCTTTCTTGTAGCAATTCCCTCTCAGTCACTCCCCTGACAGCTCATTATGCAGCTCATTATACAGGCCTTTGTCTTCTCAGGTGTGAACCACAGCATTATCCATGACCATTCAGGCCCCCTCGCATATTTCTTTTCTACACAAAAAGTGTCTTAGAAAATATAAATCAATATATTGTTTTCTGTGAGAATGTAAACAAGATGATTTTCACATCATTCTGATGCAAAAACTCTAGACTTCAAGATCTGTTCTCAATAGTCCTGTGAACAAATATACTGTATGTGTTTTATGGCCTTATTCTGGGACTTTAAAATTTTAGTTTTTCACTAACCACACATAAACACTGCTTTCTCAAAAACACAATCATGTACATACATGCTGCTCACATATTATTGTAGCCCAGTTTGTGCTGATTATGGTGCTACTAAACTTAGTCATTAAAATGTTTATTAGCAACTGAAAAAAGCACAAATGTCAGGACATGTCAAAACTTCTCCAGGGCCCAAAACACCCTCAGACCCCAGAGGGTTAAGGAATCATTATGACAGGCTATGATATCGCCCAGAACAGAAGGAAGCATCTTTTAATCGAGGAGGAAGTAAAAACGGCTGCTTGGATTTAATGAGTCTTTCGTCTGACAGGAGCCTCTGCTGATGTCCAAATCCATTTTACCAATCCATTTAGTGATTTTAGTTTTATCACTAAACAGGCAAGTTTTAAACCATATTTGTGTGTGATTAAGACAGCACCAGTAAAGAATTTGAGTGTTTGTACTAGGTAAAAATTATGCAGTTTCTCATGTTTTTATTGCGGTCTTTGTCAGTGATTTAACCATAAACATGTCGTTATGAGATTTATCTCAGTAGAATGTTGTGACCTTGCTAGAATATTCCCTCTTTCAGGTTATTAATGTTCTTTTGGGTGAGTTAATGCTGTGGCAACAGCATGAGCAGGAGAGGCAGAGGATATGAGTTTTTTTTCCCGGCAAGACCGTGACCTTGGGCTCAGGTGGGGATGTTGAGTTTGGCTCTCGGTCGCTAAGTGGTAGAAGGTGAGAGAGAGAGAGAGAGAGAACGAGAAAGATAGGGGATGAAAGAAAAGGTGGCAGAAAAGACTGAAGGCTGTGAATGATGAAGAGATGTGCAAAGATGATTTGTGTAAGCTGGTAAAATGGCAGAGAAAGAGAAGAATGGAGGATAGTTTTATTGAGAGGGAATTTGTTAACCTGTTAGTGAATGGAATCATCATGTGATCAAATACATAAATGTCTTTATATCAGTTTTCCTCCAAATTAGACTTGTGTGATAGATGAGCCTTTGACCAATGGGCCAAACCACTTCCATAGTCAGACCCTGTCTTTGATAATGTTAATCTACTTTATAAAGTGCACATGGAGAATTATCGATAGTAGCATTCATTCAGTATTGAAATGTGATTAAAAATGGATTGGATTGTTGACTTGAAGAAATCCATTTCGAGTCCAGCCCTCCCATGTGCTTTTATATTTGATTTTTGCAGTGCTCTGTCGTGTTTAAAAGCAGTTTGTTTTCTCCTTTCTAATCAAATTTGTAAATCAGCAATCATCAAAACAACCCCAAGTGTTTAAGAGGGCCTGTTCAGTGACTGTTAATTTGCATACAGTATGTCATCTCTCTGTCTGAGTTTAGTGTGTGTTGTTAGTCAAGGTCTTAAGGTTAAGTGGTCCCTGTCACACAGGCTTTCACATCCTCTTTGCTTTTTCCGCAGAAACAACCTTGGATATCATTTTTCTACCAATTCACAAGTCTGCATATAAGCTGTTTTTGTTGCCGTTCAGCCCCTTTAAAGAGAGCAAGGAAGGAAGATTTTCAAGGAGGATGCCATTAAGAGCCTGTTTTGAGCCTTGAGGTCCAATTATTCTTTCTCAAACCAACTCCAACAAATGGTCCTTCAAACCAAACAGTATTTCCTCCTGTCTACATTCCATTTAAGGAAAAGCCCATTTGCGACTTTGACCTTCTAATAAAAAGACAATGTAATGAAGTTCTCTCTGTGTGTGAGCATGTGTGAATATACAAAGATCAATTTAAAATTCAGTTTAAACCTGGAAATAAATAGATTTTTTTTATATATATATACTCTCTTACGCTCACCAATAATGCATTTATTTGATAAAAATACAGTAAAACAGTAACATTGTAAAAAAAAAATCAATTTTCATATACTGAAAAATGTAATTTATTCCCTCTGATTGCAAAGCTGAATTTTCAGCAGCCATCAGCAGAACATCATTTGTTTGAATTAAACTATTTTGAAAAATTATGAATGTCTTAATACTGTCAAATCTAATTTAATGTGTCCATGCTCAAATATATGGATTAAAGAATCCTATATACACTTATAGCTAGTTGTACAAGCACATTAATTGTTTTCCTACAGGCATATTCGAGCTAAATGGAGAGATATGGAGAGTCTGTTATCATCACATCTGGTCTGATAAGCAGGTCTCAGGATTTAGGATGGCCCCTGAGGTGAGGAAAAAGGACAGATAGAGCTAGACCTGAAGAAATGAGTTATCAGACATAATTAGCCTATATGAGATTGGACTTTCCTCCATAGATCTTCTGTCTGTTTTCTATTGACCCAACACTTGGGTGCAGGTTTGTCAGAACATCTTCTAGTGAGGATTTTCAGTGTTAATGTAACTCCTTTGTAAGTATGAGTGGGATTTAGGGATGTATTATTGATAAAATAAACCCGGATTGTGTGTAATAAAGCTAAGCCTAGCTTGTATTTAGAGTGGGATTTGCAATGTTCACGACACAAAGGTGCAGGCATTAAGATGTCTGATCGATACCCGTTTCCTCTCCAGCATCTCCAAACAGCCCTGCGAACAAGGAATATCCCTGCAATCAATCGCACTAGAGAGAAAGAAAGAGTGAGCGAGAGAGAGAGTGCTGTTTACAGATGCACAAAGAACTGAGCCGGACTGAAATCTGACAGGCTGGGATTTGACCGTGCACTCCTCTCCTTCTCTCCCCTGCTGTCATAATATTGATTTAGAAATAATTACTGACTGCTTAGCCATTCCTCTCTCGTGTGTTCCTGTTCAAGACAACTTGCCCTCCTGCACCCCATGTGCCAACCTCAGACACATACACTCTCACACTCCTACACCCCAATCTAAAAGCACCTAACGCGGGAGCCCCACCTCCTTGTCATTATACATCAGAATGTCTGCTTCAACATTCATTGGCACACATTCAGCCTGCCTGCAGTATGTGCTGTGTGTGTGTGTGAGTGTGAGTGAGTGAGTGTGTGTCAGCAGAGGACGATGTAAAACTATGGGTGCACCGATCAGGATTTTTGAGGCTGATCACAGAAAGCAGTATCTGCCGATACCGATCACCGATACCTATCTTTTTAAAGCCTTCATTTTTATCATTTATAACTATTTCTAGTGATACTCCAATCAGGATTTTAGACATTTATTCAGGGCCTAAATTTAATTTTTTTGAAAATGGGGATAATTCTCCCCTCTTAGGTGACTCTTGTGAGAAGGGAAGCAGCTTTCACCACAGGAGTCGCGCCACTGATCCGTGGCTGGTACCACAAACACAAACATTTGAGACATATTTTGATTTCAAATCCAAACATATTGTTCGTCACTGAACATGCTTTCAAGAATTGCAATTCTTTTTTACACAGTAAGTAATACATCTTCACAGGACAGTTTAAACACAATAAACGTATAAGCAAACCACATATTCAATGCTTTACTTTGATTGACTTCTAGATTTATATATTAGGTGCTCAGAAAGTGGCACCAAACAGTTAATTACTTTTCTTACGTCATCACAAAGATTACCATTGACAGAAATAATCATGTGTTCTAAGCATTTCGTTTTATTTAAATCTTTATTACAAGCAGTCTTGCTGTTCATAAAGAACTTTGTTTTCCTACTTCCACGAGTGCCATCTATTTTTTGCCTTGTTTATCTAAAAGTGCTTTTTTCCTTTAAACCTAGCCAAAAAGCAATATTTGTTGACTGTGAAACACAGTAGACTTCAGTTTTATGCATTTATGGTGTAATTACTACATTGCTGGTTGTCCAAACCATTGATCAATATTACTGCAAAAAATTGATGTAGTACTTATCAGCGCTGCAAAAACTTCACACCGGGGAGGCATTGATCGTTTTTTTTGAGATCGGCCTTTTTAGAGAGCGCCGATCAATCATCCCAAGGTGATTATCGGGCGATAGTGATCGGTAGCGATCAATCGGAGCACCGATCGATATAAAACCATACGAGATACATAGGAACATGAAGAAAAACAAGGTATTGTTGGTGGCGCCTAGGTGCAGGCGGAAGTAGCAGAAGTGTGACCATTGTTTCGCGCTCGGTGTGAAAGCCACCGATATCGTCGGCGATCACATCGACGTTTCGACATCGCACTGCCGGATGGAAACGGCCGTTAGTATTTTGTATTGTTATTCCATGAGTTTTTTTGTTCGTTTTGCTGTGCTTTTTTTGTGGGTGTTGTTTGAGTTTGTTTTGCTGCGTTTTTGTTTTTGATTTTGTTGTTGGTTTGCCTTTTGCTTTTAGTTATGTATTTGTATTTTTTTTTTTTTTTTTTTTTTTTTTTTTTTTTTTTGTTTGTTTGTTTGTTTTTTGCTTTGCCTTGTTTTGTTCTTCTTTTGTGTTTGCCCCATTCCCCGATTTTACAATTTGTTTAGGAATGGATAACATCCGGAATTAAATTTTTTCAGTTCCTTAAACAATTCTATTCATACGTTTAGGAGGGCATTGCAAAAGGACATTGCACACACACACACATTTAATGACTTTCAATAATTATTCTTAGTAGTTTCTTCAGGAATTGGTATGCAGATAGGTGCTGTGTTCTTTGTGGGACATGTTAATGAACCAATTCTTTGTGGAATTTTTTCATTCCCTTTCAATTAAGTTATTTGTATAGCACTGTCACAAGTACAAATAGTTCACCGCAGCTTACAGAAAATAAGTTTCTCCAATATATTTAGTAGTAGCTTATCAGCGGTTTCTGTCAAATTGTCAAATTTTTAATGGAACCAAACTTTTATTTTACCCAATTTTTACTATGTATTTCTGTTCTTAGTTCCTAACCTTATCTATTCATTTATTCGCAATCTGTCTAGTCTATTCTGAGATATGAATTTCAGTTCTGTAGTTGTTGATTGTTCATCTTTCTATATTACCGTAATTGCCCCTTTGCTGCTGCCAGGTTCAGGGTCAGTGAGAGAGTAGTCAAATACTGAATTAAAATGATATTAAATAGAGGTATAGTGCGCCAATTTTGTTTCTGCTGGTGGGGCCAACAGCCCTCTTGACATTTGCCATTAAAATAACGCCAAAAACTTCCTCAAATGAACTATAAATACGAGAATAAGGTTGTAAAAGCTGCAATCCATTTCTTATTGGTTAAAATTATTGGAGACTATCTCGTGTTTTTCGAGATAGTTCACCCTCTATGCATTATTATACTATTTTATGTGTACCTCTATGCATAGGCGCCGATCCCGTGGGTGCTCAGGGGCTCGAGCACCCACAGGTTCGGCGCCTATGCATAGAGGTACACATAAAATAGTATAATAATGCAAAGGACTGCTCTTTAATGCACTTAGTCAGCATGAGAGTCATGGTCAGGGTTTAGCTGCATTTAATCTGCTATACTGAGGGGCAGCTCTGGGCCCTTCACTCTTTAGTGGTTGTAGATGTGCACTATTTTAGAATATGAGACCATAAAACATAGTATTGAGGAGAGACTTCACTCCCTTAACAAGCTGTTATGAAACCTCTCCAGAGAAACATGATCATAATTGTTAATAGCATCTCTGCACTAATGTTCTGAACCATGAAATCCGTTATTGGAAGTACCTCTGCTCAACGGCACTCTGTGACTCTGAAGAGGCTAGGTCAGTTCGGATGTATCGGCTGGAACTGAGAATCTGAAGCCAAATTTTCCAGAATCTTATTTGAAATTCCTATTCTAGTTGTTTCTGCAAAATGATACCAAGTAACAAAAAAATCCTTTGTTTGATTGAATCAATCAGCCAACTGATTTATAGTGTTGTCAAGATTGTAAACTAATCCTCATTTCTCTGTGTTCGCCAGTGGCATTTATTGGACATGATGTATATCTTGGCAAGAAACCGATGTGCTATATGGCCCCATATTGCTGTGCTGTTTTGAGAGAGTGTGGTGAACCAATTACACTGTTTATCTCATCTTTGTGGGCTCCATGGAGCTGGACCTCAGCGTATCAGTTTCCACTGAGCTCCATACGGCTTGCTGGCAGACAATAGCATGCTGTGAGGGGTTAAAATCTGTTTCCAGCCGATTAGATGCGTTTAGCACCTGAAGACAGTCATTTTTTTCCGTTTTTTCAGCCTTGCTCATTTGTCAGACACACAGAGTGAGCAGGAAGTGGAAGGGTGTCACAGGAAATTGGAAAGGTCATTTTTCCTTGGCCTCTCTGATGAAAATGTTCCTAATTTCCTGTCTGCTTCTGAACATTCCGAACTACCCTGACAGACATGGACAGATCCTATAATCTTTCTAAATGCTGTCATAAAGCCATTCCATATTAGCATGGACTAAATCGTTATGCATTTTAGAGTATCATTGAGTTAATCACATCTTAGCAACTCGGCACTTCCATTAAAGTGGTTTGTGCCATGGTCAACTTTTCTGACTAATATTGGATTTCTCGTGTTAGATGTTATTCTCTCTCTGTCTGTCGCTTTCTCTTCTTTCTTCTTATAGTCGCAGAATTAAGAGAGCCCTGCGGTGAGTAATATGCTTCTGACAGACCTCTTTGAACTAATAAAATGATAGGCTATGCTCTGGCCATTAGTCTCTGGTCTGTAAATAAAAGCTGTGTCGCAAAGAGCTTGAAACACACCCAGTGTGAAGCTTTTCCCCTAAGAGCAAATTGCAGTGGAACTGTGGTAAAAAGGGACTGTCCTTGCTACAATATCACACATTTGGTACATTGTTATGAGTATCGGCTGATTATTTAAAAGGAAACACTGATTGGTATACTGTTTTATGGAGTTTTAACTAGGAAAATTACATCATGACGATAACACCACTAAAATTTCATAGATCGTAAACCAGCCATTGGTAAATTGATAATATACAGTAATATGAGATGTATATACAAATAGACAGCACACACTCAATATCTTGTTGAAATACCCAGACAGGCCGATGGTTATTTAGTGTGTTTTTTATGCTTCCCTCGAGTTGTGTATTTGTTTACACATTTTAGTGTGGTATGTAGCTATAAGCTAAATAAATGTCTTTAATTATCTGTTGTTTTAACACATCTTTTTCCAGTGGATACAGCTGCAGTCATTTTTCACGACCTGCTCCACTGTAATTTTCTCACATTAGGTGCTGTTCAAGACCATTAAACCTAATGAACGTAATGAAGGGTCACAGTGCCACCCAAACACGAGTAGAGGTTTAAAGCCATGTGGCAAAAGACTCCACCTGCTAAACCCATTTGAAAATATTTTAGCCCAGATTCCAATTACGCAAATGTCTGTGCTCAAAACATTAACTTAAATTGCATCAAAACTCTTACCACCAGACCTTTACGAAGTTGCATGTTCAGGCTCTGGTTTGTTATAGGACATGCTATAATGATTGCATTTGAGCAATTAGAAGGATCATGTAGAGACCTTTTAAACAAGGGGTTTTTTTACAAGTTCTGTCTGGGTCACAGATGTCTTTATTAGTGGATGAAGGCACTTTGTTCATGTTGAAATTTCAAACAGGATTATATTTCAGACTTTAATCCAGAAAGTTGCTAGTCATAGATCCCGTGAGATGTCTAAATGGAAAGGACAGAAAATAGAATCTGTTTTATGGCTAATGTTTTAAACGCTTTAATATTTAGTGGGCAAACGTGGTCCAAGTGGTCAGACAGTTACATTGCATTAGCAAATAATTTAAAGCTCTTATTCCTGCTCTCAGTCCACACATCACTGGTCTAGATGTATTTATACAGCAAATTATTATACCATTTTACTGACCACACAAATAAAGACTGAGCAGATGAAATGGTGTGTTTCATTGTAATTGCATAATAGTTTAAAACAGAATGACGACAGTAAAGCGTTCACACATTTTAACACTTCTCCATGAATAGAGCCATTTGGGTAAAGGGAAATATGGCAATTTTGGCTATTGTAGGTTCGTAACTCCAGATGTTCTACATGCTTTATTTACCAAGTTGGGTTGAAATAATTGCATGTTTGTAATTCCCAAAAAATTGTGCAGCAAGCAAAAATACACAGCCACAACATTCCCATCTTCACAAACCTCACAGTTTTTTTTTTATGTTTGAGTCTTTAAATTTCTACCCATTATGCGTCTGACTGCAGACAGCGCTGTTGCTGCATTAAAAGACAATAGTACTTTGTTATTTACTGCCAATTTGTGTCTGGTTTCTGTGAAGCTTGACAGAGCGAGGCAGCAGCAGAGCTGGGGTTGTGATCAGTCCCAAATGGAAAACAGGGAGGGCTCATTTAAAGTGATTGTGGTGTTTTTAAGAGTGTGTGTGTGATTTTCATTTGAGCTGTCAATTCTAGGACTGATTCAGACTGGTGAGATGTTTTTCCAGTGTCAGAATTCATCTCACTCATATATATCTACCCTTTATGTCATGGGTATTTACTGTTCATTAATTTGAATTTGCAGTTAATCTGTCTGGTTCTTGATGGTTCTTTCAAACACTTGTTATAATAGACACACTAAATTAGGCCCTTTTAGTCTAGGTACCCTCACCACTGCAGTGAGTCCAATCTAGTCTCTTGCTTCTCATTGTCAAATCAGATTGTCTCTGAACCATATCTATGACCCTGAGCCCAGTACGCTTGAGACTAACTTTATAAAACTATTCATCAAAATGACATGGGCTAATGGATCAGTTCTAGCCTTTACCAACTCTGAACTGGTGGGGTTTTCAAAGCAAGACCCTATTTAAAGGTCTTCCTATCACCCAGCTTCCTGAATCCATGTCAAAACACTCCAATCAACATTTTTATTCCACGTCATACCATTATCATGAAATATGCTTTAAAAAATAGGCATTGTTCTAGGATTTATTGCTGAGTATAAGAACATCTAATGCGAGAGGATCTGATTTATACACCCACAAATGTGTATCATTAGATGATAATGGACCAGCTGTTATAAACCTCTGGCTTTTTAATGCGTATGACACTGACTGCTTTGGCAGGATAAAACGTCTTATAAAGTGTGTGACACATGCTTAATGTGTTTCAAAACAAAGTGGTTGTGTTTCACATAGTCCACTTAATGGCACCAAGGTCAAATGACTACATGCTTTGCTTACAAGTAAAAATGCCCCAAGCTCAAAGCATAGCACGTCAGCCGAAATCGGAAAATGACACCAGACCAGATATCAGTGCACACCCACTCATAAATCTGTAATTTAACACATCCATCCCTCTGCATTTATTATATGTGCATTTTTAACAAGAACAAGCCGTGAGACGCATTACCAATTTATTTATTCATGCTTTATTATTTTATTTTTTTTACCTTGCTCATAATTTTGTTGTGCATGTACCTGTATTTTTGCCTTCTTCCACTGGCTTCCTTGAGTCTGTACTGAGCACATGGACATTTTCTGAAGTGTTTTGCCTTGAGTCAATGTGGCCTCTGTCACATTTGTGTCAGTGCGCATCTGTGTGTAATGTGTCAATTGCACTAGGCTTTAGCTGTCAGTGTGAAGTAGTTTTACGTCATGATCACGTTTCTATGTCGTCGTCTTGTACTACCTCTGGAAACAGGCCTGTATGGAGTGTTTGTTTACATGCAGGTGTGTGTGTGTGTGTGTGTGTGTCTTGCATCACACAGAATGACATCTGCTACAGGAGATGAATCTTGGTCTGGCTGCCTGGTCCCCCACAGGTTTCTTGTAACATGTTTAGCTTCGTACCCTGATATGTTTGCATCATCATCATGAGTAGCCTCAGCACTAGTGACAGTTTATTAACACCATAGTTAAGATAACAACTCAAGATGCCAGCTTCACTGGTTTATTTACATTTTTGCAGTTTTGCTTTTACTGCCTAGAACTCCACTTGAATTGCAAAGAATGCATGCTTCTCACATTAGGAACTGCTTGTAGAGATAAATAGCAATAAGAAATGCATTATAATACACTGGCAAATTGTAGTAGTAGTTCACTTGCACGTGCTTGGCTGGATTTCTACCATACCAGCGAATAAAAGTCCAGACCCCCATTTAGAAAATAAATTTCACACAAACTAAATTAACTCTGGTGTCAACCATACCATGATTAGGACCTATATTATTGCTCAGCCATTCATCATTAAATTGATTTAAGATATTAGCAGTCAACAGACAGCATCCTTGAAGATGAACCAGAGTGCTGTTTTCTTCTGTTATGACCTCTAATAGGCTAAAACAGTGATTTCCCACCTTTTTAAGTGCGGCACCCCTTTGGAAATTGTAAACAAAATAGTGGCACCCTTACACACATAAAGATTGTTCACAATATTTGAAATTTAAAACTGCAATATGATACTTTGAAAGACGATGTTCGGTACAGCAGGGAAGAACTGCAGAATTGTGAATATACTACTATATATCTATATATATATGTATGTGTTGTGTCAGATATTTTTTTCTATTAGTTGTTTGTCCACTGGAGCAATCATGTTAGGCTAATTCTAATGAGGAAGACAATTATATGAAAGATTTTAATGTAGGGCTACTTTTATCATATGTAAAACATTGTTAATTACCATTATAATCTTCATCGGGTAGATCTCGGTAATCTCCCAAATTTTTGCTCACTCTGTGTAGTTTGATTTTACAGTGGAGTTAAATTTTGTTTAGCAGTTCGCATGAAGATAGCTTGTATTTCAAACCTGAATGTGATAAAAGAAATGAAAGTTAAACAGTTCAGCTAATTTAAAGATAGAAACAAATAAAGAAATTATGATATGACTAGCAAACGATAAATAATATAGAATAAACGACAGGCCTACACAAAGGAATTCAAATAAATTGCTGTGGGAGTTTTCGGTTAACAGTCTAAGGGTTATTAAGAGATTTTTTTTTTTTTTTACCAGTTATCCAAATAATGTTTAGTCCTAGAAAGCTATATTATTATCAGAACACGTGAGCATAACATAGCGGTTAGCAGATCAATGAATGAGAGGGCAGCGTTACCAGAGATACCCATATACCACACATCATGTTACAACACAGTAGGGCTATTGCAGACAGAAACGATACTGTATTACATCGATGTTTCCTGTCGGTCGTTTTTCGAGTGGACTTTGCTGTTCCGATTCGCTTGAACGGTATACGAGTGGCGCGACTGAGCGGAGCGCACACGCATAAAGCGGAGAGCGTCACACCACGTGAAAGTGAAACTACTGTGCGGTGAACTAATTTTCGGCAGCCGAAATTTCGGTGCATCTCTAATTATTGGCGACATCAGAAATGGATATTATATAATAGATGCTTTTTTGAACATTTTAGCAATTTAAAAATATTAAAAAATGATTTTTTACACGGCACCCCTGCTCTCAACAGACGGCACCCCAGTTGGGAAACACTGGGCTAAAACATGAAGATGCCACTCTAATATATAAATAACATTCATACTTCATTTGACTGTTCACTGCTCCTGTAAATTAAATAGATTTTAAATGCCAGTGCACATTGATTGTTGTTTTTCATTTTCATTTCATTTTGTTGTGCTCTGCTTATTAATCTTAAGAAAAATTATAATTTAACTGTGTGTTTTTCATAGTGATGTAGTTAAAGATTGTTCTTCATGTCAGACCCATTTCTGCAGTATTTGCTCTTTATTATTCTGTTCCCTCCTTATTCTCTGTTTTGAAAGTACAATGCTTGTTGAAAGACGTTTATGTAGATTTGGGTGCTGTTGGAGTGAACAGTATTGCTCATAATTTTGCATGTGAGAGTTTGAACATGAACATGACATGTTCTCTGCTATTAGCATAAGTCAGACATAAAGCTCCTTATACTGCACCTTCACCTTCAAAGTTAAATAAAGTAGAACTCAGTAACTGGATTTTACAACTTTTTCTATATATTACAAACTTCACACAAAGTTTACACTACACCTGTGTCGTAAGTTGTTATATATTAAAAGGCACAGTAAACAATATAAATTCATTTACTCACCCTCATGTCATTCCAAACCTGTAATACTTACTTTCTTTAATGAAACACAAATGATACGTTGGATGGAATGTCTGAGCTGTTCTTGTGCATGAAATGAAAGTGGATTTTTTTTATTTATTTATTCCTTTTTTTTAATACCAGGCTCCAAAATGGATGAAGGATTTTCGGTAACGCTTTAGATTACAACCCACAATGTACTGCGGAAGTAAACAGAATTTATAGCGTAACTTTTTTGTAATACAGTGTACATATTCAGTACCTCCGTATTGGTATAAGGTAGCAATATGCGACGTTTGGAGAATAAAGGAGTAATAATCTGTAAAATTACAAATTATTTCTACTGTAAGTATTTTGAAACTAAGGGGTACCCTATTCTAATATTATATGGGGTATGTATGACCTTATATTTGCAAGCGATTAAGCAAAAACATACACTGTGTACTTTTTTATAGCCTACACATATAAAACACGCTGGTAATTGTTTCAATCCAAACGCTCGGTTGAGAATGTTGGGTTAGGAAACTGGCTTGATTTCACCCAATTTGGGTTGATATCAGTAATAAACCGATGTTGCTGGGTTATGAATGTGGAGAACGTGAATGAGAGCATGCAGCAAGTCAAGTGAGTTCCCCCCCAAACGTGAACGGTTCTGTGTGCGACGAAATCCGTGACTGCAGTGCTTAAGACGGGAATGTGTGTGGAAAATAGGAGAAAACTAATCGAAGTGCAGATGAGGGACAACTTTGAAACTGTCTGGTGTGTGTTCCTTTAAAACTGCAGCAGTGAATGGGGTGAGCGCGAACTGGAAACAGCTGATATGGCGCATGAGACGAGTCTATCCGTTTTAGCAGCGCTCATGACAGGAATATGTGTAGAAAATACAAAAAAAACTAATCGAAACGAAGAGGAGAGAGATTTTTGAAACTGACTGGAATGCGTTCTTTTAAAACTGGAGGGTTTTGTCGAGTATGTTCTCACAACATTGAGCAGCGATTGATGAGCGGTAAAACCGGGAACTGAACTAGTAAAAATGGTGCTTGAGGACGTGGATCATAACGGTAAAATCAAAGATGGTAATATCCTGTCAGTTCGCTATAATACACAGTTTGATCTTGACTTTCAGTGTTTATTACTGTGTTTATTGGCGTGATGGTTTGGCCATAATAGTTTAACTAGTCATTACTAGTTAATCAACTAGTCATTAATTCAGTGGGTGAAAAACATGAACAAATTGAACAAAATCTATCCTTAAACAAGCGTTTTCAAAAGAATTTGGTTTAACTGTATAATCTGTTTAAGTATGGAGTTGCTTTGCTTTTTTTTCTGAACTGGTGTAATACATTTGTATATTTTATTATTTGTTGCCTGTGTTGTTACTGTTGTCAAATTGTGTGTGATTTTAATTTTAAAACCCACTTTGGGTTAATTTAAACCAGCAGTAGGCCTATAGTAAATTGCAAACAAATTTGAATTAAATAAAGCAGTCCACCATGTTTATCGATACATTACCTGATATATAATGTATGACCTAATGTATAAACAATCATTTCAGAGCAATTTGTTGTAGCCACTTACCCTGTAACTACATGGAACCAGGGGAGAACAAAGCACCACTTTAATTTACAGCCCGCAAATGTTGTATTTACCCTGTAAATACATGGAACAAGTTGGACTTAAACAAAGAACAAGTGTATATTTGCAAAGTAATTACAGAGAAAAATATTGCACAAGTTTTAATTTAATTGTTCGATGGCCAAATAAACCCTCTAAATTTGTTTTGCTATAAAAACACCACAGTATACATCCACTGAAATACAAATGTTGTATCATGTATTTTTTCTGCAAACATCTGGAAAGAGGTAAGCATGTTTTAAGCTGCACTGAACCTTGATGGTATATCATGCAAAGTTATTTGGTGATAGTGGTGTTGAGAAGTTGCTGATGAGAAGTTGCTGAAATTGACGAATAAGCTTTCATAAGGTAAGTAGACTTGTGAATTATAAATCATAGCAGAAACTCATTGACTCATTTCACTAGATGTCCAGTTTTGTTGTTCAGTAATCTCCATCATGTCCGTCCTTTAATGATAGAATGTGTACCCCATGGTTAAAAAATACCTATACGCCTATAATAAAATACCATTATAAAATTATAAAAAGTATATATCGTCTTCCTAAATCATTCCCAAACATAAGATTGTCGTTTAGGCCATACATACCACGTAATATTAAAATAAGCACCTCTTAGTTTCAAAATACAGTATAAATGATTTGTAATTTTAAAGGTTGTTACCTCTTTATTCCCCAAACTTCGCATATTACTCCCTTTTTTAAATTTACCCCCCCCCCCCTTTTTATCAACGGAGGTATGATAAGGTATAGACAATTAATTACATAAAAAGTTAACCTGTACACTTCATGTTTGTACTTACGGCTAGTCTTTGCACAGGTGCATATCTGGTTGTTACCCATAGTTCCCAACCGGAAAACACATTGTTCCCCTCTCTAACCTACAAGAGTGCTTTATTAGGTACAATAATACACGACCGGAAACCAGTCAATTCAGTTACTTACATAGTTCTTTGCGGGGTGTAATCTAAAGCGTTACCGGATTTTCTCTAGAAAACAGCTTACATTTTCATCTGTTTGTCTGTTGTTTTGGTTTTCAAAAATCATACAGGTTTGGAATGATATGAGGTTAAGTAAATATTGAGAGAAATTTTATTTTTAAGTGAAATAATCCTTTAAATGATTTCGAATGCTGCAGGGGCGGATAAAAAGACTGCTTCCTTGTCACATTTGTGCTCTTCATCTGTAAGCAGGTTATGGTTAGCTTGAATATGAATGAGTATGTATTAAAAAAGGGTGATAGAGAGTTCAAATTGGGATTATATCACAGGCTGTGGGTGTTTGATTAACTGAAGGCTTTTGGGAGGAAAGGAGCTTCTGTTAACAAATGATGAACTGCATGCAAACTGCAGCTTTGCTTTACTTTAGTATAAGCGATTCACCCCACAACACACATTGAAAAGGTATGAGAGAAATACGAGTGTGTCTGCATCACATTAACCGATTCACCCCACTGATCAGATGCTTTGGGGGAAAAAGACAGCCTGTGTGAATGTGTGAGTGAACGCGTACGACTCATGGAAGCCAAACTGTGATAAGAGAGGCTTTAAGTAGAACAGCAAATGATGTGTCTGCCAATGAGGCCAATTCATGTGTTTGTGAGCGAGAGACGGACAGATGCACAAAAGCATCCCTTTAACTGTTTCCTGTCTCTCACATGCTGATAAAGCAAAAAAAGAGTCAATTTTGTTTTGTGTAACTGTAAACAACATGTAATATTAGTCGTGAACTGACACAGTTTAAGAGATAAAAGACAGACCACTCTTAGAAAAATAACTGAGATTGTAAAGAAAATTGTATATGCTTTTTTTATTATCTTATTTTTTTAACTCTCAGACACTGAGCACTTAAAAACAGTCGAAATTCACATTTCATATGAATCAAACCGGTCTGATTACTTGACCATGAGATCCTCTTTATAAGCTCTAGCACAGTAAATACTGTACATCTATACATACAGTCTGGCTGGCCTTGTGCTGAAAAGCTATTAATCCTAGCAGGCTGATATGTTAATGTAGTGGCATAAACTGGCTAGAGTTAAAAATAGTGTTCCATAGTGAAAAGCTGTGATTGAAATTCAGCAGTTTGCTTTTGAAGAATTCAAAGAACAATATTTGGGCATTGGATCTCCTCCTGTGATTTCCTGGAATGATGGGAGGTTCATCAGGTGTCATGACTGCTGACACAAGTCATCTCCATATGCTTCAGAAAGCATGTTTTTCCTCTGCCCTTGAGCTCTTTCCCTCTCTTCTCAATCTGTCATTGTCATGCTCAGGGTGAACTTTATCAACCCCTGGTGACCTTCAGCCCTGTCTCCAGAGTGTGATCTTGTCTTGGTTCAAAAGAGTGCTAATGAGAAAATGAGAGTCCTTAGTAGTAGTGATTCGGGGAGTCTGATAAACACAAATAATGATTTATACTATATTCCTAGTGCGCGTATAGCCAGGACCCTTTTACAGCTTGTGTAGAATGATTGCACCAGATTTTGCCATGTTATTATTTTTACTTACCCCAGGCTTGTTGGGAAAAACATGCCTGTGGTGACATTTCTGCAAAATTATATTATCTTGCTTCTTGCATGTTTTGTGACACTTTCAAAGCAGAATGTCAAGTAAGGCATGCTAAAAATGCATTGAGTTGCATTGCAAGTGCAGTGTTGTACCAGGTGAGCTGCAGAGCAAGTTTACTACATCAGTAAAGCCATACATACAGTGATGGTTGTATAATATGAACGTCAAAATATATTAATTTTACAAATCATACCCTATGGTAAAAGTGTTTTCAGGTCAGTAACATAGTATTGTGTAAGTATTTGCACAAAAGTCTTTATTAATCAATAATCTGAACCTATAATCATCAATACAAATTGTCACTGCTTTACATTTAGTGTTCCTTTCAGCTGGAAACTGCAGTCATTTATATGTATAGGTATGTCTTGGGAGTTTTGAAAAAATGTTGGTCTTTACAGTTTGATAGCTATTTATTTATTTCTGTTTGAATTTACTAAATATCCTTTGTATAGAAACAAAAAATAATTTCCTGTGCAGGTGTTGGTTTTGCCAGCACTGAGAATTTAGAGTTCAGAGTTGGCACTTGTCATGCAGTCATGCAGAAAGTGCTGTGAAACTGTTTGGCTCAGGTAAGACTAAATTAATGGAGTCAATTATAAAGTTCAGAAGCATTCAAGTGTGAACGGCACACCATCATTTTCTCTCCCACTCTATTAAACTCCCCTCACTGGAGAAATAATTCTTACTGAATGTTTAAGAATGAATTTAATGAACATACAGTATGTTAGTTGCACTGATGGATTTGTTTTCTGCAGGTTTCTCATTCAGGTGGATCATTGACAGTATGGACTTTTTTAGTATTGAGTACATTTGCTAAATGAAGTCAGTTCAGTTGAATGTATATTGTGAACTCTAAGTCCGTGTGCATTTTGAGTCTTTGTGTGTGTGTTATGACTCTTTGATCAGGGTTGAGACCTGGGCAGGACACCAGGAAGCACAGGTTCTGTCTTTGACAAGCATTGTTATTTACAGGTCAGGGGAGAAGGCAAGCCAAGCGTAACATTTAGGCTTCACTGCCAGATTGGTGACTCCAAGGAAGTTTGTCCCGGCTAAAATGTCACTACTTGGATGTTAACATTGTGCTACAAGAGGTTTTTGTGTGTGGGGGTGTTTGAATGTGCCGGTTTGTGGGTGTCCATCAAACTTGTTTATTATTGTCAAGCTTGTCCCGTAGGTTTGTGCTTCAGTGAATACAGTATGCGTGGTTGAGTTCAAACAGGGCAAGTGTGAGCTTGCGACTCCACAAGGTTTTAGAACTGCTGTCCTCAGGTTACAAAGTGTCAAGACGTTAATGTAAACAAGCATGAAGTCTAGGGTATTGAGTATGTGTGAGGAAAAAATTAAGTTTTACAATAGCAACATGAAAGAATAACACCTAAAACTCATATTTAAAGGATAGTATTTACACCAACCTAACAATAAAGCTGCATTTGCGTTACTGACGAGTGATCAATGTGAATGTCTAAATTGGACAAATTACAAGACGGTAACATCCTTTCTTCATCATTTGCTATGTTGTCTGTTAAACAAATATGTTGTTTTTGTGAACTAATATGCAACAAGCTGTCTAAATATTTCACCCTCAGACTGTGAATGGCGACCGAGCATGGCCCGTTTGGCTTTGTTTGTCTCAGCTGGGCTTGTCCCCTGCCGCGAGTGTTTTGACAGCCAAGGCTTGGCCTGTCACCCGTATGAGTACAGCCTGTGTTTTAAATGAGAGGGGGAGTGAGGGAAGAGTGTGAGAAGTATTGTGCACATGAGTGCACATGGTTGTATGTTCACACTGACTAGGGCTGTCAAAAAAAAATTTGAATTTCGAATATTCGTCGAATTAAAAATAAAAATCCACAGTTTTAGTTGTGTGTTAATTTTAGGTATGTGTTAAGGAGGCAGCCTTATCAGATGCGATGACGATGTAAGTCATGATGCACTTGGGTCTCACATGAAAGAGCCGCATGTTTAAAAAGCCATGTGAAATTAATGCAAGTTCATCTTTGAAAAAACATATCTCGAGACTTAATTGCGGTCCCCCCCATCCCACTTGCAGCTCGTGTTTTTAAATGAAAAATGTACTCAGTGTGATTGGCTTTCGGCCCTTTGTATTAAACTATGTGAGTTAAAAGGACAGCCCCAAAAAAATATGTGCTGTTTGTTTATAGTTGTTTAAGAAACTTAATTATAATTGGTTTATAAACATTATTTTAAACATTATGCACTTTTTTCACAGATAGTCATGTTATATTATGCTTTGAATAAACGTGCGTTAATAATATTTTGCTCAATGTGCCCTCTTGTGGCCTCAGGAGAGAAGCCAAACGCTTTTATTCACCCTAACTGAAATTATGCATTTTAAATTCAAATATAATTCAAATTTTTTATAATATTTAAGTACAAAATTCAAATTTTTTTTTTCAGCCATTTTGACAGCCCTAACACTGACACTGCCTGTTTACCACTTGCCCTCACTCTGTGTGTCTTCCATCTTGAATGAATTTGCTTGATATTTAAAGGTGATGTGAGGAATTTTTTTTAATTGTAAAATGTTTTGCTTTTGATCAATCGTGTCCTTGCTGAAAAAAAAGGTATTCCTTTTTTAAATCTTACTAACTCAAGACATTTGAATGTTTGTGTATCACGTTTTCCAGAAAAATATGAAGCATTACAACTGCTTAAAATAATAAGAAATGATTCCTGGGCACCAAATCAGCAGAATGATTTCTGAAGGATTGTCACACTGAATATGAAGTAAGGGTGCCTGAAATGCTTGTAAAACTATCTTCAAAATAGAAATAAGTCATTTTAAATTGTAATGTTATTTCATAATATTATAATAAAATTACTGCATTTTTTATTAAATAAAAGCAGCCTTGATGAGTATAAGATACTACTTTCTAAAACATTTAAAAAAATCTTAATTACTCCAAACATTTAGCTGACAGTGTGCATGTTATTTTGCAGTTTACATGTGCCTACTATATTTAATATTTTACCTTACATACAGTACACCGAAGTACTACATAGAAAAATAAGACACAGAGCAGTCGGTAAGTCTGTACCACATGCACAGATATTCTTGTACACATGCTTGCATACACTAGGCAGATGTCATGACAATGACCAGGACCACAGTGAACAAGAAACCTTGACAGCTCAAGTCGGCATAACATCAAGCCCACTCAGCAATAACACTAAAGGTTAGAGAGAAAGAGAGAGGTGATGTCCACTGGAGTCTTTGGATCGTAAATGTGAAATATTGTTTGCTGTCCTTGCAGCAGTTCTCATCTCTACAGTACTTAGAAGTGGATAATATCCTTGCCAGGCTTCTGTATTAACAGAATAGAAAGTCATTTCCCATTTCTTTTGAAAGGTACATTGGAGCGACCTCTACTATTTGTCAAGTATAATATATCACATCCTGTAATACACATCTTCTCTCTCCCTTTTTTTCTCTCTCTCTATATGGGTAAGGTGCAGTATAATACAGTAGGGTAAGCTAACACAGTGGTTCTCTTTTGGTCACCACCTAAAAAGTTCAGGTCCATTCTGATGCTAAAAGCAAATAAAACGCAACTCAACTTACTATCATGCATAGGATCATAAAATAAAGAAAAATTTTATAAAGAAAGAGGAAACACTTCCCATATCTTATGTTGTTGACATCAAATTCCATGTAATCAAATTAAACTCAACTGGCAATAATTCATCTGTCACTTTTAAATACATACATTATACAGATTTTTTTTTCATTATTTATTTTATTGTTTGGTCCCTTTGGATGGGTCCTGAAGCAAAACCAGTGGAGAAGCATTGAGCTAAAACACACACATGGCTGAGGTGATAAACAAGTTCGTTCACCTACCCTCATAGATAGTTGTGTGTGTGTGTGTGTGTGTGTGTGTGTGTGTGGTGTGTGTGCGGGTGTGTGCTCATGATAAGAGGGCTATTGAAATCACAGGAGAACACAGCAAGACCTATAATTACCTTTTCTTGAAGAGCTGATATTCAGTATCCCTACAGTCCTCTTCCAGTTTATCTAACAGACAGAATCAGATGCAGTTATCTGGACTCAGAACAGATAAAACACATACAACTCAAAGGACAGCTGCTCTGCTGATGTTACATTCATGGTTACTGTCGCTCTCACTTAACCATGTAAGAATGAGGAGAGTTTGGTATTCAAGAGTTAGTTCAGTGGTGTGAACAAGCAAGTTTTTGTATAAAATTGCATGAGACAGTCGGTGGGAGGAAGCAGAAATTATTTGAGGAATAAAGATAAATATGTGTATGGTGGTGTGTATGTATATGTTAAAAATTTTAATTGTGACCCATACTGTTACGTGCTTGGAGACAGTCTCGGTCTGTATTGTTCCTCGGGTCAACGAGTTCAGTAACGTCTCCAGGAGATTTTCTCTCAGCCCAAATTGCACTAGCAATCTCTGTTTAGTTTATAGTACAAGTTGCAGTCAGTTTGCAGTCTGAATGAGATTAACTTCATGGTTGTGGTGATTTCTGATAAGCTTATCTGGCTGTTCTGCTGTATGTGTGTGTATTTCTGTCAGACAGGCACTGGATCTGGGAGTGTGACAGAAAAGCCGTACTAATCCCACACCATTAATGCCTCACTACAGATGCTGGACCAATATGAAGCAAGATTAGTCTTTTTCCCCCCTTCCGTTCTTCTCACACATATACAAGCAGTGATTGATGATATTCTGTTATAAACTGTGCTGTTTTGGGATGCTGTTTTCCTCAGCTACTATCAACAGCATTTGGCTATATCCCTGTGGTTGATTTATATTAAAACGCATCCACATTTCAACTTTTTGTTTTGTTATTTCACTTGTAAGTGTTGGAAAGGTTTTATGTTTTCATTTTTACTACTTTTCAAATGTTTTTATATAGATTTATTGTTGAAATCTTGTCTCAGACCTAGAATTTAACTCTTAAAATATCAAAATGCATAAAAAAAAATTTACTTTACAATTATTTTTTTCAATCAAACTGTGGTTCTATTTAAAATTATGCAAAACATTTCACAAAAGCCTTTTACTTTGCTACAGTATATGAGGATATTTCTTCAGGAACAACTTCAGATAAAAACGCTCCTGTGTGCCGTCAATCAGCTATTACAGTTTATTAAAATGGCTTGTCATAATATACATGACATATAGGCTGCTATGCGTGTCTATAAGCACTTGCTGTGTCATTATGTTCAGTTGTAAGGGTAAATTTGTCAGTGTCAGACATATCTTTGTCACAGACGGAACTCCAGTCTGATTAACGAGTCCCATTAAACCGAGGAGGAGAGAGAGAGGTCTGGTGGCGTGACGGATGTGGTCAGTAACCTTCCTTATTGCTGTGGTCAATTTCCTCCTTTAGAAGACATATCAGTACGTTATCTGCTGCTTTCCAGATCCTTTAGGTATGCAAAAGCTGTCAGAAAAAAAATATAAGGGTTATGTTATGTCTGTTAATAGTCTGCATTTATTATTGTTCTTTTAGTTACAATAAATTTGACCTATTTTTTCCTGTACATTTGCCAGTAGTAACGTTCTAGAATAATAATCTGCCCTTGGAGAGTATAACAGGATTTTAAGAGCCTTCAAAAGCAATTCAGTCCACAAAAAGGTAGTGTGGAGAGAGAATTACAAAGACAAAGGCAGTCGAGCTTCAAAGAGAATATTGGGTTGAAAACAGGAGGGACAAAGCAAGAGAAAGCAGTGGGCATTAAAAACAGAATGCATTTAAAAATGTGGTAAACACTGAGAGATTTGAACAGAAGCTATGCTGGTCTGTATGTTTGAGCATCTTTCCCAAGCTGAAGTGTTATGTTCTAAATAGCATCAGGTCCTCGTTAGTGCATGTCTGCTGTTTAATTATTGATCTGAATGAGAGATCCAGAGCCCCAGATTGTTCAACAGTTTCTGCTAGCTGTAACACCATGCTGCTTCACATTAACACGCTAGCACTAAACTGACTGATCAGTGTGTCCTCTTCTCGGTGTCCCTTCATCCACACTGCAGGGGAGTGCAGACCACCACAGACATGTGTGTACCTACATCTAACACTAGTCCCCACCACACACAAAAATCAAGCTGGGAATAAGTCACCACACAGATACACTATACCTCCATATTTGTTATTAATTTATTTTATTTATTTAGTAAAAGACATATATACACAAATCAGTCCTTGCTCATTTACTAATTACATAAACTCCAGTATGTTCCAAGTGTGGCATAAGGCTGCATTTATTAATTGAGACTACAGTAAAAACCATTTATTTGTGAAATGTTGAATTTAACATGTACTTTCAATTTATGTATTTCAGTATCACATGATCTGAGAAATCATGCTAATAGGTGATTAGTTGCTATTGATTAAACCATTTTAGTATTGTTGTGAAAACCAGTTTATTATATTGTAGTATTTTGGAAAAAAACGTCACATGTTCAAGATTCTTTGATGAAGAAAAGGTTCAACAGAATTCATTTAAAATGGTAATATTTTGTAACACTATAAATGTCATGTTAGATCAAATGAAGGGGTTGTAGATGCCATTTTATGATATGTGTCCAAAATGTGAAATACTTTACACATCATGTAGGTTGATACTTTATTAGATATTGACACATTTTGAAAATCGATTAGTTGGTGTGTCTTAAAAACCATTCAAGTAGGTTTCCAGAAGGCCTCGGTTTATAGGGTTGATTTTCATGAAATATTCAGTCTCACATCTAGCCATGTTGATTTGCTGAATGTTTTGATTGTTTAGGTTTTATCAGTTGCTGACTTGCAATTCTAACCCCTGCTTGAGCAATAAACACATTGTTTAACCGTATAACACAATACTCCCCTTTGCTTGTTCTCCAGCATCCCTCATCTGTAATACATCATCATTTGACGTGAATGTGATTTTCCTGTGGAAACTGAATAAGTGCTTAGCATGCCACCTCAACTGCTCTCATCCATTTTGCATGATGTCACCAGGCACAAATCACCGGAGGATTTAGAGGAATGGATGAAAATAATTAAAGAAGCCTTCAGGGAGAGAGGAGAGATAAGCAGAGCTTTTCCTCCAGTTTTCAATAATCTCTTTTGTTTTGAAGTGACGAGAGATTCCTCCTTCAGGCTTGGTTTCATTCCAGGAATGAACCTAATTTTAATTAACCTTTTTCTTCACTTAGTGCTTAAAGCAGTTTCTATATATCATTTGCTCCTGTTAAATATGTTAATAATTGTAAAACAGAAAATTGTGTGAAGTAGCCTTAACCTTAGAAGCATAATTATTTTATATGAAATATAATTCTTCATTCACCTTCATGCATGCTAAGAAGGAATCACAAATATATAATGCTGATTGAATGAATGCAATTATTTATGACTTTGCTTGTTCATTTAAAAATTTTTAGAAAGATAATGTGGTTTACGCAAATACACACTTTATGTATTTTGTTTTTAGTTAACACCTTCAACATTTCTCACATTAGCACAGTTTATTCGCTATAGTTTAGAAAATGGTAACAAAATATGACAAGAACAAGAGTTAAACTGTGTCAGAACAAATTCATCCTGATAATGTCAGATAACTTTGAAGACGCATTGTAAGCCTTAGGTTGTAGCGGTCAGCTGTTAAATTTGAGTACACAATTAGATAATACCAATTTAGGTAAACCAATTACCAAGCAATGCTAAATTTTGTTCAGTCTGTGGTGTAAAAAGGGTCCCATTAGCAATTAAAGAAAAAACACTTAAGAAAAACATGGTCAGGTCAAAGTTCTGCATTCTTTTTTTGTCCAAATGTCGGTAGTCACTGTATGACGATTTGTGTCACAGTTTACTTTATTTTGCTATCCTCAATTACGTAAATGAACTATAGTGTCCTGCACCCAAATATAAAAATTTTTTTATATCTGGTGTCTGAATAGTTTTTGGTTTGACTGTATTATAAATCCCATTTAATAACATTTATTATAATGCCCCAAGATATCTGGTATAAAAATGTTAAAAGAACACATTCCTGGTTTGGTGTTAATAAAGAGGTGCTTTAGCCTTATTTGGCTCTGAAAGTTTATGAGACCAAAAAAATTGGAAACACTGGCGTAAAATTCTTAAACCCATGTAAAACCGCAGCCAATTCCCTCATCCCAGATGCTAATTCAAGGCTATTTGTTGTTGCTCAGTTAATACTCCAATACCATTTGCTGAAGCCTCAGTAGAATTCTAGTCCAACCATCATCTTAATGTGTACCACCAACAAATTACTGTGTTAATAGAGGGCACAAATTGCTTGGTATGCTACATACTAGCGATGCTGAAAATTAATTATCACAATTGGCAAAAATGCAAATGTTAAGCAGTATTAAAGAAATGAACATTAAACCAGCAGTTGGAATCTCTTCGACCTGTTGGCCATTAAATCTTTTTAGCTAACCTCTCACCAGGAAGTAATTATGAGCATGCCCAACACCACTGTCACATGAGTCTTTCTTTCTTTTGCAGAAGCAGAGTAATAATTTTAAACAGGCATCATCCTATTTCTGCTATATCAGATTTATAGGTCAGTCTCAGCGCAATATTTCTACAGGCTTTACAAGTTAATGAGACTGGGAAAAAGGGAGGGATAAAGAGGGGTGCGAGAGAGAGAGAGATTACTGAAGAAAGCAATCCAGTTGTGCAGTGGTATAGCCGTGTTTTACCATAGGACTTTTTTTCTTTCTGTTAAACATTCACTTTGATGTTGTTTTGGAAAGACACCCCCTGAGAAACCAATGCAGCCTCCAATCAGTACCTTCCCCTCATGGAAATAATGAATATTTATCTGTGCTCATTATGTGGTACTGATTATTCATTTAGGATAATTAATTATGAGCGTCATAACTCCATTTGTGTTGATGCCTCTTTGGGTTTAGACTCGGCTGAGGGGAAGCTCATACGTTTTATCAGAGCTGCTGATTCAAGCTGTCTCACTCATCATTTGGTTTGGGAAAAATGAGACCAGACAATCTAACTGATGTTTATATGGGAGGCTCAGAAATTGTAATGGAGTCTCCCATGTTGCTGTATTAACATTTAATACTGCTATGCAATACTGGTTTCATAGAATTGAGAATTTCTCATTAAGGAAATTAAAGCTGAATTCTCTTCTGGCAGTTTGTATTAATGAATCACGGAACCACGCTGATGTCTTTTAATTGAAATTGAAACACAACGCACAATAAGCACATAATTGTTTAGCCCGAGTAGGCCTATGTGCCCAAGGTCAAAGTCTTCTGCTGAATTTCACAGCTCATTTCAACACCTCCATATACTGCAGCATGTACCAAACAAGTCTGAACTGACTGAGAAAAATAGATTTTTGCCTGTTTATTTCCATTAAATAGCTTTAGATGTATTACTGCATTACAAACACACACGCAGAGCCATTTGAATGACTGTTTCTGTATAATATCATGAATCCAAGGATTGTTGAAAACCCATTAAGAGAGTGACATGCAGTTTTCCATTAAATATGTATTAGCTGGGTTATGCACAGAGAATGATCCTCAGGGAGTTTCTTTCTAATTAAATGCACTTTAATGTAAAAGCATTACTGAGCGTGCTGATTTAGTCAGATATACTGTACTGGAGAGAAATAAGGTCAAAATCACTAGATTAAAATGAATTGAGCCATTTATTATTGTGCTTGGAGACTGCACATCGGGAAAATATTGGCATGCATGCTCTTTTTGTTACTGCTTTAGAATAATAATAAGCGATTTTGTTCTTTCTACATTTACAAACTCCTTTGTATTGAATTTGAGTCTGTTTTTCCATCCGTAATCACTTTCTATCCGTTTCAACTTCTAACACGCATTTAAAAGTCAAAAAAGGAAATTGTGATTAAGATGTTTACCTTTTTATTGTTACACATGATGAATTATTAATTATATAATCAATTGCAGGGCTTACATGCTTTGACTGTGTAATGTAATCATGCATATTTAATGCACTATGGGAATTTGAGAAAGTACCGCATTCCATCTAACAATCATACAGCACTTCAGCATTAGAAACTGAAAGCCGTACAGAAACTGTCACATTTGCAGCCTCTGGAAAATTCTGCTTCTGCTGCTGCTGCCAAGTCTGCTTGAGTGGCGCTTTATTAAAATTTGGGAGTGTGTGCGTGTGTCTAGGTTGTGAGCAGCAGGTATGGATTCACCACCTTTCAAAGGCGTCACTTTTGTTCAGAGAGTTTGATGGCTGTAAGAAGCCCAAAAGGGTTTTGCTAAGCTCTGACAGAGCACTCACTGGAACCTTCTACAGATCAAATACAGCTCACATGTATGACATGAGACATGCTCCAATTGAGACGTCTTTACCAGGATCTGTGTATTCTAGTACAGCAATGAAAAAGACAATAAAACAAATCTTAATTTAGTTAGCTGCATGTTTATAAAGGATTTTATAGGTGTTTCCATTTTATTTGTTCACGTACAGTATAATTCCTTCATTAATGTATCTAGTATTTATTAGTGTGCTTGCTAGCAAGCAACCACTTTGAAAACACCCAGAACTTCCTCTAAAACAGTGGTTCTCAACTGGGGATTGACCAGGATTGCCACGTTCTCGGAAAACCTAGATATATGAGGTACCCTGATTCTAAAAATGTGATTTTTAGACCTGGAAAACTTTTATATTTACAAATATATATTATAAATTTTTTTTTAAGTGAGCATTAATATATATACTATATATATATACTGTGTGTGTATCTTACGTCTAAGTGTGTGTGTGTGGTGTGTGTTATATATATATATCTATATATATAATATAATATCATTATAATCATTTCTAACAAAATCGAATCATAATTCTTGTATCCAGTAAACTTATTTAATCTATGAACACCACAGTTTCTGTTTCTCATCCTTTTTTATATTCATGAAAAAGAGGGACCCTTGTCTACAAACACATGAGCACAATCGCTGTTATTGTATTTTGTATTTGGTTTACTGCTTTGATTTCAAAATATTCTCTAGCTGTTCCATACGTCAATAAAAAGTCATTGTTATTATAAACTGCTTCTATAAACTCATCCACGTCAGTAGGAAAGAACAGCCAACTTCGTATGTGTGACAAGTAAGAGACACAAGTTGATTGATCCATGTAGAATTCTCTTTTGGATGAAACGTTCCTTAATGTTGCATCTTTCTTCTCTGTGTTGCTATGTATCTCTCTCTCTCTTCGCTACTTTCCTGGGGAATTCACCAGATTTTATTCTTATTGCAGTGATGCAGTGGAGGGTGAGAGAGGTCTCACATTAGAATATGCATGAAGTAGCTCTGCGGAATTATCGTCACGACCAATGAAGTGCACCTTACTGTCGGAATTCTAACAAGGCTAAAACCTTGGCTTTCACCTCTTTTTTTCCTACTGTTGCGCTCAGCTTTATTTTGGCACCATGAGTACTGTCCAATTATGCAGCCCATCACACATCTGTATCACTGCATTGTAAACACAACACTCACACCTCGTAAAAGACATCTGAAAATGAGTGATTACCCATGAATAAGATTCAGCTGGGTTTATTTTCAGCCCAGATCTTCTCTGCACGTAAAAATTTAACCCAGGCTATTTTTGAAGGTGACTGTTGATCAGTTCCTTTCAACACCTGCTGAATGAACGGCTGAGTCGATCACAATGTACTGTAGGGCCGTGAATATTCTCGCGGCAGCTGGCAATATGAACCGGCCTTCACAGGCACAATAGAATCGGCACACGGAAAAAGCTATTCAGAAAAACCAAACAAAAGAGGCTTAATGGAGAATTCAGCTCATAGTCTTATTTTTACCACCTTGATTAAAAGGAGCAGAGAGGATTGCGATTTGCTTCAGTATTTTGGTTGAGGAATAGAGGACAATGAAGGACATCTTCACGGAGAGCTTGGTGCTTTCTCACAGCGCTGCAAAGGTCTCAATAGCTCTCATATGAAAAGCCTCGTTCAAGCAATAGAATAGGAGAACCCTGCCTGGTAAATCCAGCTTATCTTATGGCCTAAATCTGTTAGAGTCTGTTTTTTTGTATCTCATTTCTTTATTCGATTTTCCTATCAATAGAATAATTCCAACAGGGTAGCTGTTTAATGGATTGTGAATGTCAGCTACATCATTATGCATTGAAGTGTAACCTTATAAACCCAGGCACCAGGGTTTATTTGTTATTCAAGATAATGTGATATATATATACAGGTGCATCTCAATAAAATAGAATGTCACGGAAAAGTTCATTTATTTCAGTAATTAAACTAAAATTGTGAAACTCGTGTATTAAATAAATTCAGTGCACACAGACTGAAGTAGTTTACGTCTTTGATTCTTTTAATTGTGATGACTTTGGCTCACATTTAACAAAAAACCACCACTTCACAATCTCAACAAATTATAATAGGTGTCATTCCAATCAGCTAATCACTCAACACACCTTCAAATGGTCTCTCAGTTTGGTTCACTGCTACACAATCATGGGGAAGACTGCTGACTTGACAGTTGTCCAGAAGACAATCATTGTCACCCTTCACAAGGAGGGTAAGCCACAAACATTCATTGCCAAATAAGATGGCTGTTCACAGAGTGCTGTATTCCAAGCTGTTAACAGAAAGTTAGTGGAGGAAAAAGATGTGGAAGAAAAAAAAGTATCACAAAAACCAACCGATAGAACCGAGCCTTATGAATTGCAAGCAAAATTGATTCAGAATTGAGTGAAACTCAAACTAGGATATGGACCTAGAGCTGGGGTCAAGGCAATCAAGAGCCCCACACCCACCTTGTCAGGAATTTGGCTACAATTGTCATAATTTCCTCTTGTTAAGCAGTTTTTTCTCCATGAACCACAGACAACTTCAAGAGGCGGCTCTACCTGGGCGAAGGAGAAGAAGGACTGGACTGTTGACCAGTGGTCCAAAGTTTTCTTTTCAGATGAGAGCAAGTTTTGTAGTTCATTTGGAAACCAAGGTCCTAGAGAATGGAGGAAGGGTGGAGAAGCTCATAGCCCAATTGCTTGAAGTCCTGTGTTAAGTTTCCACAGTCTGTGATGATTTATGGGGCAATGTCATCTGCTGGTGTTGGTCCATTGTGTTTTTTTGAAAAGCAACGTCACTGCACACGTTTACCAAGAAATTTTGGAGCACTTCACGCTTCCTTCTGCTGACCCAGCTTTTTTGAAGATGCTGATTTAATTTTCCAGCAGGATTTGGCACCTGCCCACACTGATAAAAGCACCAAAAGTTGGTTAAATGAAGTTGTGTTGGTGTGCTTGACTGGCCAGCACTCACCAGACCTGAACCCCATAGAGAATCTATGGTATTGTCAAGAGGAAAATGAGAAACAAGAGACTAAAAAATGCAGATGAGCTGAAGGCCATTGTCAAATAAACCTGGGCTTCCATACCACCTCAGTGCCACAAACTGATCACCTCCATGCCACGCCGAATTGAGGCAGTAATTAAAGCAAGTATTGAGTACATGTACAGTTAATTAACATACTTTCCAGAAGGCCAATTCACTAAAAATGTTTTTTTTATTGGTCTTATGAAGTATTCTATTTTGTTGAGATAGTGAATTGGTGGGTTTTTGAGCCAAAATCATCACAATTAAAAGACCAAAGACTTAAACTACTTCAGTCTGTGTGCATTGAATTTATTTAATACACGTTTCACAATTTGAGTTGAATTACTGAAATAGAACTTTCCACGACATTCTAGATTTATGGAATCCCCTGTATATATTTATTAGTTTGTAAATTTAATCTACATTTCTTCATTTGGCAGACACTTTTTATCTAAAGCGACTTACAAATGAGGACAATAAATGCAGTCAAAACTAACAAAAGAGCAACCATATGTAATTTCAAATGACAAGTCTCGGTTAGCCTAACACAGTATATCGTAGCAAGGTTGTAGGTGTCAGATATATCTACCTTTAAATATGCTACTTGCTACAAGTATGGTGACACACCCCTTTCTGATGATACAGGTTTTACTAACTTTAGAAAAAATTATAGTAATGTTTAATCATAGCAATGACGTTTATAGGAAGTTGTGGTGCTTCATAATTTTTAAGGCAACATTTTGACAGGACTCTTTTCTTTCTACACCTGACAGTGCATCTGTTGCTACGTCGCAAGGTTCCAAAAGTCAAATGCATTGATTCAGTCGTGTGGAAGAAACTTGACTGTCTCAGACAAGCAAGTTCTAATCCCAACTGACCCTCTTGGTGTGACTTTAAATGCAGACCTCTCTCGCCAGGCCAAAACCTCATGCGTGCCAACACTCAGGACTTCTTTTGCATATCACTATATGGGAACAACAGTATTGATCAAAATTAGAAGCACACAGTTCCCTAGAATATCATTCTATGCTTAAACATTAAGGTTTGTATTCATGGAAATTACTAAAGTAGGCAAACCTGTTCATTAGAAGGGGGTGTACCAATACTTTTGGAAATATAGTGTATGTATACTACCTACAATAATTTTTTTGTTCCAAAAATGTGCTCCAACCACCTAGGTCGACGCTTTAAAAAATCTACATACCATGCATGTTATAGATTTTGTAACTATATTTTTGAAAGACCCCATCCAGCCTGCTTGTCATCCACAAACCTCCACAGCTTTCAGTCTGTCAACTTAATGACTTTCAAAGGTATAATGTGCATATGTGTTTGTGTGTTTTCACTACAGCTCTGTGACATTTCTTTTGTTGCTGTGTGCTGATTTTCAGCAGCATTTGTTCCGAATGTATTGATCCTTCAAAATGCCAATGAAGGATTCAACTGTGAGATGAATACAGATGATCACGTAGGAACATGAACATGTGAACAGATCAAGGAGTGCCACACTAATATTTTTGTATACCAGTAGTTTTAATTCAAAGTCAATATTTAAGTCTCAAGATTAAAGCAGTGTTGATGTCTTCGCAAATTTCATCACTGGTTGCTAAGCTTATGCTGGGTTCCTAATAATGCTTGAAATTGTGTCTTATTTATGAAGAAACTATATGCTATAGGTTTATGAATAATACATTGTATGTTTGTAGGATGATGGCTAACAATTCAGAGCGAGCTGTGTTGTCCTTTATCCAGGCATCAGTAGTTCCAATATATGTTGAATATATGTGGATTTATGAATATAAATGTGTTTGTTATTATAGACTCTGCTTATTAAATTCTGTCAGCTGGTTGATGAAGAGCTCCTACTGTTTTGGGTCAAGTGCCCTTTTGGGCCATTCTGTTCTGCTGTTGTTCATCAAAATTATCTGGGAAGATGTGGCTTTCATATAATTTTATATTAACCTCTTAAAGCTGAGTGTGTCATTGGTGTCACATTACTCGGTGAAAGCTGTAGTGTAGATCTCACTGATCTCTTCTGGTTTAAACTATTTCATGCATCACACAAGCTTTAGAAGTTTGCATCTGCATTTTTTCTCATTAATTCATTAAATATTTGTGTGCATTGTTGCTATGTGTTATTGTTTATCCTTGTTACAGTTCTAATGGTTATATCGATATTCTTTGTTTACGTTTTAAATACAGTTTTCTCTCTTCTTCTCTTAGGTAAGTTTGAAGCTTACATCCTTCCTGTTTTTACCTGTTTGGTGAGTAGGTTATGTATAACTATGCATGTTTTCTGGTCTAGAATATTTAGGTTGATATGTCAATTAGATGTGTAGAATACACAGTTTTGTTTTGTTATTTATTTTTTATTTTTTTGTATCCAGAAAATAGGAAGTGCTGCTGCTATTATTGATACACTGTTGGTTCTATATCTGTTGATATTGATATTATTTTTGGGTTCCTAATTTTTTACACTCCAAAGTTAATATGAAATACACTATCAATTGAATAATGTTGTTTCTGTACGTTAGAATGTGATGTCTAAATGTACTTGTAGCATTTAAAACAAATTATTATTCCTGTTATTTTTTAATTTAAGACGAATTTGTATAAAATTGTAATATCTGCAATTTAATGGTTATCCAGCATAACATTAAAATAATTATCAGCAAATTTTCAAGTCTGTGCATCCCTAACTGCTATGTTCTTAGACATGACACAAAGAGGAATAGTCATACTCTAATGGCGACATTTTGGTTTATTTCTCATAATTAATAAAACTGCCCTTCATCAGATCAGCCCTTGCCATACAGTGTGATTCAGTGCAGAATTTTCCACTGGTTATGAGGCTTTGGCCTCTGCAGCCTGTGATTATCTGATCTGTGGTCAGTTCATGGTCTGGGGAGCAGCCACTTTCAGACGGCCAGCGGCAAGTATCACTCTAACTTCGGTTAACCGGTCACTAAACCCGCGACCTTGTCAAGATGCACTCGTTTGCCTGAGAACAGTGCGATAGACGTCAGTGCTGAAGTGGAATTTAAACCTTGCGCAGACCACATACAGACACTGGTTAGTAAATTTAGTTGAGGATAAATTGCAAATTACAAGTTTGTTTTTTCCTGCTTCAAATTCATATGTTGAGATTTTCTTTGACTTGTTTCTGGTTGCTGCCTTTCTCTGAAATACCAGGCATCTTATAGCCAGTTGGCAGCAGAGGGTTGTACATGGGCTTTTTGAAAGCACTTGCCCTGTCTTCAAAGAACTAATATCTGTGCATCCATTACATATCCTGTTTAAAATATCGAAGTGAAATCTTTCATTAGTCCTTGAGATTAGAACTTGAGTATTTGTCATTTTCTGTCATTTTAAAATTGTTCGAATATATAGCTGTCATGGAATTACATAAGATGTAGAATTTATAGATATTACCACAAATTTAATATAAAAAAAAATGAATCAATAAATAAATAAAGGAAAATATTCTTAAATCCATCCTCAAAGCTTTGCAATAATGAGAACTGTACTGCGTCTTTTATTATGTATGTTTTGTGATTTTCAACCTCACGATTCCTGTATCCTTCTGAGATTCTCACAGCTGTTACTCCTAATGGCTAAAGGCACTTCATACTGTGGAGGACATATGTTGTTGTGAATGATATTCACAGCTTAGACTCAATTATAACATCAAGTAAAATCTTGGGGTATTTTGTAAGGCGTATATGTTATTGCTGAAGAGACATGCACTGTAAAAAATGACCGGTATTTTGTAAGGCGTATATGTTATTGCTGAAGAGACTTGCACCTTAAGCAACTAATAGAATTTAATGAATGATCTGCCCACATCATTATTAGATGTTTTTTCTACTTAATGTTGCTCCAAGATCAGGATTTTGTAGACTAGAGAAATAGTGTGGTAATTACTGCATTTATCCTATGACAGCTCCTGGGGTTTAATTGCTCTAATTGTTTGATTTAAGATAGGGGCTTCTTGACATTTTGGTAATGAGCTAATTTTCTATTGTTCGTTTTTGATTGTTAATGTCTAATGACTAAATTGCATGTTTATATCAAATAAGAAGGGATTACNTGCGCGATGCAACGCAACGCGTAAAAAGACAGTATAAGTCATTATAATCAGTAATTACGTCCCCACTGGATGCAACAAATGCCTCATTTATAATGGGTTTTAATGTTTCTGTCGCTCCCGGCCCCTGCCAGGGTACCTCCCCCCCCTCCCCACCCCCATTACTCCCAAATACCAGATCATGCCTCGAGGGGCACCGTGCCCCCAATTTAAGTCTACGCTTGAGGTATTCAGCCACAATCACAAAACCCCGCCGGATAGTTGGCCAATCAGAGCACACCTCGCTTTTTTAGACTGATGAGTTTTGTAAAAATCGACGCATTTCAAAAAAGCTGGGCATAGAGGAGAAACAATATTGTACATTATGTGGAAAATAATGTGTGTTTTGAACTTTAAACCGCATAAACACATTACATTACACTAAATACACTAAATAATGTTATTTTTAGCAGCATTATATGACCCCTTTAATCATCAAGCTTCAGTCTCTGCACCGAAGGCATCACAATTCTTGCCAAAATGGCCTGATACTTCCTAAGAATTCATGATGTTCTATACAGTCAAAGATTTCCACTTCCTGCAGCAGTAACACCCCCCAACATAACAGGACTGATCACTCCAAGTTTGAACATGGAGAAGGGTTGGGCGCGGGAAGATGTTTTCGGTTGGGGGTGCTGTGTATGTCCGTGTTGGGTGGAGTGGGCAGGCGGGGGGGGGTTCAATTACTGGTTCTGGTTCACTTACGTCGGTGCTCGTGCTGGGGCTGCCGATTTTGGAAAGTTTTTGCTGGGATGGGCATTTTAAAAAATTTGAAATAGGCTTTTGCGCCATTATTTCCTTGTTAATAAGTTAATCTTGTTCGCATTCTGTACTGTTCATGTCTGATACCACGCGCTAGCGTCACATGTTCATGAGGATTAGGCTAATCATCCCATATAGAAACCATCACAAGTAAAACCCCAATACCCTTGTTTATAAAGAGCACCCATGGTTATACCCCCCCCAAGCCCACTTACAATTTACATTTCGGAGATCATTACACCCAATCCACACCATGCCATTCAAATGCTAAAACTTAAAAAATTTAAATGAACAAACTTGGCTTTGCATTTGGAACCATGTGAAAACAGGGGGTGCTGCAGCCCCCTCAGCACCCCTACTTCCCGCGTCCCTGACATGGAGATAGTGTTCTTCTGTTTATAAGCTTTGCCTTTTTTGCACCAGACATACCACTGATCCATGGGTCCAAACAAGTTGCACAGTTTGGTCACATCTCCATCAACTTTCTTCCAGAACTCACACCCCCAGGGTACTACCCACATTAACGTCCTCTGCCAGATCATATTCAAGCTGTCCTTTTATGTTCTTCTTATTCAAGAGTGACATTCGGCAACAAGAAGGTAGTGCTTAATTAGTGTTTTTCGTATTGTTCTTATACTCTGCATTGAAATGACATTTGCTCCTTTCATCAGGGCATCCTGCAAGTCTTTGGCAGTACACTGCAGGTTTTTTTTTTTTTTTAGTTGCTCTGTTCAAACATTTTATGATATTGTGTTTTTTTCTTAACCCTCAAAGATTTTTTTTTTCCATTACAACACATTTCTAGCTTAGGAATAAGGCTGCCAGCTGTGTCTCTAGGAACTGTCAGTGTCTTGCAAATCTTGACATAGCCTTAGACTTTCTAAGGTAATACAACTATTTATTCTCTTTAACTTTTGTGAGATCTCTGTTGACGTTGCCATAATTGCTACTCAACTTAGGGCATACCTGGGCAAAGTTTATGTACAGTGGGTACGGAAAGTATTCAGACCCCCTTAAATTTTTCACTCTTTGTTATATTGCCGCCATGTGCTGAAACATTTAAGGTATTTTTTTTCCTCATTAATGTTCACACAGCACACCATATTGACAGAAAAACACAGAAGTGTTGACATTTTGCCAGATTTATTAAAAAAGAAAAACTGAAATATCACATGGTCACAAGTATTCAGACCCTTTGCTCAGTATTTAGTAGAAGCACCCTTTTGATCTAATACAGCCATGAGTCTTTTTGGGAAAGATGCAACAAGTTTTTCCCACCTGGATTTGGGGATACTCGGCCATTCCTCCTTGCAGATCCTCTCCAGTTCTGTCAGGTTGGTGGTAAACGTTGGTGGACAGCCATTTTGAGGTCTCTCCAGAGATGCTCAATTGGATTTAAGTCAAGGCTCTGGCTGGGCCATTCAAGAACAATCACAGAGTTGTTGTGAAGCACTCCTTGACGCACAGCGCGTAGCTGTGGCAGGGCATTGTCTGTTGGAAGGGAAACCATCGGCCAGTCTGAGGTCCTGAGAACTATGGAGAAGGTTTTCGTCCAGGATATAACTGTACTTGGCCGCATTCATCTTTCACTCGATTGCAACCAGTCGTCCTGTCCCTGCAGCTGAGAAACACCCCCACAGCATGATGCTGCCACCACCATGTTTCACTATTGGGACTGTATTGGACAGGTGATGAGAAGTGCATGGTTTTTCTCACACATACCGCTTAGAATTAAGGCCAAAAATTTATATCTTGGTCTCATCAGACCAGAGAATCTTATTTCTCACATCTTGGAGTCCTTCAGGTGTTTTCTAGCAAACTCCATGCAGGCTTTCATGAGTCTTGCACTGAGGAGAGGCTTCCATAAAGCCCCGACTGGTGGAGGGCCGCAGTGATGGTTGACTTTCCACAACTTTCTCCCATCTCCCGACTACATCTCTGGAGCTCAGCCACAGTGATCTATGGGGTCTTCTTTACCTCTCTCCCCAGGGCTCTTCTCCCCCGATAGCTCAGTTTTTCCTTCCTAGATAGCTCTAGGAAGGGTTCTGGTCGTCCAAATGTCTTCCATTTAAGGATTATGGAGGGCACTGTGCTCTTAGGAACCTAAGTGCAGCAGAATTTTTTTGTAACCTTAGCCAGATCTGAGCCTTGCCACAATTCTGTCTCTGAGACTTTAGGCAGTTCCTTTGACCTCATGATTCACATTTGCACAGACATGTACTGTGAGCTGTAAGGTCTTACATAGACAGGTGTCTGGCTTTCCTATTCAAGTCCAATCAGTACAATCAAACACAGCTGGACTCAAATGAAGGTGTAGACCCATCTCAAGGATGATCAGAAGAAATGACAGCACCTGAGTTAAATATATGAGTGTCACACAAAGGGTCTGAATACTTAGGACCATAAGATATTTCAGTTTTTCTTTTTTTCTTACAACATCGCTTTCACTTCACAATATGTAACTGATGGAATGAGTGTTTTTTTTTTTTTTTTATGTTGATGTTGTGGATTATCGTAAGGTTTATCGCTGTTTGAACTCTCTTCTGACGGCACCCATTCACTGCAAATGATCCATTGGTGAGTAAGTGATGTAATGTTAAATTTCTCTAAATCTGTTCTGCTGAAGAAACAAACTTATCTATATTTTGGATGGCCTGAGGGTGAATAAATTTTGAGTACATTTTCAGTTTGGGCTGAATTATTCATTTCAAGGAGTGATAAATATGCAGCTCAAAATTGACTAACTCTTACTTCACAAGTTTGCATAAAACCTTATGATCGTGTTTTCCAGCATGATTTGAGAATGATCCAAAGAGCATCTTAAGCTTAACCGTCTGTACAAGTAGTCCCATGATCAGTATTACAAATATGATATCAGTAAAATCCAAAGATAGTGCATGAATCTGAAATATTTTCACAGATTTTTAATATAGCATATATAGACATTGTGGCTATAGTTAACACGGCCTATCATTCAGTTTGTTCTCTACGCTAACCTTTGAGCTTTCTCAAGTTGTGCTATTACATGCAGACTGTCATGATTATTATGTCTACTAGACACAATTACTTTCAGAAGCTCAAGCTGTGAGCCCACTGACCTGGAGGTTTTCTTTGCTGGGACACAATATACACACACAACAGCCGACTTCTTCACTCCACAGTATAAAAACACTTATCAAATACAGACACATACTGGCTGCCTTTTTCATGAGAGGGCCATATGCGTGATATTATGGGGGGGGGGGGGGTGGGAACAGTTACCTTAGGTTAAAAGGTGAAGCGAGCACCATATGGGTGTGTCACGTCTAACATACATCTACTGTCTGAACATGTGCTCACATACCAGAGTGTGTGCTATGAAGAAGCGTACATTTAACTTATATTCAGTATATCTTTTAATTATTTATAGAATAGTACATCTCGTGTCAGGTTTGTAGGTTAAATACCTTTTCTACATCCAAGTTAATAGTTTGCGTTCTGCAATGTTATGCATCGTTTTTCCAGTTATGTGTGCATTGTCAACATTCAAGGATGCATGTAGGAAACCACACAGAGATGCACACAGTGCAGAAGTGAAGCAGAGCGAGTGGTTTAGCATGCTGCGCACACACAGATTTTGTTTGGCAGTGTAGTTTTGCAAGCTTCACAGACTGGAAGTCTAAGCTATATGACAAGCCTAGTGTGAGCTATAGGACCACGACTTTATCGCGGCTTGAGAGCTTGACATAAAGACCGACTCTTCGTCCGGTCTTTCCCCGTCTCCTTACTCAATTTTCGCCACCGGATCCTGCCCCGTCCTTTGCATTGGTCGCCTGCTTAAGTCGATTCGGACATGTGTGGGCTAGTAGAGCATCCAATCCCGCCTTTTCTCTTTGCTGCTCTCTTTCTTGCGGAGTATTATTCTTTTGCCCTTTTTTATTTGTTTTAATTATATTTTCCTTTGGGTTGTACCTCAGGGCCACGTTTTATATTGTATATTATATCATGCTCAGGGGCGGAGCCATCCTTCCGACGTGAGGGGGACAGGCAACGTTGTATAAACATTTCTGTCAATCTCTATCCCCTCCAGTAAAAGTTGTGTTGACCGGTCTATTACCGAGATGTGTATGCTGTTTTACAGATTTTATTCAAAGTCGTACTCTAGGCCAAAACAACAGCCGTATGTGTGCAATATTTTTTACCCTAATTAAAATAAATGCTTTCTATTTGATCATTTTCCATGCTTGTGTGCTTCCACAGCTGAGAGTGTGTTGTTCAGCCTCTTATCCAGTCTTCGCAGGGCTACTCCTTCAGCCATATTCATATGTGATTTGCTGTCTCAGACACCTTTTTTCTATTGTATTATTTATTCAATATTTAAAACAGTGCCGTACAATTTTTCAGGATCTTTGAGATCTAATATCTACATTTCAAAAGCTTAGGTCAGTAGTAGATTTTTATTGTTTGTTTTGGAAGATTACACTTATGTAAAATTATACCCTTTTATTTAGTAAGGATGACTTACAGTGTTCAAAAGTCTCGATGATACCAAGTAATTGTTATATAATGTTACAGAAAGATTCTATTCAGATAGATAGCTGCAGGTGGGTTCTTCGGCTCAGACTGCTTGCCGAGATTCATCGAAAGAATACCTCGAACCAATGTGCACTCAGATGTACGGCCAGTCCATTGACTTAGACGATATGTCCTGATCATGATGTGGTGTCGATCTATCTCTAGAGCGTTGGTAAGGAGTCCTACTATAGAGTGATGGCAGGTAATGGATTTTGATAATAATCTTTTTGATCTGTACTGGCCAACTACAATAAATTATAATTTCATTAATCAATTATTAAAACACACACGACTTAAATTAAAGTCTTGCTTAGGAAGTGGAATATCGTGGTCTTTTCAGGCTAGTCCAATATTTCAAAATTTACTGTTTTTGCGTACTCTTTGGATAAATATGAGACTCCTATGCAGGGTTGCTGAGCAGAAGAGACTTCTTTAAAACATTAAAAGTCTTACTGTTCAAAAACTGTTGACTGGCAGTGTATAGGCAACGTCTCGGTTACGTATGTAACCCTAGTTCCCTGAGGGAGGGAACGGAGACGTCACGTAGGAGGACCGACGAAATTGGGATCTCGCTTAGAGGACCAATCTACTTCGAGTGTAAACTAAACGACCTACCAGCCACATGTCACCTACAATTTTTCTGGCAAGGCGATTATTGCATCCAGCTGCTGCTGATCACAGTGTGAGTATAAGTAGGAAGCAGGTGCAGCGCATATTCAGGTTTTCGCTGAGGAGCCGACCCGGCCGCTCAGCGGTGGTACAGAAGCTGTGGCGACGGGACGTGACGTCTCCGTTCCCTCCCTCAGGGAATGAGGGTTACATACGTAACCGAGACGTTCCCTTTCAGTCGGTCACTCTCGACGTTACGTCGGAGGACCGACGAAATTGGGATCCTACCAAAGGGCCACAGCTACCGCCCCTTCCAGTGTCCTGTGGAAGCACCTGCGCCCCTACTTTTTGGCATATGACAGGGCTTCTTCACAAGAGGACCAGCAACTGCTGCTATGGCACTACCCAATCAGTAACTGGATAACACTGGGAAAACATACCCAATCTATTTGGACAGGGACGTTACGGAAGCTCCAAACTTCCCGAATGAGGTTTCGGAAGCAATACACATATGGACATCCCTTAGGTGCCTATGGAAGAATGGAGGTGATTGAACCATCTTGGAATGGCAGAAGTCTGCCAGGGAAACACAGACTCTGAGGCTATACCGTGGACTTTACACATATGCGATCCACTTAGGTCTTACATATGGAACCCAGCCTTCTACAGGTTCTCGAGGATTCAACGAGTGAGGGCCTGGCACCGGACGCTCCGCCACATCTGGCTGCCGAGGGGACGGAGGACAAAGGAACTCAACAGGGTCTACTATATGGATTCTCTGGAGTGGTTTTTGCAAGCCGACACGAAGCCGGGGCCTCTCAGTGATTCTACCCGTTTGAGGTGAGAACACAGGAGGATTCCGGCTCCACATGAAGGCTATAGAATCTAGCGAATGTGTTAGGGGTCACCCAGCCTCTGCTTTGAGACGGCATTCCCCTTCTGCCGGCCTCCGTGACAGACAAAGAGCTGGTCTGAAGTCCTAAAGCTTTGTGTCCGGTCCACGTAGCATCTCAAGGCTCAGACGGGACAGAGCAAAGCCAGGGCAGGGTCTGCCTCCTCTGAGGGTAGCACTTGGAGGTTCACCACCTGATCCCTAAGGGAGTAGCGGGAACCTTGGGCACATAGCCGGGACGGGGCCTCAGGGTTACTGGGAATCAGGCGGCCGAACTCCTAGGCACGAATCGTCGACCGAAAATGTGTTTAGGTCCCCTACCCTCTTGATGGAGGCTAATGCTAGCAGGAGCAAAGTCTTCATCTTTTTGAACTTCAACTCAACCACCTGCAAAAAGGCTCAAATGGCCCCTGCTGTAGTGCCGTGCGCACCAGAGTCAGGTCCCCGAGGGAATAGAGGGGGGCCGTAGAGGATTTACTTTTTCGCCCCCTTAAGGAACCTGACGACCAAGTCATGCCTCCCTACCGACTTCCCTTCCACGGGGTCGTGGTTAGCAGCGATTGCAGCAACATAAACTTTGAGGGTGGAGGGAGACAGCCTTCGGTCCAACCCTTGCTGCAAAAAGGACAGCAAAACTCAGATCGGGCATCTTTGGGGGTCTTCTCGGCGAGAAGAACACTACTCAATGAACAGGTTCCACTTCAAGTGTAGGCGCTCTCGCTGAAGTGATGGTGTCAATTACCCCTTGGGGTAGGCCACCTAGAAACTCAGCGTCCCGTCCAGGGACACCCCCCCGGACATGAAGTTTAGAAGGTTGGACGGGACGTTGCAGGGGTGCCCCCTCTCGGAGTCCAGTCTTAGTTTAACCTCGGTGATTGGTCCTCAACGACCCCCGCGCCTCACAATTTTCATCGGTTACGTTCTACGACCGGACGTTGGCCATATTTCGCGAGAGTGTTTTGGGACAGATGAAGGGAAACATTGTAAGGTTGTTTGTCACTCGGTGTTTGCTTTTAATTGCTATAAATCACGAAACTGTGACATCACAATATCCGATTTGTTTTCTTATCTCAAACTTTTTTTGCATCACATTACGGCAGCATATTTCGTATACTGTAATAATGCTAGTCAATTGCACTGCATTGTTCATATACTTTATTGTATTACCTGGAGCTGGATTGCCAAAACAACCTAAACCACCCATATCTTGTCTCCGAATGAACCATAGCTTGTCGCCATCGCTATGTTTAATTCTCTGTTCCCAAACCTATTCTGTGAACACCAATGTGAATCTTCAGCGCCTGCCTGGATGCTTTCTCGTCTATTGGAATTTCTGTCCCACGCATTTCTGGTGGGGTGCCCTTCGGCTTCGACGTCTGCAATGAAACTACACTGCACGGAGAGTTTAGCGCTAAGCTATGGTCTCTAGCCTTATATTGCGTCCCGAATAAAACTCAGATCATGCACAGACTATCGTTCTTTGAATGTAAGCTATCTTTTTACACACGTGCTTTGAAATCTATGCGACACACTTGCGAAAAAAGAAAGTGCGGGGGACGACTCTGTGTAATTACGCCTGCTATTATATACCCTCTATGTCTAGTGTATACTGAACGTGATAGTGCTTCTTTAATTTTCTCCAATTGCGCTTTGTGCTGTTTTTTGTTCTACGAGCGCAGTCCTCTTTTTGTAAGCTTCAGCTGCACAGAACCACCATCCACGCATCACACGCCCTGACTAGATCGACAGGGTTAAACGATGAGCGTTGTCTTCCAGCATCTTGTGATGGAGGGCCATTTTTCACCACACTGGACACAGGGCTGTTTGTCCTCCAGGAGGCAGAGATTCTATAACATTCCCACCACACATGCGCGCGGCTCTGACATCCTGTGGTCACTATGTCTCTCTTATAACATGTAGTGCACATACCAATCTTGAACTTGCCAACCGCGCCGAGCTGGGCACAACACTGGTCAGCTGTGGTTTGCTTTTTACAGTTCCCAGGTTAAAAACCACGGGACGCCGTTTAATTCCCTTTATAAGCACCCCCTTACGTTACTCTGTTTTCATATCTTATATTCAGCATATATGTCTCTTCGTTGATTAAAATATATTTGAAAACCCCGCCTCTCAAGATATGTTATTTTCTTTCGTCATGCCAGCGCGTGTTAGAGGAGAGAGCCCGACAAAGAACAGCCAGCGAAATATATCCAGTCTCTAGCCATGGAGCGCCGAATTGCCTGCGGACGCCAAACTTGTTAAGCATTTAATAGGAATATTGATTAAATAATGGCGGATGAGCTAATGCTGTCTGTTTATTCTGGCCCAGAAGTGACTCTGGTACGCAAACATAAATGTGGCCGACCAGGAAGGGAAACTCTCTCTGCCAACCCTGGACGATCCATCCATGCTGTTGCTTCGACGGTAATTATTATCAAATCAGGTGAACAGCTTGTGGACTTGTTAGCCGTTCACACCCTTTCAAGATAATGAAACTCATAAGAACTTTAGTGCTCACATTAAGTCCAATCTAGTCACCGCGGCATGCTTGAACAACACACCGTGGGCCCGTCTGGAACCTGCCGCACACCCTCTGGGCCGCAATAACACAGACAATTCTTCATTGAAACCAGCCACAAAAGGCCCCTTTACGGCATCACAAACAAATAAACCTGGACACAATTTTACCGCCACCAGCCAAAAGAGCCACACACACCTCTGGCGAGTTCCACCCTCGCCCTGTAATATAACAAGAATAGCCATCTGTGTCCCTCGGTCAGCACATATGCATGGCCCTGAAAGTCCTGAAAGAATATTAGAAGTGTCAGTGATTCAAACACAATGTTTTATACGGATGATTCACTGTAGCCATGCTCTTCATCAGTGCAGTTTTATTATTTATTGCTGATGAACCAAAACAGGGCCTATAGCTGGTGATATGGTGTTATAATGAATCTCTCCCCCACACACACACCACAACACACACACGCAGTTTGAGATGGACTTCGGTACTTTGTCCTTGGGTCTGAGATGAGGTGCAGTTTTAGCGATAATGAAGTCCGGCTCAAAAATTATTCAATATTTTTCTCTCAGCCAGCCGATTACCGCGTTGGTGTGCCGTGAACAATGCACTAACACTATTATATATTTTGTTTACCTCTTCTTAAAGCTCTCTCCCACTAGTTTATGCATTTATTATCGATGATTACTTTATATACATGACATGTTTATCAGCCACATATTCATAGCATATGCACTACACTATCTATGACTCAGTTCGCGTTTAAAGTAATCTTTTTAATTTGCCGTTGTAATGTGTTTTCTCCCTGGACCCAGGACCAATCGCCAGGACCTTACCGCGACCCACATGTCTTCTGGGCCATACTCGGTAGGACTGTCTCAGTCAATGTACCCTTAGAAACAGCGTTCAGGATTACGTCATGATTAGGGCAGTGAACGGCCTGAAAGGCCAGAACGCACTCTAGACTGCACGTGTGCGACCTCCGTCTAATTACTTACATGAACCGAAATCTATACCCGCACTTTCAAATGCCATTAGCTTGAGATACGGTATAATAAACATAGATGATTAGATGCGCCGCAGGGCAAATAACACTATGAAAGTGTTCCATAGCAAACAACCATTTGCATTTATTCAGAGAAGACTCGCTCATTTAAAGGCTCACTCATTGCATTTGAGGTATAATGTACATTTGCAAATCTAAAATGTGACGAAGTGCGTGTTGAAATATACTTTATAAATAAGTATATTGAATTGAAGGATCGAAGAGGTTCTGTTTGGCAAGAGAGAGGTCAGAAATAAAGTATGTTCAGTGTTTGTGATAACGGTAGCTGTGAGAAAAGCATTGTGGGTAATTTAAATATCAATCAGTGCCTCAGTGTTGGTCGTGTTGAATGGACACGCACACACACACCAACACTATAATTGGAGCCCCAACAAAAGACTATTGTTGCTGCAAATTGTGTGTTTGCTATTTGTGATGTTTAATGTGATATTTCACCCTGAATTTCATACTGCTACTGCAAAAAATAATGCCTACCAATTATTTGATGACAGTGATTTGATGTCACCGATTTGATTGTACAGATGCATCAAATGTGTTTGATGTTTCATGCTTCGTTTCACATATTTCATTTTATTATCCTTTCTACAGAATTCTGATGATTGGATTTAAACCCAAAATTAGACCATTCAAAAAGTATAGGTATGCCTTGTGTGAATGTATGTATGTGTGTGTATTGTTTGTGTGTCTTTGTGCACATGTCTGGAACCCATAAAGGAAGCAGGCAGAAAAATGTGAGCTGATTTGTTCAAGTGGTACATTTCATGCAGAGCCTTGACCTTCAGCTGAAGCTCTCAGCATTGTGACAGTGTCCACATTACGATGTGCTTCCCTACAGTCACGTTATTACAGGGTTCAGTGTTTAAAATAATCACTCAGGCAGACATGAAACAAACATAATGTAGTCAGCGGGGAGCCAGTGACTTCTGTCTGCCTCTCTAAATCAAGATTAATGGGCTTGTGAATGCTACATTAATAGGCTGTCACTTGAGGATACATTTACAAGAGCATGATGATTATCCCGGTTTTACTGAATTTCCTCATTACAGGTGTTTGTGTTGTGCTGAAGATGGGTTAGAGCGCAGGGTGCAGTGTGAAAAAGCCGGATCCAGAACCTCCTGCACGTACAAAACCATTCAGAAGTTTAAGGTCAAATTTTTGTTTTCATGTTTTTAAAAGAAGTCTCCTGTGGTCACCAAGGCTGCATTTATTTGACCAAAAATACAGTCAAACAGTTTTTTTAGAAACAAAAAAATAAATATTATTGCAATTTAAAATAACATTTTTCTTTTTTAATATATTTAAAATGTATTCCTGTGATGGCAAAGCTGGAATTTTCATCCCAGTCTTCAGTGTTAGACGATCCCTTCAGAAATAATTCCAATATGCTGATTTGGTGCTCAAGAAAATGTCTTATTATTATCAATGTTGAAAAACCATTTTTGCTGCCTTTTTATTTATCTCATTTAATAGATTTGTAAACCATTATGAGTTGTGTGTCTTTACTGCCTTTTGATTTGTTATTAAATGCTTCCTTGTGAAGAATAGTTTAAATAATCTAAATATTTAAATAAATAAATAAATACAAATCATGCTGAACCCAACATTTTGAAAGATGGTGTACTAGTTTTGTGTGATATCTACTATAGCCTATTCTGTACCTCTTTTGAAGACACATTCATACTTTGGCTTGGATTATACATTTGTAATGCATCGTATTCTGAAATGTATTTTGACCTTTGTAAGTTGCAATGATGACTGGAAGATAGCGGTTCACTGAATGTCATTATGGCCAAAAAAACGTGTGTGTGGGTTTGGTTTGGTTTGTGTGTGTGTGTGTGGGTGTGTGTATACAGGGTCTCATTAAGTGAGAAAAACAGAAGCTCAGACAGACACAAACAAACTGACTGTTTCTATAATTATGGAAATGTTTTTGTTTGTGTCTGTTTATGAAAAGTAATAGATAAACTCTCATGTAAGATGTATTTTTTTGATACAGCATATAGTCACTTAATCGGTCACTTGTGCACAACTTAAAACCATAATTTGTTGGGAAAACTGAAGAAAACGCATTCTTTTTCATCTCTGAATCCACTGCTTTCCTTGGAATACTATAATAAGGCCACAGTTATGATGGGTAATATCCTTGTACATTAGGAATTGCTGACACAAAGCATTGTGGGAGCCGTAGGCCATAGACTACACTTGGTTTAAATGAAGTGCTTCTGAAATATAGTCTCATTTCGCTGTCAGTCAGCCTAATGGTTTTACCACTGACAGGGCTGTCATGCTCAGCTCCCGGTCTCCACCATATCATCCGGCCCTGCTTGCAATCTGGAGCTGCGTTTGGTCTGGGGCGCCAACCAACGATGCCCCCTCCTTGGGGCGTTGCATTTCATTTAGCATCATGCGTGGTCTAACTCAATGCAGATTGGCTGTGGGTTGTTAGGCTTCTGTGCGGTAACTGCTCTATAGACCTCTCCCTGAGTATACCATCTGTTTCAGCATATGAGTGTTGTTTTCATTGCTTCATTGCATGACATCAGAGGTCGTTCTGTCAGGGCAAAAGGAGAGAGAGAGGGACTTATTATTGGAATTTCTGGGCCCGGAGTTGCTGCGGCTTTATTATAAACCATTCTGAACGAACGTTCTTAATAGGAGAGACACCCAACATATGCGCCCCCCTCCTTTGTGAGGGAAATAGAAGTCATTGGTTTTGGCTTCTTTTTATTTTCTGAACATAAGGCTTATTCCTTCTGTTTCACCTGTAAGGGCTTTGCCGGTTCTGTTTTATGTCATGGTATATTCCTCCTGCTGGCTAGCCGGTGCTCGTGTGTGTGAGAGAGAAGCGAGCCCACTGTGTGACACAGAGTACAGCGAAGAAGCACCGGCGTTTATCCCTTCTGATTCCCTCTCCTGGAGAACCACACCATGCCCAACCTCGGCTATCCATATCATATTACGCGGCACAAACCCAACCTCGCCCTCTAAGGTGAGCGTTTCCACCCTTAACCCACCACACTCACACTCATTTGATGGCCTTTAGTTTTCTCTCCACTCTGAAACTTGGGTTTGACCCCCCCTGTCCCCTTTCCGACTAGCTAGATGCGTGTGTGTGTGTGTGTGCTGGGTGTGTGTGTGTTTGCTATACGTCAGTCTGATTTCTTTGAGGTGCGAGTCCTAATTGGAATCCCTTTCCTCTTTATCTCTGTCCGGTCGTTCTACGCTTTCCGACTTTTTACTTTTTTGACCTTTTAAATAGCTAAGGTCACTGAGTTTATAGTAAGCAAGTGCACTGGCTTAGAAAGGGTTCCAGGCCACGCCACCTTCATTGGTTGGCAAACAAGGCCGCGCCCCCACCCGCCCACATTGGTTCCGCCTACTATTGCGGTTGAGAGCCTCTTGGTGGTCGTTGTCCACCACACCGCTTGATCGCCTATTCCATGGTTTATTTCTAGTTTCTTGTCTTAAGCTGTAGCCCATACACTGTTACCGGGTTGAGCCGATCAGAAACGCTGTTAGGTGCCCACGGCTGCATTTCTTGATCTGGACCTCCCAAGTATCGCCGGCTTTCTTTGAAATCGCAAACTTTTTCCAAGACCCTGATTTCTTTGCATAGAACTTTTTGTCCCTGAGTTTTTGCTCAATGTAGTGCCCCCTGTGCCTACCAGCTTTTTTTCGTTCTCCACCACCACTGTGACCTACCCTACGTATTTTTCCTAAAACACAACCACCCCCTGACCGGCAATTCCAACATCGGGGTTCAGTTAATTTTTCTTTTTACACGAAGATCAAAGACACATGTCAAACTCCTGTCTCTCGAGCCCTATGTCGTCTGGTCTTGCATCGCTATTTGTGTGACTATGTTTTATGACGCAACCCTTCTATTCTTGATATAACACTTCTACTGGGAGTTACTACCTTGGCCTTCAGCCAGCCACCTTTAAGTTTTTAAGTTTAAGGATGGTTCTCTTCACGCCTACATCCTTATCTCCTCTTCCTCACCCGGCTCGCTCCAGTCTGACCTGACGCGCACACTTCCCATAAACTAAGACGAGTTTCTCTCTCAGCCTCCTCACAACTCCTACCTCACTGCACCCTGCACACACGCATCAACTTATTCCGTACCCTGACACTAACCCCGACTTGTCCTACCAACGACTCACAGATAAACTCGCTGCTCATCCCTCTAGAGATCTCTCCTGTCGGCCTGCTTCTGGTAATCACAGACAGGTAGAGACAGATAGCAATACTTCTTCCCCAGTCTCTCTCACTTTATCTCACTTTATCTTGCTCTGTCTCTCTAATGTTGTCTGAGATCAGAGAGTGCTGCTATGTCTTTCTAATTTTATTTTACAATATTTTAAAACCTTGTGGCCCCCCTTGGGTTATGTTCGTTTGCCGTCCGGTCTCGTTTCGTTCTTTCTTTGCTTTTTGACTTCACCGTCTTGTGAACCAACACGCTTTAAGTTGCCCACTAACGTCTAGCCTCTGTTGGCGCACCTGCACCACCCTAGTTTTTTAGTTTCTCTTGAAGATATTTTGCGAACATTTGTCTCCCGTGTCTTGTACTCTTCTCGCCATTACCCGTCCGTGGTACGAACGAGTCTTGGTACCGTTTTCCAAATGTATGTGCGTCTGTTCCGAACTTTGGGGTGTGAATGATTTCTCAAAACCTGTATGCTCCTAGTTTCCACACGGACTTGACCAACCCATTGGCCCCGCGGCACCAGTGTGAGTTAGTACACTAACTATGTCTTAGCAACCCTTTCAATTCCCTTTCCCTTTGCTTGGTCCTGTGGATGGGCTACTTTCAACAGCCTATTTCCTTCGTGACACAACACCAATTGTCTTCACCCCCTTTGCTGTTGTAACTGTCCTTTAGAACCGATTACCCATGTACCAGATGGCCCGACTGTCAGCCGTACCGAACAATTGCATCTGATGGGGTGTATGGTCAGTTGCATTTGAAAACCGTTTTTCTTTTTTTTCCATTTGTCACTTTTTCCATGTATGGTTCCTCCCCTCCCCCCCTTGTGCTTTTGTCTTCCGATTTAGGTTCAGCATGCCTATGTTATATGTAATGTATTCCCTTTACTATATATGCCCACCCTCAAGGCACGAAGAGTACTGGTTGCTGTCATGGGTTAGAGTGATTATTAGATCGTGTGTTGACGTTAGTCATTACCTTGTGTCCTTCTTTTCTCATCCTCTGCTGCCCCCACCCTCGTGTCCTCTCTCTTCTCTCTTTTCTTTCCCCCGTTCCGTCCTCGCCCACTCCCAGACACTGTCCGGAGCCCCACAGCCCCTCCCAGTGTTGTCTTCCGGGGCCCCGTAGAGAGTGCACCGGCCGGCGGCCCGACAGCAGGAGACTGAGATCTCCGTCAGCGCCCGCGGACCCACCATCCCGTACCCACCGTCACACTCCATCAGTGTCGTCTATGCCCATAATCCCCCTCCCTAGGACTTCGTCCACTGGCACCAGCAGGATAAGGCACATCAACACACCCTTGCCCACACCACACATACATACACACAGTTTGTCAGACCTATCCTAGCCACAGTCTTCCGATCAAACACATACACACACACTCATTTACATATAAATTGCAGTAAGTAGGACAGAAGCTTTTGTTCAAATGAGGACCGAAAGCACAGGGGTATCGAATGAATACACTTTGAGCTTCAATGTGTATGTGTGCAACCTTAGCAATAGTTTGAGGACAGGCTTATGTCATTTTAAATATAATAGGGTTAAACAATAGAATCAATATATAGAACAATAAAACAATAGAATGATTTTTGTGCTTGCATGTGTGCTAGAATATCCACCACTTTCATTGATCATATATTGCATGCTATTTTATGATCTGTATTCATACTTATATATCTGATCAATGTTATTTAGCACCATTCCCATGACATTTGAATTGATTTGATTGGACTAGTTTATTGTGTGACTGTACATCGTCCAAATGATAGTTCAGCAGCACTCAGTGAAATCAGGATAGATGCTGATGCCAGTATTGTTCCATGCTGTTCTTGTAGGAGATATTTGGATCTGTAGACACAGAGGAGCCAGGATTGACTGGAGAGCATCTTAATACCAGACTGGAACAGAGGTTTAAATCTAAACTAGAGCACAGAAATGCTATTATTACCCATAATTCATGGGATGGCTCTCAGCATTCCTTGAAAGAGCAAGCTTTTCTCTTGGCTCGATTACTCAAAACCGCTGTTCTCTTTCCCTGCAATTACACAAAACATTTACTTTTTTTCTTGCTATTTTACTGGAGCTTCCTCAAATCATCCAGAAGAAGCAAATGTGCTTCAGTAAAAAACAGATAAGATGTGATTAAAGTACTTTTACAGATTCATTCATTCTGTCATTTGGGTCATTATTGGATCATTTCACCTCACTTTATACATTTTATGTTGTTTCCTGAATGGCTTCACTCATGGCAAGACCAAAATTGTATGATAGACATAGTTATTCTCTCATATTATCTTAAATGTTTGAAATACCCACCAATCAGCTGTCTCATCTCTTTGACCCTCAACATGACGTATTGTTGGTATTGGTCTCTTGGCAGATATGTGTGGCCAGAGCTAAAGGGAAATAAAATAAATTGAAATAAAAATTAAAATGTTAATATATATATTATATATATATATATATATATATATACATTTTTTAATGTTATATTTATAATGTAAATATTTTAATGTTTCATTTAGTAATTTATTTCACTTCTTTTTATTGAATAAACTGTACTCTGACTCACTCCTGCAACTGCTGGTTTTCCTGCATGAAATATCATACTTTCCTTCACTCTTCCCCTTCTCTGTATGTGGGTCATGTATACATGACAAAAAAAAGATGTGTGTGCGTGCGTGCGTGTGTTTGCCTTTGGGCTGTGTTCTAAAGTTTGAGGGAGGATGCTGGCAGTGGTTAACAGTAACAGGAAACGCCAGTCATCCCACTGGAGCCAATCAGCACAGAGCCAAACTGACCCAGGTTCCTCTCCACTTCAGCAAGAGATGTTTCACTGCTGCACTCTCTCCATTGGGACCACAGATGTGGTCTGTATGGATGTGTGTGTGTGTGGTGCCGATTTATTCACTGAAGACGCATTGCGGCTGAAAACTGTTGTGTGTAACATGTTGATGTTTATAACCTGAGATGATGATTCTGTGGGGGTTTATGTATGCTCTCCTCTGCTGCCATGCATTGTTCTAATTCCCCACCGTCCTGAGAGAGAGAGAGAGAGAGAGCAGGCGTGGAGGAAGCTGTACTGAGGGAGGAGGGAACTTGGAAAAGAGGAGGGAGGTTTAGAGAGCAATAGAACAGAAAAAGAAATAAAGAAAGACAAAGAAAGAAGGAAGGGAGACCTGTCTATTCGAGTGACATTACAGCACTGAGCTCTGTTATCGTTGTGAGTCCTTCTTAAACTCCGGTGGAAACTTTAACAGCCTGTAATTGTGTTGAATATTAATGTTTGAATATTCTCAAGAGTTTCACTTCTAGTAGAGTTGTAGCACTCTGGCAAATATAATAATAGGCTGCTTAACATTCATAGTTTGGGAAATGATAGAGTGTCATAGAAAGTTTGAGAGTTTTGCACTTTGCGTGTCATACAATGTATTTCAGTATGTTAGCATTTTGTCTAAGTGGACGATGTATTGAGTGCAGAAAAATGATGTTGCTTAGTGATGTAGTGATCTCTCTCTGTCATTAGCCTGTGGCTGCTCTTAAAGGAATATACAAAGTTAAATACAAATTGAGCTCTTTAAACAATATCTGTGGCATGTTGTCAATTACCACAAATTAAAATTTCTGTTCTCATTCTTCAGTTAAAAAACTAAAAATAGATAACATTTAAAAAAGTAATGCTGTCAGTTACATGCTTACGGTGGAAGTCTATGGGCCAAATGTACAACAACTATCCCATGGACTTCTATTGTAAGTGAATTGTCAATGTGCTCCTTAGTTTTTAGAAAAGTCAAAATATTTTTATGTGATACTTGTATTTAAGCAGGGTCATTATTTTAACCATTCCAAAATGTGGTGTTCAATAGTTATGGTATTCAACACCTCTGCAAACATTTTATTTTAGACAGCTGTGTGAATTTCAAGTTTGAAATTCAAGTTTGGAGTCCTTATGTTTTATTATTTTTTTAAATTTGCTTTAAATTGATCAATATAATACATCTAATATAGCTCTAACATGGACTCCAATGTTAAACAAAAATATAAAGCAGCACAGCTGTTTTCAACATTAGCCAGGGTTCCATCCAAGGATTTTTTTTTTGGCGGAAAAATATTTAGCACTTACATTTTTACCGATACAGCTGATGGAAATGCCATTTATTGATAAAATTTCTCATGTGTCGACACAATCTTTTTCCGTTTAACTTTACAGCATAAATTCTATATCGATACTTCAAATGGCACAAAAATTAGTTTGGAAACACTTTTTGTCGAGAAAAGGGGCTTTAACGCAAATAAATGTGTTGTCACATGACAGAATTAGCTTATAGGCAGCACCTGTGTTTGTGTTGCTCACGTTAAAGCACCGTTTCTCTGTAGTTCAAAAGCGCATTAAATCATATTCATATTATTAAATTGACAAGTTACCTCTCAAACATACATATCTTAATTTGATGTTCCTTTAGTATACGTTGCAAGTTAAAATGTATTCATTTTGTTCTGAAGATCTTGTTTTACGTGGATATTGGAACTATAAGTACAACATTTTAAATTAATTAGTTTTGGCTTGTTAGTAGCTTCTTATATTTTTATTCTTGTTTTGTTCTGAGTACTGTTCTACCGTTAAATTTAAAGGATTTGTTCTGGAATTAGGGGAAATAAAATAGCATGTTTTTTTCAATATGTTTGGCTGACTGTATTTTATTATGACAATGAACAGGCTGCGTTGTCGAGTTAATAATGCTAATAACTGCGTGTGGGAGGCACCGGCACGATCACTTGATTTTTTTTCCCTTATAAAAGTGGAAACAACTTACAATACTAGTTCATTTGTGGTCATATAAGAGTAAGACATTATTCAAAACCATTCTAAATATTTATTTTATTTGTATACATTCACAATAAAAACAAATCTTTGTGCTTTTATAAAATAAAGAAAAAAACCATGATGCGCTTTTTTTCAAAAGGCATTTTTCGAAAAACGAAATTCTGCATATTGCTGCTATATTTTTTTTGTCTTTCGTTTTGTAATTCATTAATTATGTAAAAAAATAGTTTCGCATATAGGCCTGTTTTATTCTTTAACGCTTTATATGGTTTTCTCCGTTCGCAGAAGCGCTGCAGGTGCGTGACATGACCATGTAAATCCTCACGTTCTGTTGTTTATGCTGCTTTTTGCGTGTATAAAATGAATCCCTGGAAAACAAATTTAGGTATTTTTAATGGGTCACAGCCACATATCAATTCAAATTTTATTTAATTGTAATTTAACATAATGTTGTCGGTTAATAATGGCTTAACGACCGTCGGTTGTTGGTTAGGAGAAATAAAATAACCGAAATGAACATTCCTATTTCCTAATAAAAGTAAAATTAATACTAATACAGCTGCTCCTGTTTATGATTATTGCTTGCTAATCAAGTATCTAAAAAAAAATAAAAATAATTTTATGTAGGCCTATACAATTTAATAATAGGCTATATAATTAAGTTTTGTTTCAAATGGATAAAGAGCAGGCTACTAGCCTATATAATTTACGCAATATAGGTGAAATTATGCATGGAAACAGCTCAAGGGCTTTTTTTTTTTTAAAGGGATGACGTCATAACACAATTTTATCGGTAAAAGGCCAGTTGGATGGAAACAGGCTGTAGACAGCAAATTTCTCAAGTTTTTTTTACCCATATATTCTCTTTGTCGATAACAAAACAAACTCAAAAACCTGGATGGGAACCTGCCTATTTATAATACAAGTTTCTTGAGCACCAAATCACATATTAATTGATGCCTGAAGAATCATGTGCGGAGTAATGGCTGCGAAAATTCAGCTTTACCATCAAAGGAATAAATTACATTTTACAATATAGTAAAAAACATTATTTTAAATTGCGATAATTTTTCACAGTCACAGTTTTTACTGTATTTTTGATCAAATAAATGCAACCTTGGTCAGCATAAGAGACTTCTTTCAAAACCATTTTAAAAATCATACCAACCCAAAACGATGACCCACAGGACAGCAATAACTATGATTTTGTTGAGACAATCTTATTTCATATAGGATCTAATTTCATTAAAAGCAACAAAATCCATTCAAACAGATCTCCAACTGGGCCCAAAATGATACACAGTTTCGCTGACTGCACAAGCAAGCAAACAAATATGAATTTGATTTGCACTGTTGCAAGAACAAGAATGGACACAATGAAGTTGTGAGACACACACTCCTGTATAGCCACACATGATAACCCAGCAGTTTGGATTCTAACAGGAAAGGAAGTTAGACAATGAGTTATGTTTGTGCTGTGACAACAGCTCTTGCACTGACAATGAAATTTCACTAACAAGCATTCAGACGCACACACATACACATATACAAAGCCCCTTGTGTTTGACTTCCTGTCTGGAATACGTCCAACAGCATCTGGATCAATTCAGGATGAAAATAAAAAGGAGAGACTTAGGGAGGGAGAGAGGAATCAAATAGTTTGCAGAAGTTAGATACACTCCACGAACTACAAGAAGTTAGAAAGAGAGAATGACAGTGATTTGCCTCAACCGCTGGTAGTTTCATCAGTGAAATCACCATAACTGGCATCCCATCCTGATCAGAGCAGTGTTGCCATGACAATTGTAGCTGGTACCTGCTCGCCAGCTGTTCCCCTCTATGGTCCATTGTGACGTCTCCCCTTTTGAATATGTTGGGATTAATTGTGCACATGGCCTGAGGGAGAAGTGCATCTATGTTTGCGTTACTGATTACCTGTATCTGTGTCTTCAAATCTGTAGTAATGTACACAGACAGCCTGTCCTCTGCCAGAGTCATGTGCATGAATGTTTATTAGTGGGCTTTGCTAAAGCAAGCATCACTATGATTATTTCCCATACTTATGGTTAGGGATTTGAACAAACCTCTAATCCCAAGTATTGCAATTCGGTGCATAACTCATCCCACAATGTTTCTGACATAAAAGATACCTCAAATCTTGTGGCTTGTTGAGGAAAGGTGTGCTATTACTTTTCTAAATCATTTGACTTGCCATTTTCTCCACAACAGCTCCACCAAATATCTTTGAAGTAGTTTCCTGAGCCTGTTTTTATAGGCCCAAAAAATATTTTGGGGCTGCACTCTGCACTCTTCTTGGGCAAGAAACCACATAGCAACTGCCCAGAACACCCTAGCAACCACATAGCAACTGCTAACAGCCACTCTTGGTGACTCTTGCATGGGCGCCCCGGCCCGAGTGATTTTCCTACATTTCTGTAGTTATTTTCATAGCTTTAGTCGGAAATTATACATTGTAGATATTGTGTTTTAACCCAGACATCAGCCTGATTATGTCATTTCCAATAATATAGGAGTGTGTCGCGGACAGCATATAATCAAGCCTCCGATCCTCCTCTGCTGTAGACATGACACACACCACAGTATGACACACACACACACAGAGCGGACCATATTTATGGATTATTTTAGGGATTCTATTTTTGAGAAAAGTGTGTGTGTGTACCTACTTAAGCATTCTCAAAACCTCCTTTTAAGGATGTATTCATTTATGGGGAAAAAAATGTAATTATAAAAATGCAGTAAGTTTTATTTTAGGGTGTGTATATATACACAGAGCTGGGTAGATTACTTACAAATTTTAGTCTGTTACTGATCCCAATTACATGACAAAAATGTAGTTAGTAATGTAATCCTAACATTGACCTAACTCATTTATCACATTGATTTAAATAGGATAATCTTCTTAATATAAAAATACAAAGAGAGAAAATGTTCCATTCGTTGTAATGAACAAAATGAAGTGCATTAAAGTGCACATTACATTACATCAGGGTTTCCCAAACTGGGGTTTGTGAGTTTATTGAAAAGCTAATAATTAATTAAATCATTAAACAAGTCATTTTAGAATAACATCAATCAAAATAAAGCACTAAAAATGAAATACTTTATTTGTTTATCTGTATGTCATGTAAACATTCATCAACATTAGAGAACCGTAAACATGCAAATACAATACTTAATTGATCAAAAAATGGCAGTAAAGACATTTATGTTGTTAGAAATTATTTTGTTTTCTGGGGAAAAAAAGAATGGCAGTTTCCACAAAATTATTAAGCAGCGCAACTGTTTTTAACATTGATAATAAGAAATGTTTATTGAGCACCAAATCAGCATAATAGAATGATTTCTGAAGGATGATGTGACACTTTCACTTTTCACTTTTTTTTTTTTTTAATGAGCACGGTGAACATAAACAAATTTTCCAAAACATAAAAAACCTTCCTGAATTCCAAACTTATTTCCTTCTTCCTGAAATGTTATGTCAAGGTTAAGTTTGAAGGTCTAATTATAGACTTATATAGACTAGACTATTTCTTAATTTCACATGAAGACATTATGATATGTCCCCATTTAAATATCTTAGTAAAAGCGTGTGGAGAGAGAAAGAGTTTGAGTTTCTTGAGTGTTCAGTGGGAGAGAGAAGCTTTAGTTCACTGAATGGGGTTTCAAAACTGTGTCATACTCCAGATGTGTGGTGACCTCATCCAAACTCAAGCTTTACAGCAACTGAAACAGCAGTGAACCACACTAGCTTATGAATGTCATAGTGTGTGTCTGTTGCTGGGACTCTTTGGTGGCATATTAGTGACTTTGTTATCTGCACCATATTACAGTGGGAGTATCTTCTGGAGTGTGTCATTGGACTGTAAGCCAATCATATCACCTCATTCCACATCAGTGATGTACATGGGTGTTTCTGTTCTGTAGCGGTGGCACACCACAGAGCCATGAAATTGTGCATGTAAGGGTGTGTATGTGTACATAAATTATCTGTGTGTTGTTTTTACCAAATGGTGTGAAAGTGGTGTATCAATATTTATGAGCTCATACAATCCCATCACAAACTGGTTGCATGAGAGCTATATAGGCACATCTCTTGTTCGTGCGCATTAAGACAATGAAGTGTGATGCTCCCATTCTCCTGCTGTCCACCCTCTTACACACTGACAGCATTCACCGCGCACACACACAAACACTAATGCTCTGATGCTGCCCATATGAGTGAGCGTGTGTGTAGAATGAGAGACAGGACTGGCTCTTGTTTTGTTCACTGACATAAATGTTGGTTCAGTAATGAGCTCATTCCAACAGGCAGGTCATGTAGCGGCAGTCAAGCACACAAGGCGCGGCCGTACCTACCCCTCAACACACACACACACACACACTTCCTTTCATCATGCACAAACCATAGGGGTGGACAGAATATAATATGATGTGTCAGGTTATCACACATCATTTCAACAGATTTCGTGATAAAAGTACAATGGAGGACACAGCATGCAGTATCAGTTCAACAGTTGCAATTTAATGAGTGTTTTTTTTATTATAACATTACTGGTGCTCCAAGATATAGAAAGATATCAGAATAGCCCGTTTGTTTGCATATGTTTGATAGTGTAAATTATTTAAAAACGTACAAGGATAAAGAGAGCGATGTCCGGTTCATATTGTTAGCAGATGTATTATTCTTCAGTTCTGATTTTGGACTCATTTAATTATTTTCCATACTCTGTGTTTGTGAGTATGTGCACATCGCAGGTGTGTCTGGTTTATATCTGGTTTGCTCTCTAAATGGTCCATGCTGAATCTCAGTGATGCCAACAGAAGACCGCCCTGCGTGCCTGCTTCTATCTGTCTGTCTCTCTGTCAGTCTGTCTAACTGTCCATCTGTAATGTTTAATATACTATATTTATGACAGGAAATAGACAAACAAACAAATAGGTAGACAGACAGATGCATTTATTACAAAAAAGTTGCAGATGTTTATTTTTAACTACATGTTGTCACAAATAATTGGTCTGTAATTATACTGATTTAAATTTTGTAAACCTTAAGTAAACAAAATGTAATTTTCAAGATGGTCATCACTTCAAATAATGATAAATTGTAGTTATAATAACTTGCAGTGTGCATGTGAACATCTTGCATGTGAGTCAGATAACCGCTCTGACGCGTTCAGTGAGTTCATTCAGCAAAGGATTCGTCATACTGAAACCTCCTGAATAATTGAGTTGTCCTGAACGATTCATTAAAAGAACCTAGGCATAAGAGTCATTTACTTGTGTATCAGACTACATCAGATGGACTTTATGGTAGTTTTTGTGAGGATACTGTTGAAAAACAGGAAACACTGCAACAAAACATATAAGAACAATCTAGGGATGTAACGGTATTATCAATATCGTGGTATCGCGATAGCGAAACTGTCTTGATATTATTGTGGTCACATGATGATCTGAAACGAAAGGTCTTTCGGGCAAAAAGTGTAATTTTTAAAATATATTTAAACTCTTTATTCTAACATAAAAAGTCTTTCAAGTTTTTAAAGTTGTGTATGAAAATTGTTTGTGAAACAATTTTCATGCTTTGGTACAGTATCTGTCAAACGAACTAAAACCGAAAGCACAATATGGCTTAATCCCTTCATTAAGTCTGTTTTCGCTGCGCATTTCAAAGCGAAGCGTGCACTTTGTTCAGACGATCAACTCGTGATCCGGTGTTTTCTGTGCCTCAGAATGGCTCAGTTCACAGTGAATGCAGTGAACTCGTTTATTGCATGTGCTGTGAGTTTAGCGTGCGTTTGGGAAAACAACAGCCACCAGTTAAGCTTTATTTTCGCGGCAGATGATTACAGCATTTCACTAGATTTGTAGTGAGACGTGTTTTTGTAAGCCTGTTTTCACTGAAGCTGGAGTTTTCCTTTAAAATAAAATCTCTACTGCCATTTCCGTCAAAATAAAAGCTTAAAAGTGCAGTATGAATTGCTGACAGCTACCCATTTGAATGGGTAACGTTACTGCAGTCCAAATTCAAAATATATCTTTCAAGTGTAGAAATTAGGAAGGAAGAATTGTAATTTCTCTACTGTAGTGTAAAGTAAAAATAATATACCTGTGAAATATTCATTTCATTTATTTTACAGTGCAATTGTTTTACAATATATTGCTATTACTGTCATAGGAATAACAATACTATAAAATTGTTGTTATTTTCTAATTAGTTTGGCTTCCTAAAACACCAGTGTGAATGTAATTTAGACTGAGACAGTATACCACAAATAAAAAGAGGGTTGAAGTCCCCTTTAAAGTCAATTCACTGACATTTTTCTGACTCAAGTTTTCTTAGTTAACATGGGTTGGAGCTCATAATTTTGAACTCTTAAAGTGCATTAGACAGAATAATTTAACTTTAAAATGTACAAAATTTTCATTTTGTCCAATATCGCAATAAATATCGTATCGTGGACTTCATATCGAGATATCATCGTATCGTAAGATTTTGATATCGTTACATCCCTAACAACCGGAATACTATGAGCTCACGCAGCTTTAGTTATGCCAGAGAGACTCAAAATAAAAGTAATGTTGAAAGATGCTCTTTCTGCTAAGACCTCGAAGACATAACAACCAGTGTTCGTTTATTTGAAGGGGTTTAGACTTTGTGTAATCTGGCAGAGAAGTGTTTTGATGATACATGGATTTTCCCAGTAAAAACAGATACTTTGTTGCTTTGCCATGTATACACACGCACACACACATGAAACATTCTTAGGTGGGCCCGCGTGTCGCTGCAGATATGTTGACACAGCATCTACATCCCTGTGGACTAATGATTGTTATTTTGCTGCCTGCTGTAACAGCCAGGTCTAATTGTGTGTCTGAAAGCTCCCACTGAGTTTGATGTGTTTATGAATATCAGTCCCACATTAAAAACCTGGATAATGGGACTCATAAAGTCAAGCCCATCCTGATCAGTGCCAGCAGACCTGTACCTAGATACTCTTTTTCCCTTTCATCCTCCACCCCCAGCGGCGAGTTAAGTGGGTTGCAGTGTGTGAGTGTGTTTGTTGGCGTCTGGCCGCAGTAGTATATTAATAGAGGAAGACTACCTGAGGGGGAATAGGTGTTTTGGGAGCGGAGATTGAAACAGCCCATTAAAAGAGTTGTTTTCGTTTTCCTCTTTTCTTGCCCATAGCAGCAGGAGTCCAAACACACACACCGTTCACTTTCACCACCCGGCTACTGTTCACGTTACACGTCATGAAATTCAATTCACCTTGTACCTATAACTTTAAAGATATACTGTACATCTGTCTATTCATCAGTCCATCTCTTATGAGAAATCAACCTACAAATGGCTTACTCGATTTGTCTCAGCATATTACCTGTTAGTTCACCCAAAAATGAAAATTAGCCCATAAATTACTCGCCCTCAAGTCATCCTAGGTATATATGACTTTCTTCTTTCAGACGAATCCAGTCGGAGTTATATTAAAAATTGTCCTTGATCTTTCAACCTGTTTAATGCCACTCAGCGGGTGTTGCATGCATCAGTCCTAAATAAGTTAAATAAAAATTGCCCATCCATAAAAAGAGTGTCTCACACGGCTCCAGGGGGGTGAAGAAAGCCCTCCTGTAGCGAATCGATGCATTTGTGTAAGAAAAATATCCATATACAAAACGTAATAATCACTTTAATGTAGCTTGCGCTAACAGTTGTACACAGAAGCAGCGTTAGCGTTGCGCAGGCGCTCGTGAGTCTCGTGAAAACCAACGTTTGTTAACAGGAGCAAAGGAAGCAAAGTTTCCTTACTTTAGCAAAGGAGTACCAGTCTCCTATTTCCTTATATCGAAATCCTCTGACATTCTTCTTTACAAATCTTCATTTTGTACTTCTAATAAGTGACCGTTGTTTTGTTTTGATCTCCCCTGCGCTTCCGCGTGCATCACTTCTGAGAGGCGCATGCTCAAAGCTGACCTTATACGTCATTCCCCCGGAACTGCTTCGTGTACAACTGTTGGCGCAAGCTACATTAAAGTGTGATTATTATGTTTTGAATATGGATTTTTTTTCTTACAAAAACGCATCGATTCCTACAGGGGCCTTTGTTCACCCCACGAGCCGTTTTAGGCTTTTTTTTTAAAGGGGTCATATGGTGCTTTTTTAAAAGATCATTATTTTGTGTATTTGGTGTAACAGAATATGGTGACATGCTTTAATGTTCAAAAAACAATTTTTTTTTAAATACTGTACATTATTGTAGGTCCTCTAGGCCCCACCTCTCTCAAACGCTTCGTTTTCAAACAAAAGTCCCTCCTTCCGACAAGCACAGACTGCTCTGATTGGCCAGCTGACCCAGTGCATTTGTGATTGGCCTGAACACCGCAAGCACTCGTCGGAAGTGTAATGCCCCTTACCATAATCGCGAGATTCAGCTTTCAAAGTATATCAAGACAGTTAATAATGTCATTCGTTTTACCATCAGTTCAAGCCGAAAGGGGAACAGACACAGTAATGGTGCAGTACACAAGCCGCGGTTAAGACAGCTGACTCTACTGTGATGTGCCGCTGTCTCTCTCTCTCTCTCTCTCTACCTCGGCTCTCTCTCCTCGCTCGTCTCTTTCTCTCACACACCCAACACACACACACACACACACCACACACACACGCACACACACACACACACAGCGCTCACACACACACACACACACACAACCACAATGCGCAAAACTCGCATTTGAACAGTCAATAGAAAATAATTAAACAAATAACAAAACAGTAGCTGATTCAGAAGCACCATATTGTCATAGCAAAGTCAGAATTAACTCCTCTCCTAGGTTCACGAAACGGTCATCCATAAAATGCATTGCTGTTCTGTTGTAAGTAATCTTAAAAGATTCCTAAATGCATCTACTTTCGGAGGGCCAAATAAAGTGCTTTTGCTTTGCTTTTGAAACACACAGCGTCTCCCTGACATTGCTGCTTCAACCACATACGTAGCGTTCTTGAAACCACGCCTTCTGTCTTTGCGTGCACATTTGGGCGCGATTATGCAATATTCCCACATAGTGAGGTAGATATTTGGGGGCGTGTGAACGAGCCGGTTTAGGGGGGCGTGGCAAAGTCTTAACTTTGATAAAGAATATCTCTTTGTTTTTTTTTTGCAACTTCAGGGATCTTATCTATGCAAAATCAGCTTGTAACACTCCAAAGAGAAAGGAAAACTTGAAATCGCATCATATGACCCCTTTAACTTATTTTGGACTGATGCATGCAACACCCGCTGAGTGGCATTAAACGGCTTGAAAGATCAAAAACAATTTTTTATATAACTCCGACTGGATTCGTAGGATGACTTGAGTGTGAGTAATTTATGGGCTAATTTTCATTTTGGGTGAACTAATCCTTTAAGCTGGGATATGAGAAAGCATTTATTATAGAAAAAATATATACTTCACCTTTAACATAACTGATCCATAGTTGACATCAGCATTGGCACTGAGTTAATAAGGAAGGTCTTGAGTTGATCTTGGCTGGCGCGCTGTTCAGATGATTTATTGTGGAATAGATTGTGATCTCTTGAACTGCCCTGCACTGCACGCTTTCAAAGGCAGCCAGAAGCAATCAAAGCCCAGCCCATCTCTGTCTCTCCCCCAGGCATTATCAAACCAGACAGAGGGTGTCTGCCTGAGTAAATAGAGTAGGAGCTTTCTGAGGATGCCAACTAGCACACAAGCAGGAAAAGTGCATTGGGCGAGAAGATTTTTGGATGTTGTATTAGCAACTTTTAGCGCCTATACTACTGTTCAAAAGTTGGGGTTAGTAAGAGTTAGAGTTAGTATTAGACGCGGAGTAATTTTAAATATAATAAAATAGAAAATCATTTTAAATTGTAATGATATTTCACAATATCACTGTTTTTATTCTATTTTTGATCAAATAAATGCAGCCTTGGGGAGAAGAAAGAGACTTCCAAAAACATTTAAAATCTTACCAAGCCCAAATTATACATGATAGCTAAGCACATGAACAGTCAAATAGTATAGGTATAATTTTGTTTAACTCTTATGATCTTTTATTTCATCTTTTTATTTTAGTTTTTAGGCTTTTCATTGAGGAAAATGCTAGAGATAAAAGTAATAAGATATGAGAGGCAGTTTGTCACCACAAGTAAGCAAGATACTGCAAAGCAACAATTTAATATAATGAAAGCTACAGCAATTTGATTAAAGGCATCATTGTTAAATAAATAGTTTCATATTCAGTAACAGGTACTTGTGCCTCCTCAAGTAGAATGTGTGGTCAGAGATGTTTGTTTATCTGCTTTTTACAGTGCCTCATACAATCAGATATTAAATTCAAGACTATGTTTTGTAAAAGATTCATCCCTACTTGCTTGAGGGCAATGAGTTTGACAAATGCAAATGTGTGTGAGAGATTGAGTTCTGAGTGTCTGACCTCAAATGCTTCATCGCAGCAGCCCATATTTGAGCGTTCATGTTCCCTAACCACAAACCTAAGGACCCCTGTTTAATCTGTCTGTGAGGTTATTAAAAATAACAACTATGACTTGTTTTATGTGAGTGGTGTCTGTTTTATTTTATTTTAATAAATGATGGTTGTAAGCAGTAAAACTTGTGTTCTGTAAACTCATAGAGATTTTATTGTAAGCCTGGTAAAGACATTTGTGTGTTTAGAGCTGTTGATTTTGTTGGTGAAAAATGGAAAAAAACGACACTATACCACATTCTCAACACTGTCTCTGTGTGTGTGTGTGTGTGTGTTTTCTCTCTCTGGGTTTGCTTTCATGACCCCAGGGGGAGCTGTTTCCTTACAAGTGCAAACTGCGCTTGTGAACTTGAATGAATTAATCATTCCATGAGTGCAAAAAATGAAGGAGAAAATAACAGAAAGCAATATGTTTAAAAGAAAAAACTGTGATTGAATCAGAATTAAATCTATCATCGTTCTATCATTGTGTGTGTGTGTGTGTGTGTGTATATACATATATATACACACTTCATGTTTTAATAATAATTAGAATTTTAAAAAGTGAATTAAAAATCCCTATATGTAATTCAGGGTAAAGAGCACATCCCAGTGAGTCTTTGTCAGTGAGTAATCAACCTCAATGTGGAACTCAATGTGCAAAACCCATGGCTGAAATATTATTTCTGTTTCCATTGAAATCAGCTGTGGTCTGTCCCTTGTGGTTGAGGCCGAGAGCAGATCTGTCCAACCCACACTCAAACACACAGGTACCCATGGCATAGAGTGTTTATATCCCCGGCATCACCGCTGACGGCAGCGAGTATGTTTTTATGACAGTCAATGGCCAGTGGCCACAGCGAGCTCTCATCACTCCCCCACTCTACTGTAGACACACTAACAAACCTGAGCCAAGCGCCTCAGGCCAGCGGTCTCCTGCTCTCCACCCCTCCTGTGTCCTCCTCCCCTCTGCTTGCATTTGGCAGGTAGTCAACTCAATTTCTCGCCTGCTGATTCTGTCTCCCCACCTCGCCTTCCTCTTTTCCTCTTCCTCTCTTCATTTTCTCTGTAGAAAAGGAGGATTAAGAGATGATGGTCAAATGCGTAGTTGCTCTAAGTGGTTGCTTGTGGTTCTTAGGAGATTGCTAAGGCCTAAAATACTCCTATTGTCTACTTTCTGCCTTCGAATTCTAATAAAATCCACCCAGAGAAAACAGGGACGGACTGGGAGTAAAATATGGCCCTGGATTTTCTCCCAAATAGGCCCACCACAACTAAAGACAGTCGCTACTATCTCACATTATTGCAGCAATCCTATCGCATTTATGGCAAACAACATAACAAAACCCATGGTGACCCTGCTGACAAAAACAATAAACCATCACAGAAATTTGAATGATTTCCACTACAAATACCATCAAAAACATTACAAACAATCAGCTTTTAACCATTAAAACCATTAAATAATGGTTTCGTGTAGTGTGTTTTGGGACATATCACATTAGGATTTAGTGGCTTTAACAAAAGCCATGAATAGAAGGTGACCAATTTTTTTTACAAAAAAACCCCCAAAGTTAGAAGGAGACCAACAGGGACCATTACAGTTTCCGTTAAAACCAATACAATTTTCATTATAACCAGTAAAACCATTACAAATTATGTGATAGTTTCTATTTTTTTTCAACAGGATTGAAATAAATGTATTATTGTATGAACTAAAATACTTGAAATCTACATAAAAAGAGCAGAATGCAAAATGTACATGACAATGATAAACATAAACCTAGGATCTAGGATCTAGAAAACTGAAACAACATAATTCTTCAATTTGAGTATTCAAATTACTGTGTGTGTGTGTGTGTGTCATGTTAATCAGACTAATCACCTTATAGGCTACTTCATTTACTCTATTTTCGAACTCAATAGCTCTCAAACATAACCGTTGTAGAATCGTTGCTGTCTCTTTATGAATGAATGGAATATTCATGCCAGACAATGCAGAGTGATAAATAACCTAGTGGACTAGGGGTGTCCTGGAATTTCACTACAGTGCTATAGGCTACATGCTGTATATAGTGAGAGAGGCGGGCAAAGGTAACCTGGTGTATCTGTTCGATTTTTTTAGCTTCTCCCAACCACCTTTATCTTCATGTCTTTTGCTTGCCATCACAAGCGTATCTCCTTCGCGTCAGTTTCAGTTTCTTATAAGCAAAAATAGATTGCATTAGTGCTCCCTTTTGTTGACCGTCAATGTCACTTAATCTGACACTTTTTCTTTGACGATGAACCAGCCAGGCCGACTCCAGAACGTCCAGATGGCCAGTCCGCCCCGGATAGAAACAAAAACATGTGTTTTCTTATCCTTATCTTTCCATCATTCTATTGTGTGCAGAAAGTCGACTGCATTCCACTGAAACTGTGTTTGTATGTTGTGCAGAAGTGTGTTTATGAATATTAATAAGCCTGTCGGTGTGACAGATTGGCTGTGTGTAAAGCTCCAAATCAGTACAGCATTTTTCTTGAATGTAACTTCATTCTCCAGTGGATTGGTTGCTGTGGCAACAGGCCTGTTTGTTGTGGGTGGGAAGCAGAGACAGACAAACACCAGCATCTGGTGGACTGGCCTCTCTTCCAGGATGGTGTGGCGCAACCCTGCATAGCATGCTCTGGACAGGCATTCATACTTATTGTGCATTTGACCCATGTTTTTGAATGATTTAAAGTAATAATCTGTGTTCAATCTGAGTTAAGCATTTGTGGCATAATGGCGGTGATTACTAAAAAACAATTTTGACTCATCTCTTATAATGGAATGATTCACACAATATCATTCCTCTGTGCTGTTATTGTTATAGTTGTTGTCTGGACTTGTTAAATGTATTGTGTTTGGTGTGAGCATGCCTTTATTCTACAAGTTCTGTCACTAGCTTGTACCAAACCCAGAGTATTCCTTTAACAACAGCTCAGTGGGTCAAAAATAGCCGTTGAAACATTGTAAATGATGTTTGTGCTATGTGCTATATGCTGCTAAGTCCTATGTGTGGAGAGCAGCTGTTTGTTCTCGTGATGATTACACACATCTGGGTCTTTCACGAGGATGTGAAAGATTCTGTCAGGCATTTATTAATTGCTATGGGTCTGTGCAGTTCTCATAGTGACTAGCTGTGGGACACCCTGTGGAAAAAAACTCATGAAGTCACTGGAAAACCAGCATCAAACATGTTTCTTATCTCCTTCGTACTGACATAGTTGACATGTGCAGCATTACTAGTATTTCTGTAGGTTAAACTGGATGCAAAATACTTTTTTTTGTAATCAAGGATGCATTAAATTGATCAAAAGGGACAGTGAAGAGTTTTACTTTTTCAAGGTCATTTTTTTTAAATGCAGGTTTTTTTTTTTTATTAATGTGAATGTATCATGGTTTCCACAAAAATATGTAGCAGCACAACGGTTATTATATCTTAATAAAATAGCATAACTATTAGTAGGACATAATTTTATCTTCATTCTGGACGAATCTCAGTGCTCTGACTATAGTTCTTGCTGATTTTCCAAATTGGTACATTTAGCCTGCAGTTGTGTTATCAACCAGCAGGGGGCTCTGTGTGGAAATGAATAGCTCACGCTATGATTACATTGGGCTCACTGGTGGCTGTGCACATTGTTGTGTAAAACAGATTATTTGCCCTAGACTAAGTTTCCTTAGGGAGAAATTAATCCCAGGATGACAGATTTAACAGACAAATAGCAATGTTATGGTGTCATCATGTGGACAGCATGCCACTGCTCTTTAGAAAGATCAGAATCTTGATTTATGGTTTGTTATTCCATCAAAAGTTAAATGTATGTCATTTGATGAATGGAATTAAAGCCTCAGCTAGTCTGTTGTAAAATATATTTGCAGATGTTCACAGAATGTTCACAAAACACATCGTTTTTTGTCAACATAATGAACATGTGGATTCACGTCTCATTGTGTTTTTCTTCACACCATACCGATTAGCAACCGTACCACGATTAAAGCAGCAAATCTCCAGACGACTGCGACTGCACATGGATGGCTCAAATGCTGAGTTCCAGTGTGCCAGAGTAATGCAACTGAAATAAACACTCCAGCTAATAGCGGTTTACTCAGTCATGAGCTAAACAGGGATAAATGATCCCGGCATTTCGGTACCCTCCAGTGCCTGGAATGCTGAAGGAGTTTAGAGATGTAATGACAAAAGCAAGTGTTTTAGGAAAATAATTCTCTGAAACACCTTGAGTGACTTAAGGGGACATACCAAGTTTAAGCAAAGATGTTTATGAACAATTACAGCGGTCATTTATGTGTGTGTGTGTGTGTATGATATTATAAGGGTTTCCTCTTTTAACTTTCTTTACATTTATCCCTCATGTCTGGGGAGGAAGTCCAGTTCTGATTACTGTGATTACTTTTGTGTTTTTGCCACATCAACATGTAGACGTGATCAGGATAAACATCCGTAGACAGCAGAATACTCATCTTGCCTTGAGATTTGAAGCAAACATGCATCTCTCACACAGAGCATAGCACATTTGTTTTCTGAAGCTGTATGTTGTTCAGAGCAACTGGAGTGAAGCCTTCCTACTACCAGCATGAACCAGAAAACACACTTCTCAGCTTCTGAGAGTATTCTGTTTGACTGATTATGACTGATCCTGAGGTAACATGACACTTTCTTGATCTCTGACAGTGCTGTGTGTCATTGGGTGAATTCCACAGGATGAAACACTTTACATGATTTCTGGAATCTATGGAATATGCTTATTGCTTCACAATGATTTAAACAGAATGGCTAATAATTGTTTACACCATTTTCAGTAAAGATTGTACACAAACATCTTATAAAGTGTTTATTTTGTATAGATTAAATCTTACGAATACACGCTCATAAGTGTCAGTTTAATTAAAGTGACGGCTCATATCCTGTTGCAGAAAGTCATTAAATGAGTATGGTCACTGACTGTTTATTGCTTTTAATCAAGTTTGCAAGTGTTTTTATCGTCCAAATATCTAAGATTACATTCAGATAAGGTAACCCACTTTTTCATCCCATAGGCTATTTGTTTTCTTCTCTTTTGTTTAGACGTTAAGGGGCAGTATAATTTTTTTTATGTTTTTGAAAGAAGCCTTTTATGCTCACCAAGGCTGTATTTATTTGATCAAAAATACAGTAGTAACAGTAATATTGTGAAATATTATTATAATTTAAAATAATAGTTATTTATTATATTTTAAAATGTAATTTATTGCTGTGATAGCAAAGCTGACCTTTTAGTTGCCATTACTACACTCTTCAGTGTCAGATGATCCTTCAGAAATTCTCTTTTGCAACATTAAAAATGCTTTTACTGCCATTTTTTATAAATGTAATGCATCCATTCTGAATAAAAGAATGTATTACTTAATTGAATTCCTTATTTATTTCAGATTATTTTAAAGAATATGTTTCTTTCATCCTTAGCTTCTGCATATCCAAACATCCAGCATCACCATGGGCTTGATGCTCAATGCACATATCCATACTTCATAACTTTAGTTGACTTATCATAGAAGAACAGTGAATGTTTTGCTGTCTACAGAACCACAGGCTGCAGGTGGCCATCGTTTTGGCACTTTCCATATAAACAGATCCAGTGAGCTGGGCCAAACTGGCACCAGTAGTTCCGCCACCGAGCATGTGGATCACTGGAATACCAATCAGAGCGCTGCAAGAGAGCCACTGTGTGTGTCTTACACAACAACAACACCATCCGCACCACAGGTGCAGCGAGAGAGATGAGCAGAAAAGATAAACAAATGATTTCCCAAATATCTGTGCCGAAAATACAGAAAAATGTTTGAATGTTGATGGTGTTCGAACACACAGTAGTCTCAAGTTACATAATCAGTTATTTGTGCAGCATACAATAATTGTTTGGTTAAAAAAAATGTGCGTGCTTTGCATGCATAATCCCTGTTTTACAGGTCAGTGCTATTCAGACTCAGTATGTCTGGAATGACCATTTGTTATGATCTCATTGCAGACAATGACAGACTCGCGTGTTTTTAGCCTATAGAGCAACTTTCCCATATTTGATATTGGTTATATTTATAGGTGGTGTGAATCGGGTGCAGCTGTGTTGACTTTCCCTTCTTAAGGTCTATATGCTCTACTGGCCCCCTGCAGTCTGGCGTTGAGTTAAGTGTTTCTTGAAGTATTGTGTGGAAGTGTTTTGCAATCCCTGTAGGTTACATGCCCTTTAGTTTAACAACACGCTTTGCCTCGAATCCGGAAGGCATCTCAACAATAGAGCATTACCTTTGCTCTGCCATTCAGTGCTGTTAGAAACTCTGTTTACTCAGCAGGGAACTCCCTTACAAACACACGGTGACCTGATGCTTTGACCTCTTCCCGGTCCTCTCTGATCCAAATTGATTGACAGCCACTTTTTAAGCAAACGTTATGCTAATCACACATATAGTAGCAGACATCAGGTAAAGCACTTCCAGAATATCGGATCAAACCTTGTTCCGCAGAGAATTTTAAAACGTTAATGCACCTGTACAGTATACGAGTATGTAAGCATTAAAGATCATGTAAACGTGTGTTGGTTGAAAGAGCGCTGAGCATGTGTTTTATATGTTTAGGCTGTAAACACGAAGCCTGTTTAGCAGCTGTTTTAGAGTCCCTGTCTGGAAAAGCCATTCCCTCTTTACCTCTACCTACAATATGTATGAATTTCATTGAGCGTGTATATGTATAATATGCACAAATTTAATTAAGCGTGTGTGTATATTTGTCTTTATGTGAGAGGTGACTTTAATTTAGTATAGCCTAATGTAGATGGTGCTTACAAAAGCTGTGTAAACCACTATAAGTTTGCATTGAGAATTAAACATACTGTACTACTCAGATGTTTATGTGTGATCTGCACATATGGATGCTTTCTCTCTGCCCCTGTATGACAAATGGAAGAATTCTCACATTGAACAAGAGGGACTCGCTCTCACTTTCCCTCTATCTCTCTTTCAGGCTGTTCTGTCATCTGTCACGAGACTAGACAGCTGTTGATGTTTCAGAGAATGTGTCTCTGGGAAGGAAAGGAGAAAGAGGAGAGAAGAAGAACAGACATGTTTAGCCACTTTTTTTTGCAATAGACAGGCGTGACAGGAGAAATATCCAAGGCATCCACAGCTTTGAACGTGCACATTTATGCAATTCTGTCCTGTCGTCTGGCTTACTGCAGCTCAAATTACACAAGGGCTCAGAGGTTAGTTAGATTAGTGAAACCACTGTGCCTTTAAATCTTCCCTGCAGGACATCCAGAATGGTCAGATGCCACATTACAAGATCTTCTTGAAAGATTATGAGGTCACAGATTGTTACATGAGGGTAAAATTACTGTCTTGTTTTACCTACTAAATTAACTTTGACTGAATGTTTTTTGTAGTTTTGTTTAGTTTGAGCTAACATATATTAGACAGAATGTTTCAACATTAAAAGTTTTGTTGTTGTTGTTGTTGCAATAACAGCAATTTAACTTATCTGAAAGACTGCTTTCAAAACTTAGTTTTAAATATTTCATCCCATTTTTTTTTCAGTTACTTGTAATGCTAAACGACATCCAGTATGAGTTAAGGAGAATATGTTTTTGTGTCAGTGAATGGGTGCTTTAACCTTGGGGTTGTGTCAAAAAGGTTGAGTACACTGCTGTGTGTAAAACTTTCAGAGGTGTGCTTTGAAGTGTTATGAATAGAAAATGGATAACGTCATGCTTATGAAATCATTTTCTCATGGCCTTTTGTTTTCGAATGCATTGTGAGCAAAATGTCGCTTTGTTCCTTTGTGTCTGTTTATAGCAGCAAAAGTATTGCTGGAAAAGCCAAAGGAGAGATTCCCTTTTCCAAAGGTCTCTGTGTGTGTCGTCAACGCTTGGTGAAGTTAGTGAGGATCCGTTTGTCCCATTTGTGGCAGTGAAGCGCGAGAGCCGTGTGTTCAGTTGTTTGGGCGTAGTAAACCATTACGCTGGAGAGGGGGGGGCTGGAGAGAACTCGAGCGCAAAAATCCGCTTCGGGCGTTTTCATCAGTGTTGTTCCTGAATTGTGCTGTCGTGGGTACTTCGGAACATTGTTTGTCTAACAGGGACTGGCTTTGATGTTATTTACGTATTGTAATGATTAAGTCTTTTTATGTTGCACACTAAGAGAACTCCCTAAAGTTTGGGTTGGTTCGCACCGACGAAGTGCCAAGTGAATCGCTGAAATCTGTCCAGCTATACTTGAGTTGAAGTTTCTCTGTACGGTGTCCGCTCAGCTGGATTCAAATGGAAAACATATCAGCGATATCAACTGATGAATATGTATTTCTGTTCTTTAACGGAATACTTCGCATCGACTTTTGAACACGCACCACGGAATAGCGAGATAGCCTACTAACTCCGATTTAAAAGACTTCTGGACGTATTTTATGGTTTGGGGATTAACATTCATCAACTTGAAATTTGAGGCTGTAGATCCATCAGTGTTTGATAATGGAGGAGGATCAAGCGTCTTCTCCCGAGGAGCCGCAGGCGGCCAGCGGCGCATCATCGGACAGTTTCTCCCGGCTCTGGTCGGACGTGATGGGGATGCTGGTAAGTTCGGAGTTGGGGGAGGGGTGTCACAGGAAGGCAACTTGAGAAAAGTCTTTCAACCCAAGGGGCTTAATTTATTGGAGCTCATTGTGTGTGTAGTGGTTGTGCTTTGATGCCAAGCGCATGTTAAAGCAGCCTGCAGGAGCGTCAGGACAACCTCAGCTAACTTTCTGCCCGCTGCGAATAGACACTTAAAGTTGTATGGTTGGACCTGGTGAGAGGCAGTGAGAAGTTTAGAAATCTCCAGGGAATCGTATCACATGGTATGTAACTGAAGTGTTTATTATTATTATTATTATTATTATCACCCGGCGCACGTGCGGCGTCAGATACGCAACGTAATTCAAACACGACACAGAAGTTGAAATGTGTTTTCCTTGTCGTTTCACTTTAAGTCTAATGACCAACTGGATGTACATTATCCCGCATATTACAAAGCTATTTTTATATAAGTAACTACTCAAGACACGAAATTAGTGGTTCTGGTTACTTGTAAGTTGACTTAAATCGTTCGCAAAGTAGTCTTGCATGGCAACATTGAAAACTATCAGGCCATAAAACGAGCATTGCAAAAATATTACCATATTGGTGTGTATATAATTAAATAAACCACGGTGTTTTCTCTGTACTGGTTAGCTAAGAGATTTAACTGTAACAAATGTAACATTTCGAGGACCTGTAGGTTTTGGGGAGACTGATGCATCTTTAGTGTTTATTTTACAGGACAAAAACATTTCCTTGGCCACTATAGCATTTAGTTTGGGAAAAGATCTTAATATCTATTCTCTCTCAAGGCTGTCTCTGTTGTCTGTTATTTGCACATTTCACCTGGTCCTATTAGTTACAATTTATGAATCAGTTCAAAGTGTTCATGTTTCCATTGAGACCAGCTTAAATAGTGATGGTCACATTGTAATGTCCTCAAGGCCTAGTCATGGATTCTCTGTCCTTTTTTGTTTTAATTGGACCTTTAATTGTAACTCTTGTGTAGGAAATTGGTTAAAGTGGATATTTACATACAGATATTCCCTGAGACTTTCTCAGAACCCTAACATGCATTTCCAGTGAAAATGGCTTTGCCTCTTGATGGCTGCAGTGTGAATTAAGCATCTGAAAAGTGTGTGTGTTGTTTTTATGTCCAGGAAAGTGAGATTACCTAATGAGAAATAATTGTTTCTATTAAATCTGATTAGATAAACTGTAACACTGACACACATTAATGATTAATCTCTTTTAAGTTCCACACCCTTTCTTCTTCCCTCAGGCGTATATTATCCTGTGATGTTACTGTAAGATGAGTCTTTTTTTCTTTCTTTCCATAGAATATGTCTCATGTATACTCCTTCTTACAAATAGCCCTGCAGTGCAAGCAGATGTAGCACCTGAAGGTTTCTCAGCTTGGATTTACCCAACCCCCAACAACAAACTGCAGCTATTGTTTATGATCCTTGCAGCTTTAAACAAATCCTCCATCTTTTGGCTTTAAAGAGCTCTTTTTAGAGGCCTTCATCTGTAGTGGTATAGTTTGGAGAATTTATATTCTGTCTTTGCTTCAGTTATTTAGATTTTTTACAAAAGGAAATCTGTGCATTTGCGCTGCAGTGTCTCTTAGTTTATACTTTTTTAGCAAACACAAGTGAATGCCTTACTGTATACAAACTAATTTTTGTTAATGACATTTTCGTAACCATGTATAGGAATCATATACAGTAGGCTGGTCATTATTGTATCGTATTGAAGGGTTTTATTTCGCAACAATGATGACTAGATGATGGTATCTTTCATTACAAGGCAACTTAATAAATAAATTAGTTTTAAATATTGATATAAATTTAAACTGATGAAACAGACCACTAAGTGCCAAGCCAGAGAGAACTAGCACAGCTGTGTTAGAAATTGGTTTCTAGACATGGTTTCAGTTAAACTGACCATTTGACGGTCTGGGTCGTTTTACTTTCAACTTTTACAAGCCTTTTAGATGTGACTTGCTAGTGAATGAAATGTTGTTTTGGTGGGCACGCTGTCTATAAAACTAAGGTTTTATTATGGCATTAAGTAGATTTTTGAAGTTGCAAGATCATTTTTGCTTTCGTAAGTGCATATATTGCTACATTTGAGGTAGTGTTTAAGATTTACTATCTTATGCTAATGTTGATAAACAGCATTTGTAGAACTGGCGGCTACTGAGTTGCGAATTAAAGGTCTGAACTACACTCTGAGGTTAACCATTGTGCATGCCAAGCTCGTAGATCTCTCTTAATGAGAATACCTCTGTCTGCCTGTCATTGAAGTGCGGTCTGTGTGAGCAAACCCCATTTATATGTGGTTCCACTCATCTAAATTCATTTCAAAGTCAATTAACAGCCCATCACCCTCATTTCAACCGCCTCTTGGATTTGTGTTATGTTGTGGCTGTGAAGATTTTAAGGAGAAAATTATCTGTGAAATACAGTTTTGACATCTTAATTGTTTGCCTTATCAAATATTTCTTAAATAGGAGCAGCTTTGTTGAAGCTTGAGCGACAGTATTTGCATGTAGCATACAGTAGCACACTATAAATTTGAGAAGCTTGTTACTACCAGATTTAAACCGTAATGATCTTAATACTAACTGTAAAGAAAGCCAGATAGACACTATGCATAAGGCAGCAGTGTTCAGTAAAGATATGTTTGCTTCAACATTAGACAATGTGTGGGAGAGTGACTGGCCATATCTGCAGTACTTAAGCACCTTGACAGTAACTGCTTTTGATTTTGGATGAGCCATTGCTTCCCGCCTCTGATTCTAGTTAATTTAACACATTCTCCACCCAGCACGCCTCCTTCCTTATGCTTCCATCAGCCCTCTGTGGATATCCTGAGGAAGCCACCCTAACGAGGGTGCGTCAGGACCCCCTGACCAACTTCTGTTTTACATCCTCTCTAACTCAAATACAGCTCATGTCCACTTCTCCCCTCCAGGGCGGCGCCACACATCTCACAACACCTACGTCAAGTGACTTCCTAGTGCTGGGCGGTATACCGGTTCATACCGAATACCGGTGTTTAATTTTGTTATGATATGAATTTGTAAAATACCGCAATACCGTGTGTATGTCGCTTAAACAACATTCGGAACGCGACACTGTTTGAAAGGGGTCCCTTTTCACTGTTGCACTGTGGTGAGGGAACAGCTGTATGTGTTACTAAGCGTGAAAGTTCCGAAACTGAAGCTGTAGAACTAATAGAACGTGATGACACAGAAGAACTCATCCACAATATCCACATTGACCGCCACAAATATCCACCGCCCCCTGCCATCAGCTCCCGCGTCTCACACACACACACGAGCGAACTTTAGCACTAGATTTAGCAACTTTTTTCCATAGAATGTTCATACTGACAAACCTAGCGACTTTTTTGGATAAACCTTAGCTATGGTTCAGTTGGAAGATTTTGCCAGTGCTGTCCTGCGAATGCAAGGTCTGACTTTCCCTGGAAGTGTCACCTCTCTCGGCGTCTGTTTTGTGCAGTGAGCGGCAGAGAAGCACCACATTCAGTTGGCCGCACCGCAGCCGACTCGTCAATAAAGGAGTATACCAAACCTCGTTCCTAGCACCTGTCACTTACTTGTATTGTTTTGAATTTATAACTAAACATATTCTCTTATATCACATTCACTTTTTATTTTATTTATTTTATTTTTTTTTATTTTACCTCAGAACCAGGCAGTGTGCTGCATGAGACAATAAAGTAATATAGCCAAAACAACCGCACTAAACCGCATCTTTAGTGTTAGATGCATGCCGCGATATAATGAGAGTGACTCCTGGTTAACATGTATTAAACGGGTCGTGTTTAGTCACTATTTAGTGAGGTATTTTTTTACAATATTCACTCATCATGACAGTAAAATAGTGCATTCTACATTTACAGTTAGTCATTTGGTTGATACATAAAGCTATTCTGCTAAAGGGGCAAACAACACATGAACGTGGTTGTAATACAAGTTCTTTCTAGACATTGTTCAATAAGTGCAATGCTAAAAGAGAGGAATAAGTAAAGAAGATAGCATTAAAAAAAAAAATAATAATTTTATGATGAAGTAGCTTCAAAAGAGATGAGTTTTCAGCTGACAGATTGTCAAGGATTCAGCATTCCGGATAGGGGTGGGAAGATCGTTCAGCCAGCCAGGAGTGGTGAACGAGAATGTTCTGGAAAGTGATTTTGAGCTTCTCTGTGATGGTACCACGAGGCGTCGTTTACTAGCGGATCTCAGACTTCTGAAGGTGATGTAAATTATTCGTAGTAGTGAGTGGAAGTAGGCAGGTGCTGAGCCTGTGGCTGTTCTATATGCAAGCATCAATGTCTTGAACTTGATTCGAGCCGCAACCGGTAGCCAGTGCAAGGAGATAAAGAGAGGTGTAACATGGGCTCATTGAAGACCAGTCGTACCGCTGCATTCTGAATCATTTGTAGAGGTTTGATTGTGCTTGATGGATTCTAAGTCAATATACTGCAATATTTCCTCTCTCAATCAGTAGAAAATATGGTTAACACCCGGTCATGCATGAAAAAAAAATACCGTCATGTACCGTGAAGCCGGTATAAATTTGAAAAATACGTGATATAAATTTTTGGTCATACCACCCAGCGCTACGACTTCCACATCCCCACATTACTTTGGAGAGTGTGAATCATTTCCATTCGTTTGGTCTCCTTTAGTCTTTAGTACAAGGCCATTAACACATTGTGGTCTTTTTGATACAGACAGGCCTCATGCTCTCTGAGTGTGTATGTTTTATTCTGTGATTAGTAATAGTGTCAGGACACTGTTTAGGCACTGTGGGCATTAGCATTTATGATGAGAAGTGCTAGGAAACAAAAGCAGGCTTGTGATATTCTCTGTTTCTGAAAGAGGACACATTAAACTTGTTTTGTGGTTTCCTGTGTTACTCATTATTCCAGGATAAGCAACTATAAAGGCATATTATGCAATCTCCATTTGCACAGAATAACAACTGGACAACCCAAAAATGAAATAAAAATGCTGTTAAGCCTTAATTACCTCATTCGTTCTCTTTTTCTTTCTTTCTTTCTTCCTTCTGTTTTGACTAGGGATGAAACAATTAACCGCGAGCCGGTTGAAAGTCGATTTAAATATGTGAGGATTCAAATCGGTTGAGATGCTAAACAAATCGCGATTCAGTTAGGGGTAGGAGTTTATATGAATGCATGTCTGAGGGGAACTTAGGCTGCGTTTTAACCTCTGGCAACAGAAAAATCCGATCTTTGTCACATCTGACCACTCGAATTTGTTGAACACGTTACACGCAAAACCCCGCACGAGATCCGATTTTTTTGCATCCGATCTGAGCCACTTCCAAATTTGGATTTTAATCGGATACACATCTGATATCTGGACATCCGATCCGACCTACGCCTAAACACACATATCCAATTCTCCACAGAACTCCCAATGCGAGGGCGACACGTTTGCCCATAAAGATTGTGTTTTAATGCCAGTGTGCTGTTTGCGCTTGCATTTTATTGAGATGGAAACTATATATATGTAAGAAATTGTACATTCAGGAGCTGGTTTTCAACCCCCATCCCGTGAATTTTGAAAATACACCAGCTAAAAGCTACATATATTTCTTGCAATGAGGTGATAACTTAGCAGTTTTTTGTAATTAAACCGACAAGCTTTTTGTTCTCTCTCTCCTTAATTAATTCGAAGTCATTTCAATAAATATCATCTTTATTTCACTAAGAATTCTACCTCTAACGAGCTGTAGATAAATAGTCTAACAAATTAAAATTACCGTTATTTTCCGGTCTTTCTTTTCATCTTGCTTATGTATAATGCATATTAAAGTTCATAAGTGCAGTGCTGCTTTGTTTACAGAGGAAACCAAGGAAACGCTGTAAGCGCCACCTGCTGCCAGAGAGTGAATCTGCATCTCATTCAACTCCTCTGCTGTTTGTTTCATGCAGATATTTTTATTTATAGTTTCATAAAACTGAAGTCAAACCATTCTGTTTTTTGCTTCAAATTTTGAAATTATACAGTCTAATTTAGATTAAAAACTTCTCATGCTGTATGTATGCTGCATCTTTGTTTGGATCATTATTAAAATGCAGTGGTTGCCTCTAATTTTAAATGAAAGAGCACAGACAAAGCCTTAGTATGTTTATATGAAGAGATTTATTTTATTGTTTACTTATTATGTATGATTTGGGGCTTGTTTAAAAGGAAGTAAAATAATCAATAATAATAATAATAATAATAATATATTATATATATATATATATATATATATATATTATATATATATATATATATATAGTTATTTACATTAAGTTATAGTAGAATTGTTATTTAGCAAACGCTTTTTCCAAGCGTTTAACACATAAGGACGAAGAGAAGCACAAACCAAGAAAGAGCAAGCTCGTATAGAGCGGAATACGATAATTGTTTAAAAAAAAAAAAAAAAAAATTATATAAAAAAAAAAAACAAATAAAACAAAAAAAAAAATAAAAAAAAAAAAAAAAAAAAAAAAAATAATAAATAAAAATAAAAAAATTAAAAAACAATATAAAAATAAAAATATAAATAAAACAAATAAAAAAAAAAAAAAAAAAAAATTATTTTAAAAAAATAAAAAAGTTTAATTTTTTTTAAAAAAATTAAAAATTAAATAAAAAAAATTTTTTTTTTAAAAATAAAAAAATTTTTTTTGTTTTTTATAAAAAAAAAAAAAAAAAATTTAAATACATTTTAAAAATATAATAAAAAGTAAAAAAAAAAAAATCATTGTTTTTTTTAAAAGTTAAAAAACAAAATTTTGTAATTAAAGAAAAATTTTGAAAAAAATTTTTTTTTATTTTGTTTTATTTTTTTTTAAAAAAAAAATAAAATTTACAATGTAAGAATATTATTAAAAAAAAAAAATAAATCTTTCAAATTTTTTTTTTTTAAAATAAATAATAAAAAAGAAAAAAATAAAAAAAAAAAAAAAATAAAATTTTAAAAAAAAAAAAAAAAAAAATTAAAAATAAAAAATAAAAAAAAAAAAAAATTTTTAAATTTTTTAAATGTATAATAACTTCACATAATAATCACAAAAAAAAATAAAAAAAAACAATGTAATAAATTAAATTTAATTTTTTTTGAAAATTTTTAAAAAAAAATAATTTTTTTTAATTTTTTAAAAAAAAAAAAAAAAAGATTAAAAAAAAATTAAAAAATTAAAAAAAAAAAAAATTTTTTTTTAAAAAAATAAAAAAAAATTTTTTTTTTTAAATTTTTTTTTAAAAAAAAAAAAAAATAAAAAAAAAAAAAAAAAAAAAAATTTTAAAAAAATAAAAAAAAAAAAAATAATAAAAAAACTACAAAACAATAAAAAAAAAAAAAAAAAATTAAAAAAAAAAAAAAAAGAAAAAAAAAAAAAAAAAAAATTTAAAAAATTTTTAAAAAAAAAAAAAATTTTTAAAGTTAAGTTTAACAAATTTACAAGTGCTATATTAGTATTATATTAGTGTTATATTTAAATTTCACAAAGAAATGTGCAGCATTTTGTCCAAGCAATAATAAAAGGACACATTTAATTTATAATTTGTCTTAAATCTCATTTTGTAAAAACGGATCGATATTCGTTGAAATCAAAATCATGAATCAGAAATTCAACAAATCGTTACATCCTAGTTTTGACATTTATAATTTAGATGTTATTGCATAGTAAATTATTTTTGTGACACAACCTAGGCTATAGACTGCAAATGTAATATTTGTTATATTTTTCATTTAGCTGATGCATTTATTAAAAGAAACTTGAGGAATATCACAATCATTTAGATATAGATTATTAATTGAATAATTAAAAATAAATCTATGAAAAAATAGATGATTAAATCATAGATTATATATAGCTTTCTCTTTTTTTCATGTTGGTGACATTGGATGCCCTATCTTCCCCAATGTTTGTGAGGACACTAAAGGGTTTGACTGACGAAAAAGTTTGTGAATCCCTACCCTATGTATATGTTTTACTAAAACTCAAACTACTGTTGTACTGTTTTTTTTTTAATCCTCAGTTTTAGCATGTTCTCAACACCATGTGCAGTGCATGCTTCTCATGAATTCCTGGAATTGGTCGACACATTTGTCACAGTGCAGAAGCATAGGATTCAAGACTGTGTCCAAAACTCTAATGGCTCTGTAGTCTTCATGCTGCATTCAGAATGAAATGTGTTTCCTTTGATTTGAGTGTTGTGAAAAGAACAGCTCTTATCAGATCTGCTCGCTCATTTCACAATGGATTCTCTGTATGAATGCATTTGAGTTTTGTTTTAGGCTATTGAAGAATGAAAGGTTTTGCCTAAAAAAAAAAAAAAAACCTGTTTCCTCTCTCAGTAAAAGAGCCAGCAGGGGAATTATCCTAATCTTGCATTGTTTTTGCAAAGCTCAGTCTTAAGTCATAGGAAGAATCTACAAATGGCTTGAAGTCAGTTAATGTTTTCTTTCTGATTTGTGTAGAAGCGTAATCAAATACACCTTTACCCTCTAAGGATTTTTGTGTCCCATAATGCTGTTTTGGAGCAGGTGGGCTGAGCAACTGAAAGGAATGTAGAGTAATCAATTAGCTTGAGTTCGAGGGAAATGCTTAGGCACCCTTAGGTTTTCTTTCTCAGTATTTTACTCACACTCTTTTCTTTCGCTGCTTTTCTTTCTCTTCCTCATACCAGGCATAACATTATATTTGTTACAATGGCCCCATCAAAGATTTGTGGCTTTACTGAACGCCAGTTTCATCTGAGGGAAGTGTGAATTTGCGGTTGGCTTCTGTGAACAGACAGCTTCTCATATTTAGTGCATTTTATTGTAAAAAGTTAATGTTCGATTGCATAATGTGGAATCTGTCTCTCTTCCAGTCATTGTGACCCGTTCCTCTCGTTTCTGTCCCTGTCCTGGAAACAGACGTTCTCGACAAAGAATGTTGTTGCATGTCATTACACAACATGTTGAGTTTGGTTCATGTTGTGTGTAGGGCTGGGTATCGAGTTCGATACTTTTTAGGCACCGACCGAATTGCCTCGATACCATCGAGTATCGAAAAACGTCTCGTCGTTCGGTACCAAATTTCGATACCTAAGGGGTTAATCCTTCATCAGCGTCAGTGATCCAATAGCCTCAGTGCACTTGGCCGGTGGTGTTTCGACTGTAGGCGGGCGGCGCGATCGTACATTCCGCGATAGCGATTCGAAAGCGCACGGCGAGTCAGTCTGCCTCTCTTTCAGCTCCTCGTGGTATCTAGTAATCGACCCCAATCGGTCCTGTCGCACAGTCGGTACCCGCGTCAAAGTCTAACCACCAGAGTGGCGCACTGACGTGAGGCTGTAGTGTGCCTGCGGTCTCCCAGCCCTCCTTAGATATAAGTCGCTACATACACTGGTGCGTTTGTTCTAAAATGAAAACTATCCTCATCGTACTGGCGTTTCCACTGCATTTCAAGCCAGCTTTCCACTATCTCCGACAAACGACAAGCAACAGACCGGTCATATTTGTGTCTCATTTCCCATGGAGAGTACGCGGAAGCTCGTGTGGATTTCCGATCATATGCAGATAGTCATACTAACGTTACACGACCGAAAGTGCGTGTTATGTGACCATTCATGCAAACTGTAGCATCATGCTACATAAGACAATAAATATTATTTATATTCCGCTTTTACTCAAAACTCACTTTAAACCACCATCGAGTGTTTGTAATAACTTCCGATTGCCGTCTAACAGGGCCGGATTCACGCATTGCTCAAGACATTGAGCAGATAAATATAACTAACAATAGGGTAAAAAATGACAAACTGTTTCCATGTCTTCCACCTTTTTTATGTAGACTACGGAAATCACTTTTTCTTTCTCCCAGTCTCTCTCACAGACAAACACACAGTGCAGACACGCGGAGACGCAAACAGAAACTTCTTGTCAGCGCTGCACCACGAATTTATCAGTAAAATAGTTTCGCAGCTGAAAAGCTACATGACATTTCTCAGTAGCGAGGTTCATGAAGGAGTTTAACTTAAAGATTCGCTATTAGTTTTTTTGTTAGATAATGTAATCTTGTTAAAATTGATTTCATAAAATTGGTATCGAAAAAAGTATCGTTCAGGAACCGGTATCGAAGTCAAAGTATCGGTATAAATTTTTTTAACGATACCCAGCCCTAGTTTGGGTGGTCAAGTGAGGACCTCGAGTAGTGTTGAAGTTAGCAGATTCTGGAGAACTGAACTGTAATTAGGTGTTGTATACTTTTGAGGAGTCAACAGTTAGTGAAAAAGACTCAGGAGCTTCAGAACTTGAGTGTAGTCTCCTGTTTTGTGCTACAGTGACTGATATCTCACTTCCTTTTATCAACCAGTGTCAACCCAAAAGAGCAAACAATTTAGGAATTATTAGTAATAATATCAGTCTATGAATGTTGTTCCAGCTGGAAATTATAAACGCAAGAGCTGGCTGATTACACCTGCTGAGAGCCTTAGTCTGTGCTGATGTAGCTTAAAACTTTCTTTCTTTCTTTCTTCCTTCCAAAAAAAATGTAGTTGACTTCCTCTTTGTTGTAGCTTTCAAATCTCATTTGTTTTTGCATATACTCAGACTTTATTTTTGGGTGAATTATGCCTTTTTCTTTTTCCCATCAAGCGAATAAATGTTCCTCTTGTCAAACAAGTACCAGTCCCAAAATGTGGTTTTGTGGTTAACCAACTTTAAAAGAGGTAGTTCAGATAGATCAACATTACTGGTTGAGGTAGGATAGTGAAACAGCAACAGTCTGTGTTGGTTTAAGGTTAGTATTTACTGATCATATGAAGAGGTCTGCATTAATTTGTGTTTGGAAATGGTTTACTCTGGAGCTCTAGTTACAGACAGAGATATAGCTTTGGGAGTTTTAAATGTTTGGCTTTTTGGGCTGGACAGCAGAGTTTGGGTGGTGCTGTTTGTGTGCTCAAGCAGTGATTCATGTCGCGAAACAAGACGCATTCCCGCTATTCTTTTTAAGAGCTCTCAGCTCATGTGGAGCTACATTCAAGTAAGAGGCAAACATCTTCTGTCCTCTACATCCTCTTACATATACAGACAGATGAAGCATGAGCTTTGAATTAGTCCAGCATTACCTCACCGGAGGCCAGGAATGTGTGGAATGATAATAAGAATATGGGAGGCATGTGCTGTACAGATGTGCTGAACTAATTCAGATCAAAGGCCACTGCTGCTCAGTTTAAGCCTGAAGATAGATGATAGATTGATGGCCTGTTCCTCATGTATATTATATATGTATTATATATACCTTCAGCCCTGCTCCTGGGGACCCATTGTCCTGCAGAGTCTAGCGACAACCCTAATCAAGCACGTCTGAACCGGTTAATCAAGGTCTTCAGGATGGGTTGAAAAATTACAGGGTGGGTGACCTGATGTAGGTTGGAAATGAACTTTGCCAGTGGGTCCCCAGGAGCAAGGTTGAAGATATTAAATGTATACATTGAAATATGCTTGTTATATACAGTGGGGGAAAAAAGTATTTAGTCAGCCACCAATTTGTGCAAGTTCTCCCACTTAAAAAGATTTGAGAGGCCTGTAATTTTCATCATAGAGTTTCATCATTTCAACTATGAGAGACAAAATGAGAAAACAAAAAATCCAGAAAATCACATTGTAGGATTGTAGGATTTTATTTGCAAATTATGGTGGAAAATTAGTATTTGGTCAATTACAAAATTTAATCTCAATACTTTGTTGTATACCCTTTGTTGGCAATGACAGAGGTCAAATGTTTTCTGTAAGTCTTCACAAGGTTTTCACACACTGTTGCTGGTATTTTGGCCCATTCCTCCATGCAGATCTCCTCTAGAGCAGTAATGTTTTGGGGCTGTCGCTGGGCAACACGGATTTTCAACTCCCCCCTATGATTTTCTATGGGGTTGAGATCTGGAGACTGGCTAGGCCACTCCAGGACCTTGAAATGCTTCTTAACGAAGCCACTCCTTCGTTGCCCGGGAGGTGTGTTTGGGATCATTGTCATACTGAAAGACCCAGCCACGTTTCATCTTCAGATGACCGTGCTGATGGAAGGAGTTTTTCACTCAAAATCTCACGATACATGGCTCCATTCATTCTTTCGTTTATACGGATCAGTTGTTCTGGTCCCTTTGCAGAAAAACAGCCCAAAGCATGATGTTTCCACCCCCATTCTTCACAGTAGGTATGGTGTTCTTTGGTTGCAACTCAGCATTCTTTCTCCTCCATAACACGACAAGTTGAGTTTTTACCAAAAAGTTCTATTTTGGTTTCATCTGACATATGACATTCTCCCAATCCTCTTCATCCAAATGCTCTCTAGCAAACTTAAGACAGGCTTGGACATGTACTGGCTTAAGCAGGAGAACACGTCTGGCACTGCAGGATTTGAATCCCTGGCGCGCAGTGTGTTACTGATGGTAGCCTTTGTTACTCTTGTCCCACTCTCGGCAGGTCATTCACTAGTCGCCCCCGTGTGGTTTCTGGGATTTTTGCTCATCGTTCTGTGTGATCTTGCGTGGAGCCCCAGATCGAGTTAGATTATCAGTGGTCTTGTATGTCTTTTATTTTCTAATAATTGCTCCCACAGTTTATTTCTTCACACCAAGCTGCTTACCTATTGCCGATTCAGTCTTCCCAGCCTGGTGCAGGTCTACAATTTTGTTTCTGGTGTCCCTTGACAGCTCTTTGGTCTTGGCCATGTTGGAGTTTGGAGTGTGACTGTTTGAGTTTGTGGACAGGTGTCTTTTATACTGATAACGATTCAAACAGATGCCATTAATACAGGTGATCGCATGAGTGGTATAAACAGAGAAGGAGTTGCCCTCTTAAAGAAGAAGTTACAGGTCCGTGAGAGCCAGAAATCTTGCTTGTTTTAGGTGACCAAATACTTATTTTACAGATGAATTTACCAATTAATTCTTTAAAATCCTACAATGTGATTTTCTGGATTTTTTTTCTCATTTTTTTCTCTCATAGTTGAGGTATACCTATTTTGAAAATTACAGGCCTCTCTCATCTTTTTAAGTGGGAGAACTTGCACACTTGGTGGCTGACTAAATACTTTTTTGCCCCACTGTATCAATATATATTTTAAGCTATATATTTTTTTCTTTCCTTAGTTGCTGTTACTAAATTGCAGGTTTGAGTTAGTTCACATGTATTTTTATATTCCTATAAATAAAAAAAAGTGGTTTCCTCCATGCATCCCCTTTTTTCTTGATTTCTTTTTCTTGAGCCTTTGCTTTCTATAAAATAAAATTATATAAAGTTATGAGACCAGTTTAAGACTGGATTAAGTTCTTGGATGAAGGTTTTGGCCCTTCCACCCATCACTCAGAGCTAAGCACAGCCTCTGGCCTGTCATTACCATCCCAACCAACACTATGTACTTGAAAAAGCTTGGCTAATGGCAAAAGAAAAAAGCCTGTGGCCTAGTTGCTGTTGTAAAGTTTTTATTTAGTCTTAGTTCAGCTGTTCTATCTCTCTTTATCAAGTATCCTAAAGGAAGGAGGATGTGACTTGTGCATCTAACTACAAATCTCACATATTCACATCATGTTTTGTCTAAAAGCTGGAGGTGCTCTGCAGGCCAGCAGATCGGAATGCAAAAGCAGGAATTTCTCACAGAGAGCAGCGTTCCATTGGGAGTCTCAGTATTCTGAGATCATCTGTTTGGAGCTTTGTTGGAACGGATTGGTTAAGAGGCATTTTGTGGAGAACGAGAAAACCTTTTACATTTAATCCTGTGAATATTATTTATAAGACATTGTTTATTTATAACGCAAACTACACTCTAAAAATGAGTTTTCAAAGATCTCAACAGCATTATCATGAGTTGTATGTCCTTAGCCTGAAGTGATTTTTATTGTCGCTTACAAGCGCAGCCAATGTCTGTAATACACACCAGTTTTACCAGTGGGTGTGTTTGAGGCCCTGGCCTTCCTACCTCTGGCCCGTACACACAATGACAGGATATATGTGTTTTTCAGCTTGGTCCTGAGCAGGAAGAAGGCCTTTGTGTTTGACTTTTCATTCAACAGGACTTTAAAGGGCATGTAGTACAGCAATAGGAAAGATCCAGCCTAGCCTAGAACTTAGATACAACAAACATGCTCTTAAATATAACAAACTCTTCCATTTAGGAAAAGAAACTATGCCACCTGCAGCTGCTGGGGTATTAATAGTTTTCTAAAGAAGTTGAAAGAAGCTAATCTCTAGTTTTGAGTAAAGGACATTCTTATTGTATGTGCTTTTTTGCAGCAGTCTGAGGTCATTTGCTGTCACGAGCTTGTAGAAAAATAGGATACACCCACACTCACTCACGCTGAAGTCAGAGCCAGGCAGCACCACAGTTGAACATGTGCACTCACAACAAGACAGCTGCAAAGGTCAGAGAAGATCATAAGGGCTGGGCAGTAAGAGAGGCCTTCTGCGCTTGTGTGTTGAGTTTATAAATGTGTTGCACAGAAAATGCCACCCATACGTGAAAACTTATACTCACTTGTCTTGTAAAAATGTTCTCTGGCCCCACCACTAAAAAAAACGTGGTTAACGTGGTTGTAAAAATATTTAATTTAATTTTATATGAATTGATTATAAATTAAAACGTTTTTTCTGGAAAATCTTGCCACTCAATGGTCCATCCTTGGCCCATATACGTGGCACAAGAAACCCGTCTCAACAAACTGACAACTTCTCTGTAAACCAGTAGCATGGAAATTATAACCCCACAAATTCACAAAAGCCCAGCAAAAATCCTGTGGTCTCAGCCCAGAGTATGAGTATTCGTGTGGAGTAAAAATAATGGAATGTGAGGGTTAGAAGTTTAGTTCAGCTTGTGTGTGACTGTTTGCTTCGTCAGAGCAAATGTGTGCTGATTTATTGTCTTCTCTCATTTGCACTTTATTTTTCCGTCTGAGTGTGTTAAGTCCTTTTTGGCTGGCGCCATTCTTGCGACCCTAATTAAAATCGTGTGCCAGTGACAAGTTTTGAATGAAGCTCTCCTACATCTCCGCTCGTGTTTGTTTGTGTTTCTGAGACTGAGGGGAGGGAGGCTTATTAATGAGATGGAATTTAATTGTAAAGTATCAGATTAAAATTCCCTGTCTTTTTTAAATGAAAAGCCATCAAAGCTTTGTTTCATTCATATCTCTGTTTGTGTAGGATGGCTCTCTGGGGAATATAGATGACCTGGCACAAGAGTACTCCGAGTACTACAACACATACTTTAGCGACGTCAGCGATCGGATGGAGGAACTTCGTAAGCGGCAAGTGTCTCAAGAGCTAGACATGGTAAGTTCAGCCTCAAACGCTTATAGCACATACAGCCTGAATTGTACACCTGCATTTCCTACAGCTGTGGATGTTTGTTTTCTAGAATGACCAACAATTTCATTAAATCACCTTGTCACCAGATAATTCTTAAGAATTGTTTATACATACTTTCACCATGGATTTAATTCATCTTGGCATGTTTACTGCCTTGGCATGGTCGGTTGCTGTAAGCAGGATGATTATACTCTTGGCACTTTTCTTTAGCACGTTGCACACACCGTTTTTGGGGTCCATCGATAGGGAAGGTTTGCGAGTTTTCTTTTTCTTATTTAAAAAGTTTTAGGTGTGAGCGGGGCCCTTTATTCACCATCGTTCGCTGGGAGGGGGGCGGTATCATACCTATTCACATGCAACATACAAACCCAAAAAAATGCTGAGTATGCCTTTAACCAGAAACATTTTCTGCAGAAGTTCATGTGGGGCCCCCCCCCCGGGGTTTTTTATTTGTTTTTTGCTTGTTTTTTCAGGATAAAGTCGAGGTTCTTAATGTTTGTTGTCTCCAATTCTTCAGTACATTTATATCTGGTTTTTTTCGAGATGTTCTGGGGGTAAACAAACGTCACTCTCTGAGCTACATACTGTTTTATACACTTGAGTTTGGCCTTAATAAATAAGGAAATTGAATGCTAAAGCTATTAACACTGTATGGCCTACTTGTTATTGCAGTAACAGTTGTTTTAGTCATAAACCAGTGCAATAGTTTCCCTTCCATCTATGTTCCAGGGACAGTGAACCACAAGCACAGCTAATCACAAAATTCACGGGGGTGTATTGTCTTTTTCAGCACTTGGGCTGGGGGGACAGATGTCCATTGGACACCTATGAGCTACGAAGAAGTGGGCGAATGCTTGTCTTAAAAACCATTCAATATGAAACAAATGCGGTTCACGGCCCCCTGCCCTCGGGTGTGGTGTGGCCATACGATGTTTGGATTGTCTGCCATTCGTCAGTGCCTGCGTTTCTCGTCTCATCGCAAAGCGTCTATTTCTCATGGTATGGGGTAAGGTATGTGGGGGACCACCCAGGGGTTCGTACAAAAATAAGCGCTGTGGTTGGAACAGGACAGTTCGTAGGACAGGGGTTGAGGGGATATTTGTGAGAGACAAGAACACATTCGAAATCATGCTCATAGCCTTGGTCTGGTCCCACACACAGGAACCCATCATGTCCTAAGGTGTTTGGAGAACCTAGGTACCTATTGATGGTTGAATTGTTTCAAGTGGGATTCTCTCGTAATTCGGATGAACGTACAATTCCACTGTACAGCGGTCACTGGGTCTAATACCTAGAATCTCTACAACCAAATCACTGCTGACTAAGCCAAAGAACTAAAGTCAATGGAAGTGTGTTGGAGACCAATATGATAGCTTTAGAATAAACATCCCGGAAAATAAGCTTATTTAGATCTAAACGTCGCAGTGCTCATAGTCCTCTCAAAAGTCCGTAGTGGTGATCTTATGTTTGTTTTTTTGTTAAAAACAAAGATGAGGCGCGGGATGACAGATGTCATTTTTTAGGGTGAACTGTGTTTCCTTTATATTTCTTTTCTCTTTCCCTTTCTCCCTGTCTCAGTCCGTTAGTCCATCACACAGAATTACCAGTATCCAACGCCACACTCCTGCTCGTTTAGACAGGGCCGAGACTAAAGCTGAAAGTTGGTGGATGGTTCCTACAGGATAGACGGAGGAACAGCGGCTAGAACCGGCATGGGCTAGTGTACACGCGTCCACGCTAAAATACCGGAAGCACTTGGTGAGCAAAGCTGTGCTTGTTTAGTAATCCGGATTCATTCAATGCTAGGGTTCTTTCAGGGTGCGCTTTATGAATATTGAACACTTTTTAAGTTTATCTTTACTTTAGTGCCATATATCTGCCCCTTTAATTAGCACAAACTTAAGATAGCCAACAACAAAGGCAAGATAAAGCCCATGCAGTGGGAGTCAGATCTCACAATGCGTTGAGTGCAAAAATAGGTCTCCCCTTTTGGAAAATGTCAGTGTGATGCATCAAAGGACTTTGTGATAATTTCCGAGCAGAGGGTGATGACTGTCAAAGGAGGGTTTGCTCTGAGGCTAATGGGGCAGGAGGAAGAGTGGAAATCGAAGTGGGAGGGGGATCCAAGAAGGTCATGGGGGGGGCTCTATGTGCAGCTGTATTTATGTGTTTGCAATGTGAATAGGCGTAAGAATATGAGCCATAAATCAAGAGAGGGGGAGAGGAGGGAATAAAAAATAGGGCGACACATGCCGGGATTATGGGCATAGATGGAAAGCGTGGAGACGGGACAAAGATTGAAGATACTGCTGATAGGAACGAGTGTGTGGTTTCATGGAAGAGAAGGTGGAAAAATTTCGATTGCGTATGTGGTGGGAAGTTGTGGGTCGTAATTGTAAGGTTGTAGGGATTACCTGTCCATTGCAAGTGACAAAGTGTAAGGAAGGACTGGGGTACGTTTGGGGGGATGAGGGTAGTGGATGTGGCATACAACCGGACTGGTCGCGACAAATTAATATCCAGAATTGTCGAGGTATTCGATGTGGGTGGTAAATAAGCTGATAAGTATAGTAGAAGGAGAACGGTTTCCAGTATCTTCCACCACAAGAATCGAGAATCATTGCGTGGTGTGTGTGTTATTATTCGATCACGGAGAATGGGTTATTGGTAGGGTGTTCAATATTGAGAAGCGGAAACACCCTTGGTCTAGACGGACGTTTCTGGCGCACTAAGTCGCCTATGGATAGAACGAGTTGGCAACATTAGTTACACAGAAATGGGAACTCCAAGTTGAGCGACTGCTGCCAGTGCTGAAGGGCATAAACGGGATATCCTCTTCCAATTGTGGGTGAAAAACCACGTTAATTAAGGTCAAATAAAGAAGAGTGCAACTTTAGGGACCCTTTGCGAAAAGTAACATCCAATGGAGATAAGGTGAAACATGACCGGAAGATGAATTAGTAATAATGGGCACGATAGGGAAGCCGTCAATGCAGACGCCCTAAGCGGGGGGCATTTCAGGTACTTCAACTCTCTGTGTTCTTCATCTGAGCCTGGTAAGCCCTTCACTCCTCAAATCCTCTCACGGTAAGTTCCCGATAACACAATGGCACCCGATCTACCCTCTAATCTCCCAAAGGGAACATAAAGCCCGTTTTAGGTCTGTAACACATGCTGTCAAGGTGGGCCCTTTGTGGGTCATACTCAGAGAGAGGAAAAAGGGATACTCGCTCAAAGAGCAGACAAAAGAGGGGAGGAAAGGTCCACCGTTTAACCAAGGCAACACGGGAGCATATTGTGATAGGCATAAATGATGGGTTCTATTTCATACTTCGACAGAATGATCTCTGAGCACATGAGAATCCACAGTGAAGGACATTATCCTGACGGCATCAATGAGGCCCAGTTTCCCCTTCACTGCACCAACTCTGGTGCCTTTCTAACGAGGGAGTCTTTGTGCTTTTTGAAGCTGTGTGTTACTGTCTCTTTCTTCTATTTCTGTTCTCTGTTTAGCTGAGGCACTCGCCAATGCCCTAGACATTCCGCGGGGGGGGGAGTCAATTTGAAGGTTTGACATTTCGTATTTCCTTTCCTCAGATATCTCCCCAAAGCGACAGAGTGTTCAGGCTTCACATTTGCTCAGCCACGTCTTCCTCTCGTATCTTGCCGATGACACCGATAGGAAACCATCCTCTACACAGGTTTGTGAAAATAAACCACCCCGACCAACCCCCCCCCCCACCCCCCATTTGAACATAGAACAGCGAGCCATGGTGTGATATTTTGTCATGTTGGGCGTGTCATAGCTGTCATACAGAAACCCCTCCTTTCTTCCTATTGGCCAACAGAAAGTCTCTATCAGCCACACATGCGGTGGGGGAAAGCTGTATTGATAGTTCTTGGGTTTTAGCTTGAGTATCAGTTTTGAAGGCGGAATAATAACAGAAAACCTCAGCTGTGGCATCTCTTCTTTTTATATGTATGTATATATACATTATTTATATATTATATGTATTGATATTAACTAATATATTGTTTATATAATAGCAATTTCTTCAATCAAAATGCATGTGGCTGAGCTACTGTCACACTGCTGAAACTAGGCTACTTAGTAGTGGGAGTTACTCCACAACACTTGGTTGATATGGTTTGGGGAATTCTACTTTAACATGTTAATCCTGTAATTGCTTTTTAAAGTCATTTTAGTCAAGACTCTGGCACACCCTTTGCTTTAATGATTTTTAGCTCTTCTGTCCCTCTCTTTCTCAGGCTCAGGCTTGTTGTGGTGGTTTACTCAAAGGCGTGTTGTGGCATTTTGATTTAATTCCTGTTGGTGTGAAAGTAGGTTATGTTATGGAAGTGAACCTTTGTTTGAGGGGAAACCCACATACATGCACACCAATTGGCAGGTGACGCCCAAAAATAAGTTGTGTTCCCCATGTCTGTCATGACACTGACATATAATACTTACCTGTTTTAAAAGTGTTTACTCCAGCATGAGAAACAATGTTTTCCCTCCCTCTGACTGGTATTTCCAGGTAGAAACCACACAGCTGGAATTAGAGATGCACCGATCGATCGGGCAGGGATCGGAATCGGCCGATTTCCTCATGATTGGCCCGGATCGGTGACCGGCCGATCAGTCTCACTTCTTGACGATTTCGAGCCGATCCGTTTTGTTACCAGCGGCACAGGCAATAACATCAGCCGCACATTCTCCATCATCTTTCTCCTTCCGAGAAAAAAAAAAAAAAAAAAAAAAAAAAAAAAAAAAAAAAAAAAAAAAAAAAAAACACCACTTCTCTCTCACATACACACGGCCGCATTCGCTTCCGTTACATAGGCTTTGTATTGCGCACTATTTTAGTCATTCCCACAGCGTTCGCGCTTGCACTAAATGCATGCGCACCACCACTGATCTATATTAGTGAATCGCACAAGCCGCGCTCAGTCTCAAACAGCTTGTGAGCCACAAATACCAAAATGAGTGGCTAACTGCGCTAAAACGGTCAATACATACAAAATTATGTCAAAAATGGCAATGCCCGTCTTGGCGAGTATCCAGTTAAACACAGTCAGTTTTGGAATGTTAAATAGTTGAGAAGGAGAACGCATGTTGTGCAACAGTATATTGGGTCCGTGGATAAACTCTTAAAGGGACTGCAGTCCAATATTCCTGCTGCTGTCTATCATGTTAATCAAAGAAGAAAATTACTTTCTGCTCTTGACTGAATACGTTTTATAACTTTAATGGTAAGCATTAATTTGTATTTAATTTTTACAATGAAGAATACAGAAATTAAATTTGATAAAAAATGTAACATTTGATTACTTCAATTTCTGTAGTATTTCTTACCTGAACAAAACCTTAACCTGAAAAACTTCATAGCTCTCTTTATTCTATTGCATTTATTTGTGCTGTTGTTAGCAATTTTATTTTATTTGTTCTTATTTTATTACTGACTTTTTACTTGTGTTTTGAAAATAAAACAAAAAATAAAACTTTGCGTTGAAGAAAAGTAGATTTTTGTTTGTATATGCTGTCAATTATAGTTCTTAGAAAAAAAATCGGAATCTGCAAAAATCGGTATCGGCAGATCACACTAACAGAAAAATCGGGAATCGGACAAGAAAATTGCAATCGGTGCATCTCTAGCTGGAATACTGGAATAGTGTACCCACAAAGCTTCACACACTGCGAGTGTGTATATGCGTGTTTCGTTTGTGTTAGAGCAGTAGGAATGGTTAGTCTGGTTCTACAAGGACACTTTCTCTAGCTGTTACTCAACCAAACGTCTCTCTTGATTGGGTAGTAGGAACCAAGACTCTCCCCATGAGACGACCACATCCACCCATACAGGCGTTTTTGCTGCCAGCCTGACTGTGTGTGTCCTGCCCTGCATACTGGGACTCTGTATGAATTTGTGTAAAACACCTCATTAGCCTCCTTCAGTTTGTTTATTCCCCCAATGCTGCTGCGCCAGCCATCACGCCACATCTCTGTCTGTCTCTATATCTCTTTTTCTGACAAAATTGCTATTCCAAAACATTGCCGTGATCTATCTGCCTGCATAGGTCAACTACCTTTTAAGACTGCATGCTAACGGTTGTGGAAGTGACTGATTTGAAAGGCTCTGCTGTGGTAGCTGCTTTATTTTGCTGTTAGATGCTTAGCTGTTTCCAGTAGAGTTTGATATTAGCATGGTTCTAAGCTAAATAACCATACTCCAAGCACAAAAAGTGGAGCATGCAAGATTTTGGAACAAAGCTAATGACATTTCCATGAGACATTGAAGCATGTTGCCTCATTTTACTTGTCAAGGCCGTAAGTTATAACAGCTGCACGGTTAATCAAAATAAATTGACATAACGATTTGGCTCATTGCGATTATCAATTTGCAAAGGCTGTCATTTAAAAAAAAATTCACACTACATCGTTTTATATGTAAAGACACTGTTCTTGATTTTGTGTTTTCAGTTTTGCGGTGTCACAGTAAAAGATGTTAGACATGAACCCAAAATAAACCACAAAATAAAAGCTTGATAGTTATGTTAAATACTATTTTCTTTTATTTTACAGTGAAATATTACAGTAATAATAATAGTGGCTGGGTATTGCAATAAAACAAAAACAGAGTGATTGATAATATCAATTTATAAACTTTTATAGAGGAGATGTATGTTAAATTAATTGTAATTTATTTATACGGTGCGAATTTTTTTATTTGATTTATTTTAAGGGGGTAGGTAATTAGGGAGTAGTAACATTTTATTTATTTAGTAGTTAGTTAAAAATATTGGCAAATGGCAAATATAATGGCATACTGTGCAGTCTTACAAACAACCATACAATTTTTTTCTCATCAAAATGAGAGAAAAGTTTTATTAGAAAAATGTGCAGCCTACTGTTTATATTGAAGGAGAAGTTTACATATTGCCACTTCTGCTGGACTTGTACTGATGGTATTGTTTTAAAGTCTCTTTCTTTCAATAGGAATCACTCAGTCTCTATTCTAAAGCACTCCATTGTTGCTTAACATCTGTAAAGGGCTTGAATATGTTCTGTCAAATTCATTTTTAGTTCAGGGTAGTGGCCTGCATTATCATGTTTCAACATCTCTTAACTAATGTATTTTTTTTCTTTTTTTCTTTTTTTTTTTTTGTTAGTGTCACCCCTCGGATTGACTCTGTATAGTTGGGGTGTAGGTGTATATCAGTATGACAGTTGTGCTGCCTATTAAGCCAAATCCATCTTCAGCATGCATAAGGCCAAATCCAGTCATGCACATACAATCACAGACACACAGTCGCTCATCAACCACAAGCTGCTGGACCTCACAATGAACTTTATATAGCCAGTCATTAAGTGGTTGTCTTTTAGCTCTACACTTAAACATGTCCCATATAGTTGTATAAATATTGACACACATTGAACTAAACTATGTCAAGAGGTGCAGTGTCTGTCTAGTGTAGATCTGTACTATTGCACGGGTTGTTGTGAAGGCTGTGTTGTTTGTCTGTGGTTCTGGTGGTGAGTGAGTGCACAACAGACACAGAGCCTCTTTTGTGTGGATTAGTTGTTTGAATGACACTGCCACATCAAGCAGTGAGTTTACGAGGTAAGATTCTGTGTGTGCCAATGGGAGCATGTGCCCAGTGGGTATGGGGCAGTTGATGCCGTGCTGCTGATGATACAGAACACAGACCCGTGTATGTGTGTTTACTTTGGCCAGTGTGTGTTCATATGGGAATAACTTACACTGTGGGCACACTGTGTGTGTGTGTGTGTGTGTGTGTGTGTGTGTGTGTGTGTGTGTGTGTGGGTGTGGGTGTTGTGTTTGTGTGTGAAGAGAGAGAGAGAGATGATTCTTCTTTCTGTCCGGCTGGCTCCTTTAGAGCACACGTCTGATTTCTACTTAGAAGCTTCCGGACTTTACCAACACACCACTGAGCGCTAAAGCAGACGGATGGAGTGGCATAGAGACAAAACACACACAAAACAGCCATCCTGGACTAAAAACAGTGCTTCTCTCTGATGAAAATGCTTTCCTTGCAGGAAAAGAGGCTTGAAGATTACTACTGTGATAACTGAGGGTCTGGACACACATTTTCCACTGTGCTGTCCACCACTTGTGTTAGAGGGCCTTTTTCATCCAAACATAGTACATCTCTATCAACATTCTGTCATAATGATATTTAATAACTATATTCAGCAGCCTTTGCTGATTTGCCTTTTAAACTACATGATCAGTTATTTTATTTTTTACATATTTAATTTATTTAATTTTAGTTTGTTTATAAGGCAAGATAAGTTTTTACTAAACAAATAATCTCCAAATCGCACAACAGAGTGCATTTTACAGAAGCCCTGGAGCTATTAGGTTTTTTAGAAAAACTGCTGATGCGCACTCTCACACAAACACAGATGTGTGGAGGTCATTGCACGAGCAGAAATCTTGGTTTTGAGAAGTGAGTAGTGAGAATGAGCAAGCAGTGATACAGAGTGTGTACTGGGAACAAAATAGATGTTCCCATCAGCCTCCACTGAGGGTTTCAGAATGGCTGACAAGACATGCAATTCTACAGGGTTGCTAAAAAATAAAATAAAAGAACCAGCTCAAACTCTGCTCGACTTGGCCATTCTGCCTGGACACCTACTAGACCGGTCGCTTCAACACCACGGCCAGTTAAAAAAGCAAACAAACAAGTTGGGGAGGCAAGATTCCTACACAATGAGGTTACTTGTGAAGTGCAAGTTCTTCTTAATTTACTTGTTACCCCTCTAAAATATTAGAATTTTAACTTATGACAACATTTTTTTCCGTCTAAGATGCAATGTACTGTATGTCTGATTACATATAAGAACTGTTTAAATTTAGTTTTTATAATCTTTTTGTTTTAGTTTATTTTGGCTTGTGTAACTGAGAAAAAAAAAAAATCAGAATTTCAGGTTAAATTTAAAGAAAAAAAAGTGGCCAAAAAAAATCTCAACAAAAAAACCCCAACTTTTAAAAAAATTTATAATACATTAAAATACATGTCACACAGTTTTGCCTTTTGTATTCTAAGTAAAATGTATTAAATATTAAAATTATATTCAATATTTAATTTATTTTGGCATATATAAAAGAGAAGAAAAACTACACTTAAACTTAAGACTAAAAGTAATTGTGCCCAAAAGATATCTCAGTAGATTTCAGTGAACCTGACTAAGATGCATATCAGTGCTTTCCAGCCCTGAGATTATTTTGGTGTTATATTTTGACTGTTACTTATATGGCAAGGTGCTGATTGACAGTGTTGACTTGTTGGTTTGCACCAGGGTTCATTCGTGCTGTATTTCCAGTAGGTTTACCCGCTATGTCATATGTTAAAGGGGTCATATGATGCGATTTAAATTTTTCCTTTCTCTTTGAAGTGTTACAAGCTCTTGGTGCATAAAGAAGATCTGTAAAGTTGCAAAGACTAAATTCTCAAATCAAAAGAGATATTCTTTAAAGTTAAGAGTCAACCACGCCTACCAAAAAACGGCTCGTTCTAACACGCCCCAAAATATCTACATCACTATGTGGGAAGATATGCATAACGCCGCCCAAATGTTCACACTAAGAAAGAAGGCGTAACTTTATTGTTGTTGTTGCCTCCGCCGCTATGTTGTGAAGACGCTGTGTGTTTTTTTGTGAAAGCGAAAATACTTTGTTTGGCCTCCAAAAGAGGACACGACTAGAAATCAGTGTTTAAGTTGTATTTAAAACACTGTTCCGGAACAGTTCAACCTAAATATTCAGATGTGTGCAATGCATTTTACGGAGGACGAGGACTGTTTCCTGGGAGGAGAGTTAGCTACAATGGTGTCTGTTCTATGAAGTGGGGCTATTCCAACTTTGCAAGGACAGTCTGGCGCTTCTGACTCACAGACTGTAAGTACGTTTTCATATTTAAAGAATTTGCCATTGATGATTCAAATGCGAGTTTTGGGCAGTAGCACTTTTGTTGTTGTTTGTCATTTCTCTGATCACAAATGCATACATGGTTTTATGTTTATGCAGCGTGATGCAACGCAACGTGTAAAAAAGACAGTATAAGTCATTATAAAATTAGTAATTATGTCCCCACTGGATACAAAAAATGCCTCGTTTATAATGGGTTTTACCGGTTTTGTCTCGTTTTTGTTTTGGTAAGGGGCGTAACATTTCCGTCACACACTTGAGGTATTCGGCCAATCACAACGCACTGGATAGCTGACCAATCAGAGCACACCACGCTTTTCAGAATGCAGTTCTTTGTTTGAACTTAAACCAACCATCAAAAATATCTTAAAGGGGGTCATATGATGTTGTTAAAAAGAACATTATTTGTGTATTTGGTGTGATGAAATGTGTTTATGCGGTTTAACCCTCTGAGGTCGATTAACGCGGATACGCGTTTTGAGGCATCTTCTCCTGATCACACCGAAAATAACTTAAATTACACTTTCAGTTTTGATCTTACAGATAAGAGCAATACATTAATCGAATCTGTAAAGGGTCTACTTTTATTTGTATACACACATAATAACAACAGAACTTTGTGCATTTATAAAATAAAGAAAACAAACAGGGTGCACTGTCTGCCGCTTTGTTCTGCGTAATCTTTATTTAGAAACGCCTCATTAAAATGAACTGTAACTCAGCAAATACTCAACAAAGAGATATGAGAGATATATCTATAGAAAGCTTGGCATATCTACTTTTAAATTAAGTAAGTCTTATCGAAAGCAAATATTCTGTGATAAAGTAATCCATATGAAACCAACGCGATGTCCAGTCTTTCACATCTCCCTTCATTATCTCTAATGCGACCACGCCCACGCGCTGAGCGCTATTGATATTATAATCATCCACGTGAAGCGCGCGGCGTGTAAACACCCACATCACAGCAAAAAAAAAGCAGCAAGACCTCAAGCTTTACTGCTCGCGTCGCGCTGAGAGGAATAAGACAAAATTCACCTCAAGAAGCTTTGGATTAACTCAGGAAAAAACATGAGTAAGTCTTTATTAACCTACTTGTATTAGTTTTCACATAACTTGTACACATTTTACTAGTTAGACTTTCTCCAAACTATAATTCCTGACTAAATGTATAATCAAGTGAAACATTATGAAGTTTCATTCACAGCATCTAAATGTCACGATGCCAGGATGTTTTTTTATGTTCTATAACAGACAGAAATATGATATAAAAGTAATATGAGTTATAATGTTAATAGCATAATGTTAGAGTAAGAATGATTAGACAAAACTTTACTGTGATAGGATATTCTCTGTTCACGAATATAGCCATACGTGTTTATAATGATAGTTTTTGGATTGTATAGGCCTACATGCAAAGCATGATTGTGTTTATGAATGTAACTAAGCTTCTGTTCATGAAGATCTGCTCTGGTGTAAATATTCTGAATGTGTTATACCCATGTCTTATGGAGTAATGACGCTGAAATGTTTGAAACTGTTTTAATTTTGGTTTAGGACTGTGGCTGCATCACCGGCATCTTGCACAAGAAAGGCACACACACGTCGTTCAGTTTTGAGTTCGCTGGAAAATCCTACTGAGTAAGTGCACAGTATAGTAATTGTATTATCCCTAGAATATGTGGTAATATTATTTGTGGTAATATTATCATGTTAAAATGTAAGAATTGGCATTCTGATTTCTCGTGAAGTATGCATACTATACTAAGGTACAGTGGGGAGTACACCACTCTTGCCTTCACCTGCATCCCTCAAAGGAAGGGGGCACTCGTTCAGTTTTCAACAATTCAGAATTTTAGAGTAATGTGTGCTTCACTATTTACAGAGTACTTTCAATTGATTTAGTTCCTTCGTGGTAAAATATGTTTGCATGTGGGAATTGTGTTATGGTTTAGATAATTAGTACTAGTATCAGTGACATCTAATAATGTTTATAATGTAGTTTTTGTAAACAGCATGCTTGCTTTTTTATTACAGATGTGAGAATAACAGTGCAAAAGAAAAAGAACCTGTTGCAAAGAGAGCCAAAACAAATAAGCAGCCCACTTGGTCATGGAAACCAGAGACTGACGTTGACATGTTCCACAGGCTCTGAGATTCCTGCCCCGCACAAGAGCCTGGACCACAGCTAAGACCATGTGATGCACACACTCCCCAAATGATGTGATAGTTATATATATTCTAAATAAAACAAAACAATAAAAATAGATACTTTCTTTTTCCTCATTCTTTCTTGTACGCAATCCGCTCAGTCACACACTGAAAGCTCATTATGCAGCTCATTATGCAGGACTTTGTCTTCTCAGGTGTGAATCACTCATTATACATGACTATTCACGCCCCCTCGCATATTCCTTTCTACACAAAAAATGTCTTAGAAAATTTAAATCAATATAATTGTTTTCTGTGAGTGAGTAAACAAGATTTTCACATCATTCTGATGCAAAAACTCTAGACTTCAAGATCTGTTATCAATAGCTGTGAACAAATGTTATGTATGTGTTTATGGCCTTATTTTAGTGACTTAAAATTAGTGTTCATAAGCCCCACGCATAAACGTTGTTTTCTCAAAAACACAATAACATACATACATGCTGCTCACATATTATTGTAGCCCAGTTTGTGATGATTATGGTGCTACTAAACTTAGTCATTAAAATTTTTATTAGCAACTGAAAAAAGCACAAATGTCAGGACATGTAAAAACTTCTCCAGGGCCCAAAACACCCTCAGACTCAGAGGGTTAAAGTAAAAAAAAAAAACACATTATTTTCCACATACTGTACATTATTGTTTCTCCTATATGCAAAAACGCGTCGATTTTTACAAAGCTCATCAGTCTGAAAAAGCGAGGTGTGCTGTTATTGGCCAGCTATCCAGTGCGTTGTGATTGGCCTCAAGCGTGAGACGGAAATGTTACGGCCCTCACCATACTGTTGATGCCGTGTCCCGGCCGGAACGACAAGACAAAAACATTAAAACCCAATATAAACAAGGCATTTGTTGCATCCAATGGGCACATAATTACGGATTATAATGACTTACTGTCTTTTTACGCGTTGCGTTGCGTTGCATCGCGCCTTGTAAACATAAAACCATGTCTGCATTTTTTGATTGGAGAAATGACAAACAACAAGTGCTAGTCCACACTGCCCAAAACTTGCGTTTGAATCATCAGTGGGCAAATCCTTTAAATGAAAAAGTACTTACGTGAGTCAGAACTGCCAACATTTTAGTCTAACGTTACTCTCCCAAGATCAGTAAACAGTCCTCCATAAAATGGGCTGCACACATCGATATTTTGGTTGTACTGTTCTGGAACAGTGTTGCAAACAAATTAACCACTGATTTGTAGTTGTGTCCTCTTTTGGAAGACCAAACAAAGTAGTTTCGCTTTCCAACGAAACACACAGCGAGACGGAAGACCACCGGATGGGGGGGGTGCGCACGGCGGTGGTTGAGAATGGCGCAGCGGCGGATTGACGAAGGAGCGGCAAAGACTATGTGACGACTCCACTTCGTCCAAGGATGAAAGCCGATCCGGCGATCCACAGCACTAAGATGATGTATTCACTCAGCGACCAGCACGGATCAGCTCTAGGCATGTTGGAAGACCAAACAAAGTAGTTTCGCTTTCACAACGAAGTACACAGCACCTTCACGACATGGCGGCAAGCAACAACAATACTACAGCGATAAGAAAAGTTACACTTTTCTTTGCGTGAACATTTGGGCGGCGTTATGCAAATCTGAGGTAGATATGAGGGGGCGTGTTAGAACGAGCCGTTTTAGGTAGGTGTGGCTGACCGTTTTAGGTAGGTGTGATAAAGAACATCTCTTTGGATTTGAGACTTTAGTCTTTACAACTTTACAGATCTTCTTTATGCACCAAGAGCTTGTAACACTCCAAAGAGAAAGGAAAAATTGAAATCGCATCATATGACCCCTTTAAACCAAATACACAAAATAATGTTCTAGCAACGTCATATGACTTGTGCAGCTGGACAGGACCAGCGGGTTCAGTGCGCCTCAGGTGATTTGTGCATGGTGGTCAGAGGGTGTGGCTTTCTTAATCACAAGACAAGCTCTTGGCATATGGGTGTGTGGCCCTACATTAGCGGCAGTGTGTGTTTGTGTGTCCTTGTTCCTAACCCTCCCTTTTTTATGTGTTTTTCAGGAAAAAGCAGACACCAATTTCAACTCTTCACAGCTACACTCAGACATCGAGGTCAGTCAACCCACAATGCTGTGCATATCTGTTTTCAGACATTCGCACAGCTGCAGTCATCACCATAACTCACTGTTACAACACAACACGCTTTCATTCACAACGCCTCAGTGATAAATCAGCAGACTGCATGCTCAGATTACACTGATTTGTGTGTCATCAGTGATTAAAATCAGTGTGTGTGTAATTGCAATAATTAACCACAGTGTTGTCTGTGTCCACAGAAATCGTTTGGCATCAGCAATGAGGTGTCCACTCCAGAGACTGAGAGAAAGTAAGAAAATCTCAATGCATTCAGTAATGCTTAGTGGCTGGTTGTGTCTTACATTTACAAAGGGAAACAAAACTAATGAACCAGATCTAGGAGATTTTTTAATCTCTAAACCATCAGCTTAATGGTTTACCCAAACCTAAAGGACAGTTTGCAGGCTGTCTGAATTGAATGCGACTGCTGACCTCTCAGATATATGATCACACACATCAGATCTGCTCGAACAGCAGCCATATCACCCTGTAGCCCAAGACTGGTTGCTTACTGAAGCTAAGCAGGGTTGAGCCTGGTCAGTACCTGGAGACCTCCTGAGAAAGCTAGGTTGCTGATGGAAGAGGTGTTAGTGAGGCCAGCAGAGGGTGCTCACCCTGTGATCTGTGTGGGTCCTAATGCCCCAGTATAGTGACGGGGACACTATACTGACAAAACGCCACGCTTAGGTGAGGACATTAAACCGAGGTCCAGGATGTCTTTCGAAAAAGAGTAGGGGTGTAACCCCGGCATCCTGGCCAAATTTGCCCATAGGCCTCTAACCATCATGGCCTCCTAACCATCCCTTATCTGCTGATTCACTTCATCACTCTGTCTCCTCTCCACCAATAAAGCTGGTGTGTGGTGGGCGTTCTGGCGCAATATGGCTGCCGTCGCATCATCCAGGTGAATGCTGCACACTGGGGGTGGTTGAGGAGATTCCCCCCTTCTATGTAAAGCGCTTTGAGTGCCCAGAAAAGCTCTATATAAATGTAAGGAATTATTATTATTATTATCCATCCCCCATCTACCCCTGAGTGTATGTGTGTGTACGAATGGTTGTGAATTCCTCCATTTTACTTCTTCACATCTTGGTGCTTCCAGGCTTCCTTCCTTCCGTCCATTGTTCTTAGATGTTTCATATGAAACTCGCTCATTAGCGAGAGGAAGAAAGAAATTCAGACCTAAGTGAGACTCCGTGAGTTTATAGTACACAAGGGTGTTAGTCAAGCTGACGAAATTAACTTTCTTTAGCATTATTGCTTAAATAAATCTAACACAATGACATAATCTGTGCCGACACAATTGTGTAATTGACAACGGTCAGTTTGCTTAATTTAAAATGTGTTAGTCATGTCGTGAATTTCAGAATACTAGAGTTTTTGTGAAGATGAGGATTTTAAATGAATGATGTCAGTGTACAAACAGCTCTGTGTCTCCATGCATCTTGTCCGTGTTGATGGCTTTTTCCTGTGTCGATGAACAGTCCACGTGCCATGGGAAAGATTAAATTATACCGCTGTCATCCACACTCTCTGGAGAGAAGTAGTATGCTTGGATAAATGTAAAACATATGGAGCTGACATCTTTCATTTATATATCTCTGGGGTCCTATGCACATGTGGCTAGATTTGACTGGTACTCTGCTTTGTGATGCCTGTGAAACTAGCTTTGATTGACAAAAGCTAGCTTAAATTTTTCACTCAATATTGATATTTAAAAACAGTTGATTTAACTCTTTAACCTATTTGTTTGAATGGATTGATATTGGATTGATATAATTTGTTAGTTCAACAAAAAAATGAAAATTGCCATTTTCTCACCCCTATGTTGTTCCAAAACTTTATTTTACGGAACACAAAAAAATATTTATTTTGAAGAGCACTGGAAACCAAATAACATTTTAGCCCATTGACTTTAAAAAAAAAAAAAAAACAGTTTTTCAAAATAATTTTATTTAGTCCGCTTAAATCTACTCCTTCAAGCTCATGTTCACCTGCCTTCACTTTTAAATGCATTGCCCACTTCTCAAAATGCAATCAACAACCGATACATAGAATCAAGATCTGTCGATACTTCAGTTTCATTGTGATTTTTAAGTACTATGTGAGAGCAGATTTTATTCTTTCCGCTTTGATATCTGCACAGAAGCAATATGTTAGATATCTGCCATATCCCAATTCAAATCGTAATCATAATATTTGTCATAATCGCAATATGATTTTATGCAGCCCTATTTCATATCCTATTCCTTAGAACTGTCTGTTACATTATCAGCATAGTGCCATACCGGACGAAACAGTCTTTGCCAGACTACCCGGACTTCCTGTCTGTATGATTAGAAGAAGCTTTGGCCTCCTAAAGGCTGCGTGAACACGAGAACCGATGACAGTGGAGAGTGTTTGTGTGTGTGTTGGGTGGGTGTTGTGTGTGTGTGTGTGTGTTGTGTGTGTTGTGTGTGTGTGTGTGTGTGTGTTGTGAGAGATTGTTCTAAGCCCCTTCTTCTTATGTTGGCCAGAGTCTTCCTCCAAATACATGCTACTTGGTTTGTATTTCAAATAAATTGTTCTTTTGAACTTTCTATTAATCAAAGAATATTTCTGTCATGACAACTCTCGGAGGGATTGGCATGGTAATGTACATGACAATGTTAATGTATTTGGTCTTGGCGGAATAGATCTGCTACGCTGCTGCTGCGGCAGATCAAGTACCGAGACATGAATCACCGCGTAGCAGATCTATACAGGTGGTGCTGGGAAGGCGGAGGGTTTCTGAAGCAAGCTGCACTGCTACGGCAAGCTCTAGTCATATATTTGAATGTTGAGCAGCGAGCTCATTGGCTACCAATACAGGAGAGAACCAAAGAATATATAATTTGTTACGCAAAAAATATGAAGCTATAATATAATAACACTGTTCTATAAAATGTTCTACATTAATAATAAGAAATACCAAATCAGCTTTAAGTAGCTTTAACCTGCCTTTTTCTGAATTATATTCTTTCCTCATTATAGTAAGTTGGTAGAAATATAACCGGGTAAAGAGAAAATGTACATGTTTGAGAGTGTGGCTTTAAGGAAATCCCTCAAGCTCCATTTACCATGACCTCTTGTGAAGGTAATTTCCTGGACACTTCCTTTGCGATCTTTGTATATGTGTTTTTGTGCTCAATCATATATGTGTTCTGAACTCCAAAGCCAGGTGTAAGGAAGCAAACCAACCAATCGCAGGACACCAGGTGCACCCTGGGATAGCAGTGTTCCTCTTCATCAGCAGTTTGTCTAGAGGAAAGAGGAAGTCAGACCACTCCCAGCTCTAAAAGAACAGTGAACAGTGATGAGAACTACATGATGTTCCTCTTAATTCAATAGTGAAAACATGTTGGCATAGTAATATGACTGATCTCACACTTTAGAAGGCTAGTTCTGATAATTCTGATAACAGACATGCAAAGTCGACATAAGGTAAACTAGCTACATTCACAGCAACAGAACACAGTTGTCTGATTTAAAAAGAAAAAACGCTATATGGTTTTGTTCATACCATTTTGTTCAGGTTGTAAAGGAAATTGACAACCATATTCCATAACCAAAGTGACTCCTTTAAATAATCAAGATTCACAACTGAATTTTGGGAGCACATTTGGTTGATACTTATGATCTAAACAAACACACTTAAAGGTAGTGCTGGGCGGTATGACCAAAAATTTATATCACGGTATTTTTCAAAATGATATCGGTTTCACGGTACATGACGGTATTTTTTTTTTCATGCATGACCGGGTGTTAACCATATTTTCTACTGATTGAGAGAGGAAATACTGCAGTATATTGACTTAGAATGCCCTATTTTACTGTCATGATGAGTGAATATTGTCAAAAAATACTACACTAAATAGTGACTAAACACGACCCCTTTTAATACATGTTAACCAGGAGTCACTCTCATTTATAATCGCGGCATCGTCTGATAAAATCAACATGCATTTACACTAAAGAGCGGCTATGCGGTTGTTTTGGCTATATTATTTTTTTGTCTCGTGCAGCGCACTGCCTGCGTCCGAGTAAGAAACTAAAAAAACAACAAACAAAAAAGTGCATGTGATATTAACAGACGAACTACGTTCATATTTATAATTCCAAACAATCAGTAAGCGATAGGTGCTAGGAAACACTGTTTTGTACTCATTTGTTGACGAGTCGGCTGCGGTGCGGCCAATTGAATGCGCTGCTTCTCTGCCGCTCATTGCACAGAACAGATGCCGAGAGAGGTTACACTTCTCCGGGAAAGTCAGACCTCGCGTTCGCGGGACAGCACTGGCGAAATCTTCCAACTGAACCATAGCTAAGGTTTATCCAGAAAAGTCGCTAGGTTTGTCAGTATGAATATTCTATGGAAAAAAGCCGCTAAAAGGGTCTGAAAGTTGCTAAATCTAGTGCTAAAGTCGCGCTCGTGTGTGTGTGAGGTGCGGGAGCTGATGGCAGGGGGCGGTGGATATTTGTGGCGGTCAATGTGGATATTGTGGATGAGTTCTTCTATGTCATCACGTTCTATTAGTTCTACAGCTTCAGTTTCGGAACTTTCACGCTTAGTAACACATACAGCTGTTCCCTCACCACAGTGCAACAGTGAAAAGTCTTTCAAAAGAGAAACCCCTTTCAAACAGTGTCGCGTTCCAAACGTTGTTTAAGCAACATACACCGGTATTGCGGTATTTAAAAAATTCATATCATAACAAAAATAAACACCGGTATTCGGTATGAACCGGTATACCGCCCAGTACTACTTAAAGGTATATTCTTTTGTAGGGCTGCACAAATTAGGAAAAAAAATTATTGCGAATAGAAAAAAGCTAACTCTGAAACATGCAGCACATACTGTACATTTATGCAGCCCTATTCTTGGCAGTCTATTATCAATATTAGGGCTATTAGGGCTCTCTCTCAGGTTATTAAAATTGGTCAAACAGAGAGGTTTATGTAGTTGAAGAGGAAGTCAACACACTGAAGTAGGTTGAATCAGATTTTTTAATTGCCTATCTGAGTGGTTGAAACCAGCAGATGCTGCCCAAAATTGTTTAAAAATTGACAAAGAACTACAAATTAAATCTTCACAGATGTAGTTACTGTCTGTTACTATGGTTACAAGACATTATTCAACCCAAACAACTTCTGTTGAGTCTTTTAGTAAATGCAGTTGTCCATCCCAAACTTGCCTCATATTAAATTGAAGAACAGAGTTGAATCGTGTGGAGAAAGTAAATATTTCAGAGTGAAGTGTTCTTCCATCACATTCTCTGAATAACAATCTCAGCAAGCCAAGGATTCCTCTGTTAGGAGATAGTGGACATGACAGTTACTCGCAGTGAAGGAATGCAGCCAGCAGGGCTTATATTCTGCTAGACACCCCATAAAGACAGAAAAAAAAAAGAATAAATAAAAAAAAACAAAAAAAAAAAAAAATAAAATAGAAAAAAAAAAAGACCCCTGCGAATGAAGATAACTGACCGGACGTCACACGCTTTTATGTATGCTTGGTCCCTGTGCTCACACACATACAGCTCTGTCAATAGCAAAAATCCTGATTAGCCAATCTTACTGTGATCTGCTCTTCAGTAGGCCTTTTTAAACAGGATTTCCGTTATCCATACAAGCAGGAGACTCCCTTTGGATTATGTGTGGGGTGAATGAGAGGTTAAACAGAGAAAGTTTGTGTTGCCATGGCAGCATAATGATATGATAATTCAGGGAGGCCTCCGTCATGCCTTGTGTCTCAAACACATACTTGGGTAAAAGAGCAGCATTGACGTCTTTATTTGATCAGAGTGCAGTAGACGTCCCGAAATATGCAAGAATCCGTGTTTTTAACACAAGCACATTTTCACAGTCCTTGTAATGACATGTAACATCTGACCTGACACTAAACGCACACTGTCCTATTGAGTGTGTGTAGATACTGATAGCTTTAGCAGTGAGAATAATGTCATAGATGTATTTGGGACATATGGACAGCAGATGAAAAGCATACACGCATGCGACCGTAATGATTTAAGCACGAGTGACTGGTAAAAACACTGTCTTCCTGTGGAGAAAACCAGACTGGAGTACATAGGTGCACGCAAGTGTGTGTTAGTGAATGCTTACATGCCGGTGTCAGTGTTTACTTTAGTGCAGACTAGATTGAGATTGTTTTCTTAACCCAAGGATGAGCGAGAAACCACCACCCAAATAAGAAAACCACAACACATACCCTTGCATACTTGCGTTCATCTGCAGAACAAACACTCGTTTGAGGCAGAATGTTTTCTTCTCCCTCTGTGTTTTGGGTTTTGTTGACAGTCGGCTCAGTTCAGATGTTTCCTCTCACTGGCAGTTAACACATGGCCTAGTTTCACACAACATCTATGATCTATGTCACATGACCAATGGGAATGTAAACACTGGATATTTTCCCAAATGAGGATGGCATGTCCAGTTGTTCTGTATGAAAAAATATGGTTAAATATGGTTTTGTTTTAATGATAGACTGTTTATATCCATACACACACTACTGTTCGAAAGTTTTGGGTCTGTAAACAAAAATGTAACACAACTGTTTTCAACATTAATAATAATATTGATTGATTTCTGACAGATCATGTGACGTGAAGACGGGAGCCGTGGCGGCTGAAAATATAGCTATGCCATCACAGGACAAAATTGAATTTTGATATATATTAAAGCAGAAAATGTTTTTTAAAATTGAAATATAATTTCACAATATTGCTGTTTTTATTGTATTTTTTGATCAAATAAAGGCAGCGTTGGCACGTGTAAGAGATGCAAACAGAGACTCCAGATTGTTAAACGTGTTCATGCATTTTTTGTAATAATAAAATGTAATGAATACATTAATTGGACAAAAACACACATTCCAACGAATGTATTTGTCCATCACGATTAGTTGCTCAGGTAATCCATCAACTGACTGATTTTGAAAATTAGTATAGAAGAATTTATTCGAAGAATATAAGAATTTCAAAGGTGATGTGTCTGTATTAGAGTAGGATGTAATTAGGCCAAATTTATTTTGTCAGCATTAATATGATATCTGAGGAGTCTTATATCTAGACTCCATAATTTAGACTCCATAAATGAGCTCTGATGAGTGTGTTAGATTTTTGTTATTTTGGTATTTTCCAAGGGCACCGTGCCTCAGAGGAGCGAAGTGGAAATATAAACAGGCAGTGTCTGTCTTGTGGTGGCTCTTGTTCCCTTTTTCTCCCTCTCTCACTTTCTGTCTTCCTCATCTTGTTTTTGCTGCATCTCCGGAGCACCTCATCTGTGCCCTGTGAGCCTCAGGAGCCTGACATGTGCTCTGTGAACAGCACCACACTGCCCTCTACTGCCTCGAATCATAGAAATGTCTATACATTTGGTTAACACAAATCCACCTGCCATTTGCACATACATATATCCTGTCAGTAGGAGATAAGGCTATATATGAGAAATGTTATGTTCAGTGCTGAAAAATTGAAGTGTTGTATTAAACGTCCTAATTGCATTCTTTTCTCTGTTTTTCATCAGAATTGCTCTGCACAAATCCAGCTCTGAAGATGGATCAGGTTTGTGTTTCATTATGAAAACTATTATTATGATAATCTTTTGAGGAAATTTTATTGGAATTATTTGGTTTTATACCAGACTGAAATGTTCTGGTTACAGGGTTTTCTGTAAACACTAAACGTCTGTTTTGTGGATGGGCAGATTTATTGATGATAGATAATAGATGTAGAGTCAGTTCTTTTTATAAAGCATTAAATGTAGGTATTTCGGAGTGTATGTTTGTACAGTTGTACAGTTAATGAGTTTGATGGTCCTGATGGCTTTCTCCTCTCTTCACATACAGGAAAATGGGACAACAAGAAGAAAAACAAATCCTTCTGGCAGAACTTTCGAAAGTCACAGAAAGGGGTCACAAGGCAAACGTCAAAAGGTAATGAAAACAAACTCCTCCCTTCATAACTCTCCGCTCACTTGTTTTTATTGTTCAGAGACACCATATGAGAGAAAAGATGGGCCACTCATAGGAATGTGAATGGAAGAAAAAATAGCTTTAATATTGTGACTTTAATGACATCTTTCACTTAAATAGCCAATTCATTTTTGATACTGTTTGTTTACTCTAGAATGAGTTTTTAATTTTTCCTACAAAAAATGAATTCATGGCACCACTGTCGTCAGATATTATTGCTGATTTCAAAATGACAATTGACAATATGATGACCACTGAATGAACTAACTTGGCCTAAAGAGGCTTTCGCTTGTTCTTGTTGCTCACCTTTGACCTTTGACCCTTCAGGAGAGGACATTGGCTATGTGGCCAGTGAGATCACTATGAGTGATGAAGAACGGATCCAGCTAATGATGATGGTGAAAGAGAAGATGATCACAGTGGAGGAGGCGCTGGCACGGGTAAACACACCCCATCATCCCCAAAAAATAACGCTAATGGGCTTTCCTGGCTTACCTTCATGTTTACTAACCTTACTTACCTAGACTGATGCCCCCTGCGCCTTCCTTCCTCCAAATGCACATACAACACACTTGCATACATATAAATACATGCGTACTGACCCTGCATCTGAGAGCTGCAGTAGATTTCTTGTTTTGTTGAGATGGAGGAGGTGTCTAATTTCTGACGTAGGGTTAGCAGGGATTGGTTGGATAGGTTTCTTCTGTTCTTTTTCACTGTTTAGGTGTGTTGGGTTATAGTAGGTCTCTTTTTTTCCTCTGTCATTTTGTTTTGAGAACATGATAATGATTAATTATCATCTGATAATGAACCTAATGGATGATTGTAGAATGTGGCTTTCTTCTCTCCACAAGGCTGACATTGATTCCTTTAACCAACTGGGTTTTCTACATTTCTTTAAAGTCTCTTCTGCTTTAGTTTTTTCTCCTTTGGCCTTGTAGTTGATTTATGTAATGAGTGGTCTGACTGGATCTAAAGTTTGAATCAATGCTAAGCCTTTGTGGATAGTTGCCATCATCATACATGCTGTAAGCATGCATGAACATGTGTTTGTCCTCTTGTGTTTGTTTAAATGCAAATGAATGCAAATGTATTTTTTTCCAAATTAATGTTGCTTTACTTGTTCTGTGTTCTTTGTCTTTTTGTGGTATGTTTCTTTGTGTGTCCAAGGACGCCATGCATTCTTTTTGTTTATTTATCTAATTTAAAAACATTTTTTTAGATGGACTAGTCTATTGGTGCATAGTGTAGCATGAAAATGGGCCCAGGATCAGCCAATGACAGACAGCCATTACTCCAGTTTTCAGTGTCATCCGATCCTTCAGAAATCATTCCAATGTTTTCTGACATTCAGAAACCCAAACTTTTGAATAGTAGTTTATATAAACACAAAAAACATATACATTAAAAAAAATCTCAGATTGAATGTACATGACGTTTCTGTTTGTCCCTGTGTCTGTCTTTTTTCATGTATTTTACTGGTGACTGGTGAAAGCTTTGGGTGTTTGTGTGCGTGTCTTTTCATGGTTATATGAGGTGTTCTCTGACTCTAATTCTGTAACAGATAGGGTGTGTGAGTGTAAGGGCGAGGGGGGCGGCTCCTTGACCTCTTGTCCCATAGTTAAAGGATAGAGAGGGGAACAGACAGTGAGCAGCAGTCCAGACACAGCAGATGGACTGATGGATCCAGTCCACTGTTAACCTCTCCTTCGTCTACAATGTAAGTACTTTACTAAACCACCCAGACTGTAGACCTGAGTGTATATAGGGCGTGGTTACAACATAACCTCATTCAGTCACATCAAAGTTTATTTTCCCACAGCACGTAAGTGTTGTAAGGCTCTCACTGTACTGACTGATGTCTTGTGTGTGTGTGTGTGTGTCTATAGAGTTAAATCTCTGAAGACCACACTAGTGACATTGTGGTTTATAAACTCAGGCAGTGGCAGTCCTTACGTCAACCCAGTTCATCCCCTTGCTAAAACCACACTGAACACACTTTCATTTGTTAGAAACTGTAGGACTCTTAAAGCTTTGTACGTACGGACATTAAATGTGCACTCAGTATTTATCGTCTTGGATTTACATGATACATAGTGGTGTGAGTATCATGCTTCAGTTTCTGATTTCACTGTGAAAATGTGCAAATCGTAGTCAGTCCTGAGTATTATTAGGCTGGTCATGTGATCTGAACGTGGCTTTTGTTAGGTTACTAATGACTGGAGTCGTCATATCATCTCATGTACATAATTTTTACAGTACGATTCATTTCTGTTGAGGTGAAACACTTTAAATGAGTAATTTACTGAGTGCACTATAAATTCTAAATCAATACAAGCAGTGATCTGAAAGCTGATATGTCATACGTGTTTGAATGGAGACAATGATGTTGTAATGCCTCAGTTGTAATGAGCATATGGCACTGGCGGCTCACTGTAAAACCTCTAGTGTTGATGTAATTTCTACTTGGCATGAGGAGCTGGCACACTAAACATCCCCTGGTGATGAGGTCATAATGTGCGTCTTAACTGAAGAGTGATATGTGGCCATTTCTGCCTCCTGGCCTTTTCTTCTGCTTTGAGAACAACAGTTGGATATGTCACTACTTTGGCTCTAGGTTCTATTACAAGAGTATGCTTTGTGTAGACTGTATATACAGTATGTGCCTGTGCACAGGGCCATCCCAAGCATTGCATGAAGGGGTTCTTCTCGGTTAAAGCCTTGAAAGGTTTGGTAACAGTGGATTTAGTTTGCCCTCTTGGAGAAATAAGCTGCCAGTACACAAATATACACATAGTTATCATGGAAACTCTGAGCAGCTTTCAGCCTCTGGAAGTAAACATACACCTCCTTTTCTAATGGTCAACAGCTAAGCTGTTTTTGCAATGCTTTTTGATGTTAACAAACCACAGCACTGCTTCGCTCAGCGCTTAAAGCTACAGAATGACTCACTCCGCCCAGCAAAGCCTTGTGTCCGCTGAGAGGAGTCACTGCCCGTCCAATGCTTTCTGTGCATCTTTGTTGTTTGTGTGTGTGGTCAGTGTCATTTCATGTCCAAAAGGATTAAATTGGGGGAAATTGAAGACCTGTTTTTAACTGACTTCTGATAATGGATTTGAGGAGAATGATAAAAACTGCTGTTGTGGGTGAAGCTCTTGTAAAGAAAGAAAAAAAAATTGTCTTTATGATAATGCATCTATATAAATAAATGTATTCTTCACAAAATAAATGTGTATATACTGTGTATATATATATATATATTAGTGGTGTCAAAATTAGTGCGTTAACGCAGGCGATTAATTTTTTTCAGTTTAACGCGTTAAAAATATATAACGCAATTAACGCAGGGCTAGGGTTGGCCACCCCACTCAACTGCTGCTTCTGTCACTTTTTCTCTTGACAAGAAGTGCATTTATTCAGTCGCAGAACGAATAGATAAATGGAAGACGTTTCAGACGCGCGCTCCACTTCACTTCAGCGCCAGGCGTGAGTCAAACGAGCGCGGAAACGGTACTGTGCTAGCACAAAGGCGCCGGCGCGCGCTGTAGCCTGTATCCTTTCATATCAAAGCGCGAAATAAACTACGTGCATGCAATGTCGTGGTCTGCTAAGTCATGAAGTTACCAAAAAGGTGATTAAAGCTACCTTAAATCTGTGCATGCATGTAATATATTTTATATGAGTCACATTTAAGAACATATCTCTGAAATGCAGTTTTTCAAAACTGTCCTGGAGCAGCAGCACTGTCTCACTCATCTAAACACCAGATTTACTCGTAAGTCATTAATAGAGACATAAGACCTGAAGTGGGTCAGGAAAAAGGTAGAAAAGTATAAAAACAGTTGAGAGAAAATAGATGAGTGCAGATACGCGGCCACTGCAGCAGCTCTTAAAAGAAATAACAGCCAAAAACAACTTAATAACCAGCGCTACCCCTGTGATGTCTGTTAATCAAGCGGACAAAGAAAAAAAAGGGAAAAACTAACTTTTTTATACACTAATTTAGATTTTAGTGTTTGATAACTTCAATTTCACTTTCTGTATATTTCTGCTGGGCACAGGTAAATATCACATTTATTATAGTGGGTTTATGTGAAGAATGTTTTAAGTTCACTGTAATTAGAAGTAATTTTTTAAAGTCTAATAAATATTAAAATTGATAGCTCTCAATTATACTGTAATGTTGAATGGCTATAGTCAAGGTTAATACTTGGGGGGGGGGGGGCAATTTGATGATAAATCGGTATTGGTATCATGCCTTCAGTATTAAAAAAGATGCCATTAAACAAATATAAAAAAATATAATGTCTTTGTTGTTTGTACATTAATTTGAAGATTTAATGTGAAATTATTGCAATATAAAAGTATATTTAAAAACTTTAATGTAAGGTGGGATTAATCGTGATTAATTTCAGAAAAATGTGCGATTAATTAGTAAAAAAAAATTATCGATTGAAGCACTAATTTTATTATATATATACAGTGGGTACGGAAAATAATCAGACCCCCTTAAATTTTTCACTCTATTATATTGCAGCCATTTGCTAAAATCATATAAGTTAATTTTTTTTCCTCATTAATACACACAGCACCCCATATTGACAGAAAAAAAAACAGAATTGTTGACATTTTTGCAGATTTATTAAAAAGAAAAACTGAAATCACATGGTCCTAAGTATTCAGACAATTTGCTGTGACACTCATATATTTAACACAGGTGCTGTCCATTTCTTCTGATCAAACTTGAGATGGTTCTACACCTTCATTTAAGTCCAACTGTGTTTGATTATACTGATTGGACTAGATTAGGAAAGCCACACACCTGTCTATATAAGACATTACAGCTCACAGTGCATGTCAGAGCAAATGAGAAATCTTGAGGTCAAAGGAACTGCCTGAAGAGAATTGTGGCAAGGCACAGATCTGGCCAAGGTTACAAAAAAAATTTTGCTGCACTTAAGGTTCGTAAGAGCACAGTGGCCTCCATAATCCATAAATCGAAGACGTTTGGGACGACCAGAACCCATCCTAGAGCTGGCCTTCCGGCCAAACTGAGCTATAGGGGGAGAAGAGCCTTGGTGAGAGAGGTAAAGAAGAAACCAAAGATCACTGTGGCTGAGCTCCAGAGATGCAGCGGGAGATAGGAGAAAGTTGTAGAAAGTCAACCATCACTGCAGCCCGCCACCAGTCAGGGCTTTATGGCAGAGAGGCCCGACGGAAGCCTCTCCTCAGAGCAAGACACATGAAACCCCGCATGGAGTTCACTAAAAAACACCTGAAGGACTCCAAGATGGTGAGACATAAGATTCTCTGGTCTGATGAAACCAAGACAGAACTTTTTGGCCTTAACTCTAAGCAGTATGTGTGGAGAAAACCAAGCACTGCTATTCACCTGTCCAATACAGTCCCAACAGTGAAGAATGGTGGTGGCAGCATCAGGCTGGGGGGGGTGGGGGGGGGGGGGGGGTGGGGGGGTGGGGGGGGGGGGGGGGGTGTTTCAGTGCAGAGGAAACAGGACGACTGGTTGCAATCGGAGGGACAGAGGGAATGCGGCCAAGTACAGGATACCTGGACGGAAAACCTTCTCCCAGAGGCTCAGGACCTCAGACTGGCCAAAGGTACCTCAACAAGACAATGACCCTAAGCACACAACTAAAATAACGAAGGAGTGGCTTCACAACAACTCTGTGACTGTTCTTGAAGGGCCCAGCCAGAGCCCTGACTTAAACCCAATGGAGCATCTCTGGAGAGACCTAAAAAGGGCTGTCCACCAACGTTTACCATCCAACCTGACAGACTGGAGAGGATCTGCAAGGAGGAATGGCAGAGGATCCCCAATCCAGGTGTGAAAAACTTGTTGCAACTTTCCCAAAAAGACTCATGGCTGTATTAGATCAAAAGGTGCTTCTACTAAATACTGAGCAAAGGGTCTGAATATTCTGGATATTTCAGTTTTTCTTTTTTAATAAAAAATGTCAACAATTCTGTGTTTTCTGTCAATATGGGGTGCTGTGTGTGTACATTAATGAGGAAAAAAAATTAACTTAAATGATTTAGCAAATGGCAGCAATATAACAAAAGAGTGAACAATTTAAGGGGGTCTGAATACTTTCCGTACCACTGTATATATATCGGGCTGGGTTATTTTTCTGTTTTTATTTTGATTTTTTTGCACGATTTATTTTTAGGAAATGAGGAATCGCGGATTTGAATAGAACTATTACCAAATGTAAGAATAGACACTGTGACAAAATGCCATATACAGTAAGGAAAAGAATGATCCAACCGCACGTGCCTTACCCGCTCCCGTGAGTGTGACGCGCTCATATCACTAGGAGCCATTTATACAGAATGCACTTTTGTGTTGACAAAGATGCGACGCAGGCAGGGGAATAGGAAAAAATGCAGGAAGATGAGAGTTGAACTTCTTTTAACTTGAGTGCCACATTTTTAGAATGCCGTTTCATGCAAGAGACGTGAGCGCAACAGTCAAACACATCCATGTTTACATAGAAAAAAACAATGGAAAAGCAGCGCAAGCCTTATATATATACTATACATATATCTATATAGATATATATAAGTTATAATAGTATATTTAATATTATATATATATATATATATATTTTTATTTTTTATTTATTTTTTTTTTTTTTTATAGTAGAGTTTTTCACATAATTTTTGATCTTTAGAATTACAATAATCCAAATTACAATGAGATTTTTTTTTTTTTAAGAATTTATTTAAAAAAGTTGTAATGTAATTGGATGTGAGAGTTCTTTCAAAAAATGTAATTGACAGTCCTTAAAAAGGTTTTATTTTCATAAGTGTAATTTGTAATTATTTTATTGGGGTGAAATATGACCCGGACATTTGTTCGTGAGATTCTCCCTTTGTACTGTTTTACCCGTTATAGCAAAAGGAGTGGAAATGAGGTAAGCAAATCTTATTTATACAAAGACCCTGTATCTCTGAGCCCCTGGGGGTGTTTCTGAAACACACTCACACACACTTCTTCCTGCCTGTCTCTACCACACATCAGCATGTGCAAATTGAATCTCAGCGTCTGAATGAGAAAATTGATCTCTGTAGGAATCTTGGCCCCTGGGTTGATGATCTCCTATTTATAAATGGAAATGGGTCAGCCCTAGTCTGCGAACGGTTAAACCGACGGCCACAACTCTCTCTGGGGATCCCGCTGATCTGAGCTCAGTTTAACATTAATCAGAACACTGAGAGCTTGCTGTGTGTCCACAGGGTTCCCCTGTCATGAGATCAATGTCAGCTGCATTCAGTATAGTGACCCATCACGGCTCCACCGGAGTGAGCTGATCTGGGGTCAGTGTTAGTAGCCGTTGTCACAGAGGATGTACTGTATCTGTATATGAATGGGCTGCAACCAGACCAGCCTTTTTTCTCTCTGGCCCACATTCCTTTTCTCGTCTGAAGACCATTAAGGATGTTCAGGGGTCATATGGCAGACTTCACAATGTTTCCGGACACACAACTCGCGCCTTTTGCCACAGTCACTCCCCTGCCTCCAGATATTGCAGAGTTTCCTTCAAAAAACTGTTTACAGTTTGTATTCATCTCGGCGTGACTCGTGAGATGGTGTTGCGTTTCATCTAACCTAGAGGAAACTACTCCTGGTAGGAGCACAGCTGGACACATTTCTGCACCGATTCTTGTTTTTGTGTTCTATTTCTCTCTTTCTTTCTTTCATACCTTACTCTTGTTTGAAATGTAATTTTTGTAAACTTGTTGGCAATGAGCTTTTAGCAGCCCTTAAGTCTTAAGATTGTCCAGACGTTATTTTCTTCATATGGGTGCTTTTGATTATGATGTAAATTAGTTTTTCTGCTCTATTTCTCGGAATACACTTTGAGCTGTTTGAACAGTGTTATTAGCCGTGTATCCAATATTTCTCGTCTATCATCACAATGACTCTTCTTCTTTTTGAATGATGGTCATTGTGGCCTTGAATGATTAGGAAAGATTACTCGATGCCTATGGTGAACCATAGAGATTTTGTGTGTGCATGTGGTTGAACTTTAGATTTCCAGTAACGGATCACATTCAACCTCAGTGATTTAGTGGAACACTTAAGTGTGTGGTGTGTTGGGGTACAAAGATATAATTGCCAATCACTGATATTGGTGAAAACAGCTCAGTCTCTCCCGATGGTTTAAAAACAGTCTGTGGTTAGAGCAAATTATATCCTGTTAGTTAAAAAATAGCATGTCATCCCATAATGTGGTGTACTTTTGCAGTGAACAACATTTTTTTGGTGTGCAATGACTTTTTTTCAAACTTGCAATTTGCAAGTTTGTGATTTGGGTAGAAGGGATTAAAGAGGCTTTGTGTATCAGAGGTTTCAGTATCATAAATGTGTTAACTGTGAGGTTATGTTAGATGTTTGTTTTGGGGAGTGATCCATCATAAATTATCTCAGCAGTATAGTCCCTATATGAATTATTCATTTGGACCAAGAAAAGGATTTGTTCCACCACAAATGCTCACTCATACCCATCTGTTATGTTCAAAAACAAGACTTAAGTGTTTTTCCTGGACATAAAATTTCATAACACGTAACTCCATATTCCATTAAGTAATGTCCTTAATATCAAAAGCCCATCCTAAACATGTCATAATCTTTTCATACCAGTTGAAGCCATCATTTTCTGTTTTTGTGTATGTCTGTGTGAAAGATGTTACATATTTTATGATCATAGGAGGTGATATAACACTGAAGTTGAGTTTTCTCTCTGTAGTCTGTGGAGCAGTCAGATGATGAGCAGGAGGACTCTGTGAAATTCAAGAGGCTTCACAAACTGGTCAACTCGACTCGACGTGTTCGCAAGAAGCTCATCAAAGTGGATGACAGCAAAAGACATGGCTCACAAGGTAGCTTGAAGAGACTTGTTCTTATGGCATTAACTCAAGTTTTTTTAATTTTTAGCAAATCTCAAAAATCCATTTCTCATGCTGCACATATGTAGCATTTAAAACGATTAATATTAGTTTTTGGTCATTTATATTTAATTAACATTATCATTCAAAAGTTTGTGGGTCAGTAGAATTTTAAGAAAATAGCATTTTTATTCTTGAAGCATGCATTAAATGGAACATTTCAAATAAATGTTGTTCTTATTAACGTTACCAAAGAATCGCTGTTTCCACAAAACCTGAAAATGATAATAAACATTATTAGTAAGAAAGGTTTCTTGAGCAGCGGTTTGAGATGCCAAATCAGACATATTAGAAGATTACTAGAGGCAATTATGAACATTGGGCTGGCATAAAGGCTGCTGAAAAATGTTAATATTTTTGTACTATTAATGTTTTATTGTATTTTTGATCAAATAAATGCACCCTTAGTGAGCATTGACTTTCAAAAAAAAATCTTACTGACGTGAAATCTTTTTTAAAATTATTTTTTATATGTAGTTTTCTGACATAAAATGTATTTGAATGCCATGTAGACAAAATAGAATAGAATTGTAATATCTGCAATTTATCAGTTACTAGCGAGAACATGAAAATAGTTATCAGCTTAATACTATTGGCCAGAATTTGTATATGGTGCATCTCTAATTTTATCTTTAGTTGATATAAATTTTTATCCATACTTTATTCCACTGCTATTAAATAATACATGAGACAGTATTGCTTGGAATAGATATAGATATTTCAGTTTATAGAAGTTTTTGTTTTGATCTTTCTTTTTCTGCAGATTCGCTCAGTCTGGATGCAGCTCCCTTATGTGATGACATAAACGCTCTGTATGCGGAAATCCACAAGAAGCCGGCCCAGTGCACAGACTCTTCTTTGTCCCCTCTTGCCCAAGAGCAGCTCTCTCTGGATGGGGACACGGACAGCCTGACCACCTCGCCCTCCACCAGTAGCCTTGACACCTGGAAACCTGCTCACAAGTTAGTGAAGACGCCCGGCGCACATCCCCATGGCCTGATCCGCCCTCCACGGAAGAGTAGTGCTGGATCCGGACTGGGTGTAGTGGGGGGTAGTGGCTCCTCTTTCTCCGAATTGGAGGGTCTGGGAGACGACAATGCTAAAGTCTCCCGCTCGGCTACAGATGGAGAGATGCGGAAGGCCTTGTCATCTCTATCACACGGGGTAAGTACTGACAGCGTCTACGCTTTTTACGGCCTCACTAGACCCCGCCCAAAGCCGCACCCCCTTCTGGTGTCTTTAGAAGACATTAACAACACCAAACGGCCACCGGTCTCCATGTGGCAGCGCAATAAGCCTGACCCAAACTACGCATACTCCACCAAGCACCTGCTCTACCAACGTTCCTGCAACGCTCAGAAAACCATCGCTCCCTCCTCCACCTTACCCGCTTCCCCTCCCACTCGTGAGCTTCCATTGGCCAGGGAGAAGGGGAAGAGCTGTGGGGGCGGAGTAGTGGGCAGCTGGCTGTTTCCACCGAGGCGTCTGAAGGGAAGGACGGCGGTTAGTGAGCTCAACATCACATACGTGGTGGAACGCAGCCTGTATGGCCACTTGAACTGGACTGGGCTGGTTAGGCCCGTCACGCTGAGCAAAGCAGACAGACGTTGGCTCCTGGAAGACGAAAGAGATGCAAACAGGAAGTGGGCATCCAGCATGGATCGCTGCACCAAGCGCGTGCTCTTACGCATCCAGCAGAAGTCTGTGAGTGTGCCAGAAGAGCAGATCTACAGTGCCCCCTGCTGCACTGGAGGAACAGGCTGCTGCAAAGCTGCAGAAGAGAATTGCAGTAGGGTACAATTTCGAGACAAACTGCTTGAGTTATATTTCAAGACCAAGTCTGATACTGAAATATGAACTGTGCTGTCATAAAATGCATTTTGTTTCTAAAATCTTCACCCATCTCTGGGGTAATTATTAAAGCTAGAAATCCCTTAGACTGTCAGTTAGCTACCAGTTCTTCTCATTACTCTAGACTCATGTTACTGCAGTATGGAGTCAAAATTTTATAATCTAAGAAAGGTGTAGAAGAGAAATAGAATGTGACAATACCTCAAGTCCTGAGCTTCTCTCCTTTCATTTCTTGACTTATTCTCTTGTAGTCAGTCATGTGTGTCAGAGCATAATTGAAACTCTCAGTCCTTGAGAGACAGTGGAGAGTGGTAGAAGAAGAAAATAAATGATATGGAGTTCCTTCTGCAGCTTTGTAGAGTCTGCAGTCTGCGGATCCTCGTCGTCATTCATAGTGAATGTGAACATGACCGTGACCTTCATCAGTGAACTATTTCATCCATTTTGGGTTGGAAATTCCTCTTTCAGCCTAGGCATGAATGCTATTTTTTTTTGTATGTGCTACTCTCTTTTATTGAGATTTTTTTTCTTTTCTTTTAAAGTGCATGATGTTATTCCATGCAATATGCAACAGCGACTCGTACTACGACATTTGATCTGTATTCTGTTTATTTTGAACCGGATATCTTTTATTCTGCTGCTTTTGTAGAACTTTTCAACAAAATGTCATAAAATGAAAAGTCAGTTTATTTAAATTTAATGCATCGCTTGTATTTGAGCGATGTAAGATGTTGCCTTAAGTCCGTTCACATTTGTTTTTTATTTCTCACTATTGTTTCAGTACCAATTTTCAGTTCATTCATCAAGGTTTTACAAGAACGCATTGGTTTATTTACATAATGCTAAACAACTGCTGAAAGATTTTATTTTGAATTAAACCGGAAATCAGGTCATACCATGAACTATTTCTTTTGGCAGCTCGTCATTTTAAAATGCGTGGTTTCCTTTGTAAAGAGCAGCATGAATCATTGAGACTCTGTGAATCGTTTTAAATGACTCTCTCTAAATATATTAATTTGCTCGTGAATTCACAGTAATTGTCTTTTTTCCACACAGAGAACATGTAGCTTTGGAGGATTTGACCTGTCTAATCGTGCCCTCCATGTGGTCAACACGACCGAGCCTAGTGTGAGTACACATGCACTCTTTCTCTCGCTTCCTCTTGATTTCAGCTCTCATATGCAGCTGCAGTGTTTGTCATCCAATTGTGTTGATCAGCTGGCTTTCAGTGTGCTTAATCGCTCTCTTTCTCCCTCTCTCTCTCTCATGCGCCATAAGCGAGCAGGAGGCCTCTGCCTACGGGACGCTGCCTGAAATCTCCCACCTCGGTCCGTATACTTTAATGGGAAAGAAAGTCAAGTCATGTGAATGGAGACTATGAGGCAACGCTATGTCCAAGAACATATGCCGGAGTCTCTCTCTGACAGGTACACACACAGATGCCATGTACTTGCTTTACCGTGCCCTGAGTTATGTGATATATTATAGCAAGACTTGTTAAGAGGTCGAGACAGCCTTTATCAAGACTGGGGACATGTGCTGCCCCACTGTCTGCCTGCCTTTCAAACTGGGTCAACATCTCTTAATGTAGCCTATGAGCTTGGTTAAAAGGGGCCATACTCCATGGCCAGGACCATGAATACACACCACTGGCTGTTTTTTTTCCTTTGGCTTTTTTCTCCTTTTTTTTTTTTTTTTTTTTTTTCCCTGTAGTCACCTGCTGTTGCAAAATGATATTTGTCTTAAAAGTGTGGCATCTGTAGAGCAGGCTCACTAGGTTTTAGTTATCAACTGAGGAGCAAGAGTTTAATCTATATGACGTCACTCTCTTTTAGCATGTTTAGATGTAGATTCTCTGGAATAGTAATGTGTGTTTTAATAAGTGCCTTGAGCTCTATCTGCATGCAAATGAGAACTTTGTTGCCACACCATGTCTCGCCTCCCTGTAATCAATATTATATTGGAGCTGCCACCTAGTGGACAGCACTTAATGTTTTTTTCCTAATACTTTGTTCTAACTATCTAGAGGATTAATCTCACGAGCAGTGCGGCCAATCAGCTGAGTCTCTTTTGTGGGGTTTTAATGATTATATGCTATCACCTGTGACTGCCATATTATTACGGTTTCATTATAAATATAATATACTTTCAATTTCTTCTATTTCTCAATAATATACTTTACAATTCTCTCATTTCTTTCTTTGTATAGTCCAGTCCAGATGCGAACACCCTGTCCTCAGTCTCCGCGCCAGACACAGAATTCTATTAGAGGAAGAAAGCCCAAACTCAAGGCAGGTGAGGGTCTGTAGAGATTCGTCTGCGCATGCTACCCCACAAACAAATGGCGTCAGAGCTCCAATGACAGTAAGTATTTGTTTGTGTGTGTGCTTGTTTGTGTGTGTGTGTGCTTGTTTGTGTGCAAGCAGCGCTATTGCTCATATTAGTCTTATCTTAACAATGTGTTAAAGCCAGCATGAAATGGAAATTCACAATATATGCGTGTTATTGATCTTATTTTGAACAATTCAGCGATGTATGTGTTTCTTTTTTTTTAATTAGTTTTAGCCTTGAAATTTTGAATCAAAATATAAATAAGTCACCCATTGGAAACTATAGACTACTGTCTGGTGACTTCTCCAATCATTTAGTGCATAAAACCCTCTTTCTTTCAATCAAGCCTCCATTCCATCCAATCAATAGGCGATGAATAGATGAATCCCTGTCCCACTTTTTTTCTTTTTTTCCTTTTTCATTGATCTATTTAACTCTGTTATATATTTCACAATATGTATGAAAAGATCTGTCACTACTTCGGTTTCATTGAAACATTGAATGTTTGTGCTACGGACATTAATGATGCCTTAAATTATGTAGATTTTTTTTCTGGCAGTCTGATTAATGATATTTGGCCGGGTGAAATAATCCAGTGCTTTTGTAATGATTGTGTTGTCCTCTCACAGGTGGACAGACAGTGAGCACCACAGACTCATCGGCCAGCAACAGAGAGAGTGTGAGGAGTGAGGACGGTGACGATGAAGAGCCTCCGTACAGAGGCCCTTTCTGCGGCAGAGCTAGAGTTCACACTGACTTCACACCGAGTCCATATGATACAGACTCACTCAAACTTAAGGTACCGAACACATACAGGAAATTAATCCAACTTAAAATAGTTTTGTGTTTAATACTACTTTAAATTAAAGGAACACTCCACTATTTTTGAAAATAGGCTCATTTTCCAACTCCCCTAGAGTTAAACAGTTGAGTTTTACATTTTCGAAACCATTCAGCCGATCTCCAGGTCTGGCAATAGCACTTTTAGCTGTAGCTTAGCAAAAATCATTAAATCTGATTAGACCGTTAGCATCTCGCCCAAAAATGACCAAAGAGTTTCTATATTTTTCCTATTTTATACTTGACGCTTCTGTAGTTACATCGTGTACTAAGACCGACGGAAAATAAAAAGTTGCGATTTTCTAGGCCGATATGGCTAGGAACTATACTCTCATTCCGGCGTAATAATCAAGGAACTTTGCTGCTGTACAAGAAGAGTGCAGCAGCTGCAAAATAGTCACCCAGACACTCCCTACTGCAAGCAGTCTGTGGTCATGATTGCGTTATTGGTTTGACGAGAAGTTACCCTATTTTCAGAGCGCCACTGCCTGTATATTATTGGTACGGCAGCAAGAGTTCTGCATTCGATTAACTTGAATGAGAAGTATAGTCCTAACCATACTGCCGCCTTTTTTTTTTTTTTGTTTTTTCGCAAAATTACAACCTTAATATTTCCAGTCGCGTCTTAGTACACGATGTAACTGCAGAACAGTCAAGTTTTAAATAGGAAAAATATTAAAAATTTATGGTCATTTTTGAGCGAGATGCTACCGGTCTAATCAGATTCAATGATCTATGCTAGCTACAGCTAAAAGTGACTACCGCACCAAGACCGGAGACGAGATGACTGAAGATTCGAACCCGGTCTTTTAACTCAATTCTATTAAACTCTAGGGAGAGTTGGCAAATTAACATATTTTTTTTTTTTTTAAAAATAGTGGAGTGTTCCTTTAAATTTTAGACCTTTACAACCCACTGTGATTAAACATGAAGGGGTCTAACTTATTACATGGTTACTTAGCAAATAAATACATATTAATTTGAGTAAAAACCATTTTAATTAGGTGGAAAGGATAATATGAGATATTAAAACTATCATGGCAATTTATAATTCAGTTAGCAGATTTGAAAATATGTTTTAGATTAGTTTCTGGGTGTTTTCTTTTTTATTTAATAACAACGTTGAATCTCACTAAATTTCTCTCTTTCAAGAGAGGAGATGTGATTGATATCATCAGTAAGCCGCCCATGGGCACATGGATGGGTCTGCTCAATAACAAGGTGGGCACATTTAAATTCATCTATGTGGATGTGCTGACTGAAGAAGAGGAGAAGCCTAAACGAGCGGTTCGGAGGAGGAGGAAGGGCAGGCCGCCCAAACCCAACTCAGTCGAGGAGCTTCTGGAGAGAATCAACCTGAAGGTGAGACAGGGACCACACACAGCCATTTTTTTGAGATATGTACATGCTTTGAAATTTGATTGGTTTATCTATAATCATCCAGCATAAATCTGAGTGTGTGGCTCATCTTTAATCTTTACTGACAGAATGTAAGAACAGGGTGGGGAGAGATGAGAAAATGAACAAGTGGATGCTGGTATGAAAAGATGGTCAGCTCTTGTTAAAGCAGATTAACAATGAGAAAGTGGGACGAGGTCATTTCCCCATGCCAGTTAAAAGTTTTATTTAAAGACAGAGACATACACACCCTTCAGACCTCCCCACGAGCGCCTGCATTATTACATCTCTAAATAACATCACATTACAGACCTTACACTTCACACAATAGACACCAAGGACGCATTTTAAGCCTCATTGTGTTGTTTTAGTGTGTTAATGGCAACGACACTACCTAATGATAAGAGCACCGCACCAGTCAAACACCAAGAGTTTGAAGTCTGGAAACATTCCCACACATAAATCCCACTATAGATGAACTTCCAGGGTGGAGTGGGGTATTTTTAGCTACATAGTGCTTCTGCTCTACTGGGTGTGTAATCTGTGAATGTATGTGTATGTATTTTAGGAGCACATGCCTACATTCCTGTTTAACGGGTATGAGGACCTGGACACATTTAAGCTACTAGAGGAAGAAGATCTGGATGAGCTCAACATCAAAGATCCTCAACACCGTGCCGTACTGATGACCGCTGTAGAACTACTGCAGGATTACGACAGTAAGTACACACATATGCTAAATACACTATGTACTAAATGTGTCTTTATACATTTATCACATGTTTATAAAAGAATATTTAAGTGTATGCATTTCCTAACTTTGTGTGTGTGTGTTTTCTAGGCAGCAGTGATCCGGAGCGCAGCGCCCTCTCTGGCTCTCAGGAGAAACTCCTCTGTGAGGGGCGTGGCCTCATGGCCGACTCCCCACGGGACTCTGGTTGCTACGAAAGCAATGAAAACCTAGAGAATGGTAACCAGGCACTTGTCTAGCATCTCCATACCAACCGCATCACCATGTCCAGCCTAGTGTAGCAACGCCATGACACCATCCTCTCACCTCTGGGCCACGCCTCTCTCTCTGCCATGACTCCGTGTCCTAACAGCCAATGAGAACCTGTCATCACATCTGGATTTAACCCAAGCCTGTCTGTCTGTCACATCTGCTGTGCCCTGTTCTCTATCTGCTTCTCTGCTTCTAGAGACGCTCTGTCATCATTCCTTTAACTCTCTTATCCAGCCTCCCCAGACTCCTGCTCCTGCTTTCTTCCATTCTGTTAGAAATCCGAAAACCGCAGCAAGTCTTGCTAACTGATCAGATTAGAATCCATCCGCTGCCTCAGAAAAATCTAAAGAGAGACAGACATAATCTCAGAGAAACAAATACAAGGCTTGTGCTCACAGCAGGACTTAAAAAGGACGATTTTGAGAATGTTCTCCAGGCAAAACCAACACAGATTCATTTCAGACTCAATTTAAAGTCTCTCATCCTCTCTCCTTTTGCCATTTCAAGAAATATCACTCCATATTTGTGTGGCGTTTGTTGTGGTCATATTGCACAAGTTCTTATGTGCCTATAAAAGAAAAGACTTTATAAATACAAAATGTAGTGGATGAATCGCATACATTTGGAAGGTGATATTTTACATAGATTGTGTAAAAGTAGGAGCTACTGTTTTTAAAGGATTTTATTCAAGAGAAAGTATCGTATCTCATTCTCTATTTCCAAAGAAATTGAGTGTTTAAGGTTTTCACTCTTCTGTTGTCTTCTTAACCTCCTACTGGCATCTTATAACACTGACTGATCCCTCCTCCTGTTGTGTATGAGTCTCTCTGTGTGTGTGGTGCGCATGTGGCGTGCGTGCGTGGCGTGCGTGCGTGCGTGTGCGTGTGGTTTGTGTGTGTGTGGTGTGTGGGGTGTGGAGATGAGTTAGGCTGGATCAGAACTATGTGCAATCTGCCAAATTGGAAAATAAATCCATTCTGTGATCTCTAGCATTCTGATCTGCTTGCTTTTTTCATCTGTTTTCATCTCTTGATATTATTTTATCTGTGCCGATTACATTTCCACTCATTTCTTGTAAGAGCAGCGGTACAGAGCTTATTATATTCACTATTAAAGCATGCACTGCTTTGTCACCATTAGAGTTTGAGTCATTGATTCTGTTAAAGTATATCTGATGGCCCAGGAAAAATACTTTAAATGCATCCTTGAATGCTTCTTTCTTTCATTTCCAGATCCTTGCATCATTTCTCAACCATGTCATTGTCATTTATGATCTTCATTTATCTTAAGGTTCCTGCATATAAATACTCATTTATCATTTTATTTATTAACTGTTTTTATAACATTAAAAGCATTGTGCCTCTGTTAATCGTAAATAGTTTGACTGTTACTAACTCTATGCTCAGCATATTAAGTATATTTGATGTGGAAAATTGGCAGAAAATTATGCTTTCTAAATAAATATAATCTGGACTTGTGGTTTTCTTCACTTAATGTCTTAACACTCACACTTAACACTCACCCAACCAACTAACCCTTAAGTAATCCCTAAAAATTCACTACAACTAATGAACATATCTGTAACTGAAATATGTAATTAACTGTGCCTCTGGGTACCTGCTAAACAATGTAACCATTAACCCATTCAGCAACATACTTTTTCATACCTTTAGTTACGTTACAGATACTCATTCTGTTTTGCATGGTAAAAAAGATAATGAAAATGGCATCTTTTACTCTCCTTCATGTTGTTCCAGATCTGTGACTAACTAAATGCAGACTGAGACATTGCACAGTTTTGGAACAACATGTCAACTCATTTTAACCAACATTAACTCAGGCTGATAATACTTGCCTAAAACAATATGCTAAATTATTTAGGATAAAAATGTGCAATGTAGTAGTACCCTCAAATGTACACTTTTGTTCCTTTTGCAACCCTGAAGGGTGTATTTTAGTACAAAGTTTCTGATGCTCTATATACCCTTAAGGTAGTAATATCCACCCTTTAGGGGTAGATAAAACACCTTTGAGGATACTGCCCTAGTGACAAGCTGTTGTACAACTAAAGGTGCAAATGTTTGCAATTTATTTTCTGACAGCTTTCATCACATTCGTTCAGATTGTAGTACATATATTTCAACTCTTACACTTACACGATGCATGAATCACACCAATAACGGTGCATATCATGCATGCATGCATCAGTAATAAAGTTGAAGAGCTGCACTCTCATGTGTGAAACCAAATTGCTGCAGTACTAGTTCTTACTGATCATCAATTTCACGACATCAGAGTTATTCTTAGGAACTAAAAAAAACAAGGAACCATCTGAAGCCTTCGAGGAAGGAATTATATGTGATTAATAAATGTATGTGAAGGCACGGCTCTCTGTTTCAGGTAAGAGCCGCAAGGCGTCGCGCCACAGCCATGGTTCATCTGGATTTGATTGTGGGGGTGTAAAGTCTCCAGACTATCCCACTCTTCCCATGACTCACTCCACTGAAGCTCTTCAGCAGCAGGCCAAGAAGGAACGCAAGTTCCCGAAGAACTTTCTGCCCCGGCCCATAAAGGGCTTCAGTCTGCGAAGCCTCGGCCTCAAGAAGGGCTCCAAAGCAGGACAGACCTCCCACATACCGGTCAGCCGAAGCTGTGAGGAGTTGGACGGTCCCCAAGAGACCCCCGAGTCTTGGAAGCGCTCGCATTCTCTGGGGGATATACACTGGGAGCAGGCCTTTGATCAGAGGAAGGACCAGAGTGGCAGTGAGGATAAAGGCAGGCCAGAGAGCAACAAAAAAGCAGCAAAAGTCGATCCTGTAGAATCAAAACTGGACCAGAGTGGCGATAAGGCTGGAAGAGAGACGGGCTCACTGCAGAGACCTATGGTTCCCACACAGCTTTCTCTCAGCCCAGTCGGTCCATTGCCTGCTGCTCAGACCTCAAACCGCCAACCGGTTTCTGCCCCAACTAGCCCCGCTCCACGGATTCACCCTAAAAAGCCACCTGTCCCACCTCCTGTGCCTGCTAAAAAGTCCAAAGAACGTCTGCCGAATGGTCTGCGCTATCCTTCACTAGTGCTGTCTGGTTCGGTGCCAAATACGCCAACCCTACCCCCAAAACCCGTTTACACCCCAACCACTCCCTCCGCGAGTTCCCCGTCAACCCCATTATCACCAGGTGAATCTGCGGCAGCTCTGAATCCACCCTGGCTGTCTGACCTACCTGAATCAGCATGTCCTCAGATCCACGGAGCTAAAGTTGCCCTCAGCAGGAAGATCTCCCATGCCAAAATGACTGACCTGGAGACTCTGCTGGAGGACAGGATGCGCTTGGAAGGCATTGACCTCACTGAAGAGCCGTACTCTGATAAAGTAAGTCATGATTTCACTTCACTTCTGCTGTTGCCAACCACAATTTTCAGGTAGTAGTAGAGTGCATAGCACTCACAAAATAAACTCCTTTGAGAACTTTTTGGAATCATGAAATGCAAATGTTACACAGGAGGCAGAGTTATTCCAATCTTGCCCTGGCGGGCCGCTGCCCTGCAGAGTTTAGCTCAGAGTCTCATCAAGCAAAACTGTAATTTTTTAGTAACTTTGAAGACCTTGATTAGCTTGCTCAGGTGTATTTGATTAGGGTTGAAGCAAAATATCAGGGCATTGAAGAACTTTTTAGGGATTTGAGGAGCCCTTAATAATGAGCCCTAATAATGGACTTCATGTTCATGTGACCTCAAGTTTGCATGAATTGCATCATATGGTAAAAATGGCAGCACTATAGTAGTTATAAAAAGGTTAGCAGACTAAACAAAAGCACAATGATTACCAGTAGGGGGCTTGACTCAACCATGCCACTGTCCCTGGAAAGTCATGGAGTATTTTTTCCTTCCATTTACTGCTGGAAGTTGTTTTGAAAGTGTCAAGAGAAATGGAAAGAAATATACATTTCAATCAGTGCTCATCCAAACACTAATTTCCACTCATCAGTTTCCATATAAGAAGATGTTCCTATAGTACCTATGCAGTAGGTTTCTGTTGGAGTCTCCTTCTTTTCTTCGGCTATTTTTAATTGCTAAATGCACAAACGTAACTATTGCTGCATATCCTGTATCCTTAAAAAGTCCTTTCAGTCATGGCAAAGTGGAAGGATTGGAGGACTCGCTTGTTGTGTAATTTATAAGCAGAGCATCTTGAGTCTGGTATATCTTCTTGAGTCCTCGGTGTGTAATGTCCACGTTCATCAACAAACCAAATCTGATTCCAAATCACTTCTTTGAGATTATCCAACAAAAAAAAGGTGAATAAGAGGTGAAAAATGTCACCTCTTTAATATGAAAACACTGGAACAGTTTGTGGTTCAGACTGCACAGACTGCCTGGAGTTTTAGTGCTTTTTATTGGCGGCCAATCCTATTATGCCTGGACCCACAGCCTATGGGATGTACCCTAAATTGGGCACAAGAAATTGTTTGACTCTCTTTGAGTAGATTTTGAATTAATCTCTCAGTTAACAAGATGTTTGCAAGTTAAAGCTAATGTGTGCGTGTAATATAAATTAAATACTTTTTCCTCTCGCAGCTTGTTTGCTGTTCATTGTTTGATTTCCCTGAGGAGTGTAAACACTGTGGCTCTGTGGAGCTATCAAAACATTGCTCTGCTTGTGTGAGCTTTGTACTTGGATTGTTGATTGTTTCACAAAGATGGCCGAGTATTGAGCTAACTACAATAAAAAACTGCTTGGTTTGCAATATTATGAAGCCACATTGCCTGTTTTAGAGAAGATGGCCATTTGGCGTGCAAACAAAGACAGGCTGAAAATGATTAAACTGGATCTTTGTTACGCCACACAGGGTGATGTTAGCATTAGAGCTCTGAATCTCACACTAAACAAACAATTTAGCCTTACTCGCCTTGTAATGCTATAATTGGCACATAAAGTTTGCTTGTTTGTGAGTTAAACTCCGTTTCCAAGTGTGCTTGGTCTCCACCAACCATAAAATCAATTAAAAAGCCACATGAAATAAACTTTATGATCTGATAATTTCTGTTGTTATTCAGAGTCCACAGTCTGAGGCGAATGTTGTGCCGCTCACATTAGCTGGGCGCTAATCACGGCTTAGCTTGAAACAATACAGCATTAGCAAGGAAAATTCTCCTCATATTTTTTATATTTTGATGACTGAATTTGTGCGTCTCTTAAGGGCCATACAGGGTTGTAAGGTTGTTAGAGATGTTTTCCAATCGCTTAAATGAGGTGGTGAACTTCACTAGATCTTGTTTTCCTGGCTAATCTTTCCTTTTCTCTCTGTGTTTCTCAGCACGGCCGCTGTGGTATTCCTCAGCTCTTAGTACAGAGGTACTCAGAGGACTTTCAGCAGCCAGTGAAGGACGTGGCGTCCAGTCTGGATCAGATCAGAGTTAAACAACTCCGCAAGGAGCACCGCATGGCTGTGAGTTACTTAAGCAGATTCCATTATTTGATTTAGCACATGCATGTGAGTCAAATTAGATCATAATACTCTTATTTACTTTCCTGCATTAGCACTGAGATTTAGCCCTTGTGTTTTCCTTTTCTCCACAGATTCCTTCAGGAGGTCTGACTGACATGTATCGGAAGCCAGTGTCTCCTGTTCATGTGAGCTCTGTGTCTGATTGGCTCATGTCGATTGGAATGCCCATGTATTCTGCCCCCCTATTGGCTGCAGGTTTTGGCACGCTGGATCATGTGTCGTCCTTAAACCAGGCGAAAGCGAGGGAAGCGGGCTTGAAGGAGGACCATCACATACGTATTCTTCTAAGTGAAGCCCAACTTGTCACAGCCAGCAGCCCAGGACAGTCATAATACTAACATGAGCTGTTATTAACTTGACTAAATGGATCAAATTTTGCTGGTAAAGGGACAGACCTGCACAACAGCTGCCGAATTTCCTCCCACCTTTCTGTCTTATAATAGCCTTTTGGCATTTTCAGAAATGACTGATCTGGCTTCCAAGGACTGTTATTGTGGGCCTATCTCATTTTGGCCTGAAACATCTGCCTGTCGAAAGAAAGCACACTTTTTTTCCCTGAGAATTTATGCTTTTGTGTAAATTTGAAGACTGTTCTGAACCCCTTTTTCAGGAAGTTTGAGATTTATTTAGAAAAAAAAACTGTAAAGGAAATGTTTTTAGTGCTTATTGAAGCACATTGAGTATCAAGAGTATGTCACCTGGCCAAAGCAATGTCATTTCATGCAGGTTTGTTAATATAATATACTTTATCTCTCAAAGCATACAGTATGTATATATAAAAAGATGCGTACTCTTGGGTGAGTCATTCCCAAAAGCATGATGTTGCCATATGGAGATATTCAGAGCAATGCACATTTTGATTTTAGGCCAATAGTTGGTCACGGTTTTAGCAAATATGTTCTATGTTTGTAAAAAAAATTAAAAAAATAAACTTTTCATTTGTTTCTTTCTTCAAGGTAACTTTTTAGCATCACTCCTTATAATCTGCTTAATATAATACTGTATATTCACAGCACATTTAATCTTCCCAGTCTTCTAAACACACAAATATTCAACACGCATCACTTACTCGGCTGTTGCGGCATATCAAAGTTTATTACTGTATCAGCTGTATCAATTTATGTTGCCTGTTATCTTGAAAATGATACTCCTGCATATCGTGTACCTCTTATCATACTCGGCTCTGATGCCAGTGATGCATCACACAGCTGTAATATGCTTGCTGGAGTGAAAAGTGTACAGGTGCTCATTTTTGTTTTCTTTTCTTTTGTCCCAGATTGCCTTGCACTTTGACTAGGGTGTTGAAGACATTTTGAATCATAGAAAAAGCCTTGAGCTCTTGAAAGCACACAGTCTTAGCCTTAAAATACAAGAAAATCAAATCAAAACTGATGGTGAGTGACTAACTTAGAGGAGTGTTCTGACACTAGTTACATTTGCAGACTGGTGCTTTACCCAGTTAAAAGTGTTCAAAATTGGGAAGAAGAAATATCCAATGAAGCATTATTTCTTTTTGTCATTCAGAACACAATGACTGTTATGGACTTAAATTTGCTTACACATTTGGTGATTCTCTCACAGATGTGTGTAAAGGCAGACAGCATCTGGCTCCTAAATGAAACATTAGCTGACGTCTGTTACGTCACTTAAGCATTAGCATGACGTCCTCACTGCTCACAGATTTAAAGCATTACATCACTCCAAATTAAGCACAATGGAGCAAGTTTCTCCCACAATCACTCTCAGGCTGTTTTTGATTGAGCAACTGAGGTCAAAACTCAACTCCTTTCAGTAGGCCTACAGTTGCTTCTGCAAATCCTTTGGTTTTCCATTTACAAAAAGACACCAGCCATGCATCCCTAAGGCCTTGCGGTTTTAGGAAATGGTGTTTTTGAAAGCTTGCTTTAGAATTGTATTTCTCCCTCATGCCATTCGCTCTTTTGTATCTAACGCAGCACAATTTATAGGCAGGAATGCTCAAGGTTTTAATGAACGTTTAAAGCAGTAGAGAATCGATAAATTCCCTTTGTATCAGAATGGATGCCTTCAAATTGCTATCAGTTGAGTGCTTTGATAACAATGAGGCTTTTTATGTGATTATAAAATCGAAAATATATTTCATGAAATGTTACTGTAAAAATGCACTTTATTAAAGAATGAAAGTTGTTTTTTATTCCATTGTGGAGAAAATGAGACGACAAATTGACACATTTACAGTTTTTTAAAGAAGTTTGTTTTCAGGTCAGATGTTGATGGTTGAGGTGAGCTGTTTAAATATCAAATCTCTGTTAAAAAAATAATTATAATCACTTGTTAATTAATTACAGAACTAACCATGAGCAGTTAACTATTTCAACTTAAATGATATAAAACTGGGTCTTAATTACATATATGAAATGATTAACTGAGGTTGCACATTCTGTATATGTAATTGATATTTAAATAACTTATTTTTGCTTTTACATCAAATGTAATTATTAGCTGTACTATACATCATAGCAATACTCTTTCTCCTATAGTTAGTGACATGCTTCAGTGACCATTGTAAAATATATGTATAAAAATGATTTTATCTGGTTTAAGTTCGCTAATGATTGTCTATAAAGGTTTTACTTGTGTATTTACAAACAAAAATGTCTTAAAAAATGTGTCCCTTTGAGGTGTAATAAAAAATATCCTACACCGACTGCTCTCCCGTACTCTGTATTTTCAGCCATTACTCCAGTCTTAAGTGTCACACGATCCTTAAGAAATCAATCTGATATGCTGATTTGCTGCTAAAGAAACATAAACTAAATGTGAAAAGAGTTTCAGGATTCTTTGATTAATATAAAGTTCAAAAGAACAGTATTATAAGACTACAAAACACTAGCAGTTATGTCAATGACACAAACCCATTGATCTATTTTTTAAAACTTTATCTTCATAAAAATGAGAGGGGGATATACCTATAGGGACCAATAGTGCATATAGTTGATGCCTTATTGCATCAGTAACTGAAGTGACACTTAGATCATTTATTATTAAAGTACAAATAAATTATCTTGACAATAGTATCAACAGTACTGCATGCAAATAAACATCCACATTTGAGAACAAATTAGGAGACAAACTATTCTTTCTTTTACTTTAAATCTTTGATAAAATAATTTCAAAACCCTCAGGAAACTATATATCCAAAATGGGCAGACAATAACAAACACAGCTTGAAGCTAAAGAGGAGGCCTATTTTTGCCCTTGCTCACGCATTCATGATTATATTTCCAGTGGGTTAAATAAAGATGTAATTTCATTTGATTTAGAGTGCCTCACTGAAATAAAAGATATTGTGTTGCACTATAAATGAAACCATGACTGCTTTTATCATTCTAACACTTACTTACATGGCTGGAAGAGTCCAATTGAGTTTTGCTTGTTCAAATTGTCAAAAACTGCTCAGTCATGAATTTGATTCTTGGCCGAATATTTAATTAAATTGTTTCTAATTTTGCTGTTGTCTTTAATGCCCTTTGCTTCAGAATAACAGTATGACATGGAAATTTGGCTCCAAATGCACAGCTGTTTTTACAGACAGATAGATAGTTAGATGGATAGAGCACAATTATTTGTTGATCTTTTTTATTAAATGTGTATTTAAAAATAAAAATTGCATTCATTTAAAGGGGTGGACAGAGTCCTAAAAAAATACATAAATCGGTATGTACAATTCTGTGGCTTCAATGATTCCTCATCGACCAGAGAGCCTACTTACAGCAGGCTCTTGCAACAGAATGAAGGCAAGCCGGGCAAGGTGGCTGAGACGCTCATAGAGATGCTTTACCTAAATCTACAGCGGGAGAGTCAGTTAGCAACTGCCTGCTTCTTACCATCTTACTGCTGGCTCACATGTGCCACTCTTCATTTATTGCATTTTACTGATACAAAGTCACCAATTCGAACCCTCACTGGCATCTACACCAGCTTCATGAGGCTCAACTTTGGAGGAGAAGTGATAACTGTGGATGGAAACGTCTCATCACAAGAGCAACAGAACTCATTAATGCTCTATGTGGTCCGTACTGTTGGTAAACTAGCTTTTGATGGCATCACCAACAAGCGGACGTCGTTCTCCGCTGAAGAACTGGAGCAGTGGGTTGGCGGCAAGACTAAAACGGACGAAGAGCTCCAGCAACTGGCTGTGTTTCGCACAGATGTGCTTGACTTCTTTCTGGTTCCTCGCAATGATCATGTTACAGATCCCGAATCTGGTGGTAGGCGCTACGTGTTTGCTGTTCCCGCCATGCAGGAATATTTAGCCGCTCTTTATGTTGTTCTTGGCGAGAACAAAAGCGTCCTGGAGAAGTTGACGAAGGAGGTTTCGGAGGCTTTGGGACAAGCCAGTGAAGACATCACAAGCCTCCTGAGCATCCTCTCTAAAGTCATACCTTTCCGAATCTTTGCCGTTTTCAACTTGCTTAAGTTGTTCCCGAAACTCTTTGAGCGAGTCAGCAGCCACAGCAAAGGGCGTATTGCAAGCACCATGGCGGCGGAAATGTTTCGTTCGGAGGACAGCTTCAATGAAGATGTTTTGGACCAGGTGGAACAAAGTCTGCTGGGAGTGCATGGTCCACAGCCACAGGAGGAAACCTACACAAGAGCGTTTGAGCTCTACCCTATCTTCATGGGTGGACTTCTTCATTACGGGAACCGGAGGCTGTTAGACCAGCTCGGATGCAGCATCAAGAGTCACACGGTTTCTCAGATCACCCGTGCGCTGAGGAAACACCTGATCAAGGAGAGCCAGAAGAAGCAGCCTCCTGAGGAGCTCATGGACCTTCTGGTCCTGCTGTATGAGTTCCAGAACCCTCGACTCACAGCTGAAGTCCTGCAGTCCATCAAGACCATCAACTTGTCGACTGTGCGCATGACGCCACACAAGTGCTTCGTGCTGAGCACGGTTCTGAGCTGCACGAGCTCAAGCTTCCACCTGAACGAGCTCAACCTCTCCTCCTGCCACATCACTCCAGAGTTACTGCAGATGCTCTGGCCTGCCTTCCATCACACTAGCAACCTCAAGTGAGACATGCTCTTACCATAGAGAAAACTAATCGGTGTTTTGCATGCTTGAATCATGTAGCTCTGTGCAGGCAACAGACTAGCCTGACCAGTCTTAGATACCAGCTAAGACCAGCAAACCATTTTCTTTCTTCCAGTTTTGCTTTTGAAAACAAGGAATGTTTAGCGCTGCACAATTAATCGAATTTCTAATATCGATATCTGCGCGCTTAAGATGCGTTTTTTTTATTATACATGTTATCTAAGGGCTTTTTCCCATTGATTTAAATTTTTCGTTGAGTATAAAATTATAAACCATTCATATTGTACTTTTTTAATAATTTAGAAGAAGAACCAATCCGATGTATAGTACATTAGGATATCTTATAGAAAAGACTAAAGGTTTTCAGGTAGGTTTTCACTGGTTTATTTTCAGACGAAAATATGGTATGCGGTTGCTTCAAACAATGGTATAACATCATTCAATGTAAATTGTGATAAATGTAATTAATAATCGCAATTACAATTTCAAAGGAATAATCGACTATTATGATTTTTGTCATAATCGTGCAGGCCTCAATGTAGAGTGACCTTCACCAATATAAAAACAAAAAAGAAAAGAAAAAAACACACTATCGGGGGCTTTTGGTCAGTTTTTTTTACATGAATGAACTTTTATCAGCGAAGGGTGCATTAAATTGATTAAAAAACAAAATTACAGTAAAGACATTATAATGGTCAAAAGATTAAAAGTTTCTATAATGAAAGAATTTGAAAAAAATGTATCACAGTTTCCAAAAAAATATTAAGCAGCGCAGTGTTTTCAACATGATAATAATAAGAAATATTTCTTGAACCAACATATTAGAATGATTTCTGAAGATCATGTGATACTAAAGACTGGAGTAAAGGTTGCAGAAAAAATATTCAAATAGACAGCTATTTTAAATTGAAATAATATTTCACAATATTAGTCTTTTGCTGTATTGTTAGATGCACAGTAAAAGTGCTAGAATGTGATAATTACTTTTATTAATGTATTAATATTAATAAGTTATTAATTTTGATTTGATAATCACGTTTTATGAATAACACAGAAGTTTGTAATGTGCTGCAACTTATTGAGTGAAAGTAACTAACTGAGGGCTGGTTTGTTTGTCTTGATATTGTGGTCTTAATGGACCTTTAACATGCAACTTTTCATTATGGATTCAACTGTTGCCTTCAAGTTGCTTTGCTTGCTGAATGCAGTCAGTAATAAATACTTCTAAGCACAATTACCTCATTAGTTATTGATTTTGTGCCTGGGAAATCGACAAACTAATGGTACACGTGTGTGTTTTTGCTCACTGTGTGTTTACAGTCTCCAGTTTAACAGCCTGGGTCCTGAGTCCTGCATTCTACTGCGAGATCTCCTGTTTGAGCCCAACTGTACTATTAAGTCATTACAGTAAGCCTACTTTCAATAGCACATTATTACTGTGATATATTCATGGTTGAGGAGGTAGGTTACATTTTAACTGACAAAAACAATAACAAGTGCTCGACAAAACATGTCCCAGAATGTATATATTTATTAGTGTTATTTTAGTATTATTTAAATACCATTATCATTATTAATATTTCAAACTAGCTTTTATTTTTTATGTCAGTTTTTATTTAAATGTATTGACTTTAATAATTGTGTTATGTTGTCCTTTTTATATTTTGTTTTTAAATATTGTAATTATAATATTCTATGTTTAAGTATTTTATTCAGTTTTCTTTTTAATTTGTTTTAGTATTTTAGTGCTTCAAAATTAAATTATTTAATTTAGGTGCTAAGGCCATCTAATGTAATTGAGTTTCATCCTTCATTTTTCCATTCTTCATTTCATTTCAGCTTTTTGTAATAATAATGTATGTGTCTGTGTGTGTGTGTGTGGTGTGTGTGTGTGTGTATGTGTATATGTGTATATATGTGTGTATATATATAAGGCATCTTTAAAAGAAAGATTTGTTAATACAGTAACAATAAACTATACTAATATGAGTTGATAATACATATGCATTTATTTATTTAACACACATACTTATTTACATTTCCTTGCATTTGTACATAATACACCTGTACAAACATATACCATTTATTCTCTGTTTTGTATATTGTATTTTTTTTTTGTATATTGTTATTTCCTATTTACTCATCCTATTTTTATCCTTTTTATTATCTGTGTCTTGTCTTGCCACTGTTATTCTATTTGTTGTGTGGAAGCTTCTGTCACCAAAACAAACTCCTCGTATGTGTAAACAAACCTGGCAATAAAGCTCATTCTGATTCGATAACTATTTTGGCCACATTATTTTAGTTATTTGAACTGTGTTGACCCATAAAATAATGGGCTAAGAAAAAAACATTTGTGAGAAAAAGGAAGACTTTGCTGCTAAACGTTGACGTTATTTAACAGATAAAATGAAATTATACATACAGTACTTTTTCAGTTTCATCCCTTGTCTCAAAGACCACTGTGATGATCTTCTGAAAAAATCTCCTGTGCATTTTGTGTGAATTTCGTGTTACTCTTATCACAGGTTGTGTGACAACTACTTGACGGACACGGGCATCAGCCATCTACTGGAAGCTCTGTCTGGTAACCACTCTCTGCAACGGCTGTGTCTGATGCATACTGGCCTAGGGGACCAATCGGCACAAATGCTGGCTGAGAGACTGGGCCAGCATGATATGTTACAGGAGCTGAATGTGGCCTACAACAACATCGGAGACAGTGCAGCTCTCACGATGGTCGATGCCTGTCGTGAACATCCCAGCATCCACACAGTACAGTGAGTACAAAAATAAATTTTCATAGTCCAATAATATGTATCTTTCTTATAAATCTATCTGATTCCATGTTAATTTTGATGTTAATAGATGTTTTATACTTATACTTCCTCACAGTCTGTACCTGAACCAGCTTACCGATGTGGGCAAACAGTCGCTGTATGTGCGTGGAGGTCCTCGGGTCAAGCAGGGCCGGCGGGTGAAGGTCCTGGCCTCTGTAACGGAGGGTTCAGACATCTCAGAGGACTGGCATCCCATTCTGAGCGTTATTGGAAAAAATTCTCTTTCCTGGGACAGAGACCGTGTACGCGAGCAACTGCTGGTCTTCCTGAAAGACCTGGAATGGGGTCGCAAACAGCACCAGAGTTTCTGGAAAAAGATGCACTTCCGACGAGTGGAGAGCGTTGTGAGGCAAATGCTGAGCTTACTGGAGAAGAGCAGTAATACGGGAACAGGGACCGGTACAAAATGATGTAACTATCATAGAAGTTAAAGGGATGGGTGTTTGATTTCTGAGAGGGATATTTGTTGCCATATTTCAATCTAGTCAGCCTTAATATTTCCCAGTTAGATTTTAAAAGGTTGTCCGTCTACTAACATATCCATCTACTTTAGCATTTAGACATTTTGTGAAAACACTGTGACAAATTAGTTTTATTTGATTGTTTGAGCCTGGGAAAGATCAATATCTGCTACTCCGTAATACTTCGGATTACTACTTGAAAACTGCTCCTTGTTGCATGATGACAAATTTTTTACAAATTAGAAGCTATTTCCTATGCATATGTATTCAGGGAGAATTCAGGGTTCTTTGTTATCATAAAACAATGTGTCACTCCTTTTTGATTGTTTAATCTTTTTAAACAACATTTGAGTGTCAAATGGTGCTCTAGACATGGTTAACAAAGTAAGGTAACCAAGACAAGGCTTTAGGAGCTTCCGCATTATTAACATTTATTTTGCCTTAATCTGTGGTTGAAAAAATGTTTAGCAAATTGAGACTGAAATTTGGTGTGCAGTAACAACAAAATAAAAAAGTGCAGATGAAAGGTGGCTCCTTGTCATACCCTATTGCTTTGGCTTTTGCTAAATAAGATGATGGTACGGCTCGAACAGTCTTATTTTAGTGCAGTTTGTTGTCAGTTGTCTTAATTACAGCTGGTTATGTAATACCCCCTTCGGATCTGATGATGGCTGAGGTGTTGTCTCATAAACCTGAGATTAAATATTAATCTCCTGTGTGTTATTGTGGAGGAACAAGGAGGAGCTATACTGAGTAAAACATTTTAATGCTTCATTTAAATGTGTACCTTGCACCCTCAAAGCCCAGGGCTCAGCCAGCAGTGGTAAGCAGGATCATGAGATTCACCACAGGTAATTGATATATACATTGTTTTCCATTGCAACGATTGTGCAGACTGTTTCATCATTTTCAGTAGTCAAAGATTTTTATTTATTTATATAAAATTATGTAAAAAAGGGGATTTTCTTCATTGCTCATTTGTACAAATGTATTTTTTTTTAAACTTACAAAGTATAGACAAAATTAAACACTGGATCCAACCAGCTGATGATTTTCCTTTTGAACTCTGATCTCAAGTCTTGTCAGCATTTTGTACAGGTCAACTGCGTGATTTCTAATCATATTTCTGTAAAGCCAAACTCCTGATGTTTAATTTAACGTAAAGCAGCCTGTGTAGATTTTGCCTTGCAGTGCATCTCACAGGCAAATACTGAAAACAAAGCTCTGCCAAGGAACGGTATGTTTGGTGGTTTTAGATCCATGGAAATGGAAATAATGTGGCATGCTTACACACATTTAAGCAGAAAGGCTCAGTGTCTGCCTTTTAAGTATTTCATGAAAACAGTTTTTCCTCTGCAGTTTGAAAAAAAAAAATAGCAGTTGCTGGTTGCCAGTCACACGCCACTTCACAATGGTTAATATTAAACTGTATCGAAGACTCTTACACGTCTATGAAAGTTAACGCATCAAATATTTTCCTGAGGGATATTTTTGAGTAGGTATACATCACCATTGTAATATATTTAAATTTTTTACTATCACAGAACCAGCAGATGCCCCAGAGTTACCAAAGTAAGTCTTCAGAATGCTCTTTAAATGTGACCTTTTGACCTCTGATTATCCTACATGTGCACGCTGACAACGATTCTGCATAAGAAATCTGGTTTACTTCGTAGTCACTAAATCATCTTATTGTTTGGCTTGTTTACATAAAAAATATGTACAGCAAAGTGCAAATGTTTTTCACAGGAAGTTCACCTTCAACCCAAAAGAAGGGATTGACAACCCCGCTTTAGTGATCTCTGATGACAAAGGTTACTTCCTCAATCATTTTTATCCAATCAGTGACTTATAAATCATTGATGATTGAAAGAAAAAATGATTTCATATGAATACTGAATGAATTGTCTCCAGAGCCCGATGTGCATCCGCGGCTGTGTGTTCTGAAGCGGGAAGAGGGTCAGGGCTTCGGCTTCTACCTGAGTAAGGACGTTGGCTGCAGGGGACATGTGGTGCGCCAGGTGGAGTCTTGGAGCAGCACAGAGCGGGGTGGGCTGAGGAAGGGGGACCGTATTTTGGAGGTCAATGAAGACTTTGTGGATGACAAAGAGCACTCGACTGTAAGAGCACTTCCTTATGCAAACATGAGACCTTTGTACTCTGTCAATTAAACACATGGACACTGGAATACAAATGATATTGCCAAGTAGATGCAAAGCATTAAAGGGATAGTTCACCCAAAAATTCTGTCATACTTAACGTCATGTTGTAGCACACATGTGACATGTGTGACCTTTCTTTTGTCAAACACAAACGCTGTGATGCGATTGACCAATGAGAATCAAGTATCCCAGAGCGTGGTGTAAAAAATATCAATACTTTCTTAAAAGTACTATAGACTCCCAATGTGCACATTTTATATAACATAATTAGAAGTACATAATTAGATTTTACTGAATAAACTTTCGAATTAGGTTCCATTTGTTCACATTTGTTAACATGAACGAAGAATAAAAGTACTTCTAAAGCATTTCTTAATCTTTGTTGGTGTTAATTTCAACATTTACATTATTAAAATCAAGTTGTATCTGTAAATATTATTTAATGGATCTGAGCTAACGTTAACGTTAACTAACAATGAACAGTTGCATTTTATTAACTAATGTTAGCAAAGATGAATAAATATTGTAACAAATGTATTGCTTATTGTTAGTGAATGCATTACTAATGTTATCTAGTGAGGCCTGATTGTGAAGTGTTACCAGTATACCTTAATACTGTGTATTATATTTAGTCTTGTAGGTGTCTAACCTGTGTCTTGTTTTCAGGTGGTGCTGAAGGTGCAGGTGTCTGGACTGAAGCTATATCTGTTAGTGCTGACTGCTCAGGATTATGAGTTTGCGGTTTCGGAGGGAAGAGACCTCATGTCGCTCACCAGCGCTTACCGTCCCATAGAGGGTTATTCTCGCCCACGGTTATGTTACATCACTAAAGAACCCGGCAGTGGCTTTGGCCTCAGCATCATTCCTATTGAAGGTACTGCTCCTTTTGCTACTGCATCAAACATACTGTTTGAAGCTTAGAATTATGACATTTTTAGATTTATGAATTTAAAATGACCAGTTTAACTATTATTCACATAACAAGTTGTAGTTTATCAAGATTTTTCACAGAAGACAGCACATATCTATATCCAACAACACATAATAAGCACAAAGAGCATTTTAGATACCTGAATGTTTCAAATAAAATGTCTTTGGCAACACCACATTCTACTGTCTGTATCAGCAACTGTCCACATTTGGTTTCGTATCCATAGGTTTTATGATGGTGTCATAGTGTATGTATAGATGGATCATTGTGGACAGTTCTGGTTCATTTGATTCAATATGTGAGAGTAGGTGAGCGAGGTCGTTATCGTCTCAGCTTAGTGACTGATGGTCCAGCTGAGAGAGCAGGAGTCCAGAATGGAGACAGGCTGATCTGGATCAATGGAGCTATGATTTCAGGACTCAGTTATGCAGCACTGTCAAAAATGGTAAGTGCACTTGTATAGTATCTAATGCCTTACTTGCGTTGTAATCTTTCTGTTTTCGGGACACATCTAGATTTCACTTTGTTCCATCAGGTGAAGAAATGTGAAGACCATGTGACTGTCTTGGTAATTGACAGCAGGAGTGAAGATTGTTATAACCGTATGGGATTACCCGTAATTCCTGCTTTCGCCAAAACTCATAATCTACCCTACAGACCAAAAACACTGCACCTGACTCGAGGGCCACAAGGATATGGGTTCCTCTTAAGGCAAAGGAAATTACAATCTGGACGCACTGGTGAGAAATCGCTGATTCTTTACCAGTGTTATTAACTAAAATAAAAGCTATTAAAACATTTTAATTGAAATAAAGCTAAAATATAATATTTAAATATTAGATGGAAAACTGTCTGTATTAGATGAGTCTGTATTGTCTTGGCAACTAACTGAAATAGTTTAAATTGAACCTTAATACCTGGAATTAATAGAAAATAAACCGGAACTGAAACTGAAACCGAAATAAAACTAAATTAACTTCAATGTAATATTAATGAAACATACAGAAAAATGGCAAAAAAAAACACATAGCACAAATAAATAGCATAAAATGAAAGCTGAGAATATAAAAATAAAAGCCATTTCAAAATATTATAAACTGAATATAAAAACTATAATAGTATATAAATAAAACTAACATATACCCTTTCTTTATGCAGGGGGTTCTCTTGCAGGGAAAACTGTAATTAAATAAGTATTTAGGATAAAATAAAAATTACCATAATATTTTAAATAATAGAAAATGTTACATATAAGTACACAAGCATAATGGCTATAAGTATTAATTATTATTAAAAATAAATGTTTTACTACAAATATAGTTAAAGAAACATCTAATAAAATAATGAATATTACTTCATTAATGATATTGAATAAAATAAGAATGGAATAATTATTCCGTTTCATTCCAAAGACCTGGTGGTATCATGTGTTCCCATTTCTCTGATTCTAATTGATAGCTGGTAGTTCAATGTGTCTCGTCAGGTTTCTACGTACATCCAGCATACTCCAGATGGTATGTCGAATATATTCCAGAAATATTTTACACATTTATTAACTACGGATATATAGTTTCATCGTAGAAATAGCTCTTATTTGAAATATTAAATAAAAGTAAAAAAATATAAAATATATAGCTACCTATATTTTGGGAAGAGGGATTATCGTATTTGGGGCTCCATGGCATCAAACATTTTTGTAAACCCCTGCTTTAAATGTACAACTAGTCAGAAAACACAGAAGACTTTATTTCAGCATATTTCCATCACTTTGTGATATGTTCACTCGATAGCTCATGTATTACGAGAGATCGACCCCTGCAGCCCAGCTGAGGCTGCAGGAATGGAGGATGGAGAGCTTGTGCTAGCGGTAAATGGGGAGCAGGTGGAGGATGCAGAGCATAAGGGCATCGTCAGCAAAATACGGCAAAGCGGCCAGCAGGTCACCCTAACCACCATCTCCATCCCTGGCAGAGACTATTTCACACAGGTGCTTATGCACATGCTTTCACATGAAAATTCACGTTCATACAGAAAACAGGAGCGATGACATTCAGCTTGCAAACAGCTGCTAAATCAACATATCTTCCCTCTGACTGAAGACATTTGACCCTGAGGGCTAACCAAGGGCCTAAGCTCAAGCTCCTAATTCGTATAGTACTCACCAAACAGGTGTTTTTAAAATGAAATGAATCAACTGTGTGGAATAGACATGAACCCCAGGGAATGGGTGGGGTTGCTGTGACCTAGATAACATAGGGAATCATTATTCTTGCGGTATGTGCTTGGATTTATCACTGAGAGAGTGTCTGTTTTTTGATCCACTTCAGCTGGGTATTTCTCCATTGCTGTTCTATGAAGACAATATTCCAAAAAGGGAACGGTTCCTTATACCTCCTATGCCACATCAAGAGGGACAGCATCCTCGACTTTGTGTGCTTCACAAGGAGGGTGCTGGGTTTGGCTTCAAACTAGGCTGTGTTCAGAATAAGCCTGGGACGTATATCGGTCAGGTACTGCAAGCATGTATATAATAAAGATCCTTAAATGTAAATTTCATCAAATGGAAACGAGTGCTGCAGTGATGATGTATTTTTCAAGGTCAACCTAGATGTTAGCATCATCCTGGTTCCCTCAACAAAAAAGCCAACAGAATTTTTCCATTGACTTTTGGATTATTACAGAAAATAAGCAGTGACCAACAAAAGTTTATGATTCTTAAACGTTCTATGATAATCTTGATTTTCCTGAAAGTTTGAGTTAGAATAGTTTGCGAGAATGTGATTATAAACACAACAAGGCTGTAAAAGCGGACTTATAAGTAGTTCTCCTGTTCGGCATGATGCTGTTTAATGTCTCTGACACACTCTGCAGTCCCATTTAAGATCTGTTAAACATGGATCGTATTTCAGGCATGTAACCATTTAAACAAAAAACCCATTTTAAAAAGTGGAAGTGCTTTGTAAAGAAAACCCAGAACACGTTTCTGGGTTTTGGCCTAAAAAAATAGCTATAGCAAAAATGACTGTTTTCACACATGTCTCCTTGATCCCATCTGTCATCTGCCATTGGTCAAGTAAATAACAGTCCTGCCCCCAAACTCATACCATTGGTTAAGTGATGCTGGGTTGGTATGCTCAAACAAACTGAATAATATTTTGATAGCACCAGTGTTTACATTTTAAGGGTAACTTGGCTTACTTACTTTTTTAAATAGAAGTATATGATTAAAATAGGAATATTAAGATTTATCTTTGCATTTTAAAGAGACATTGAATTTTAGCATTAACATGGAAAAATAACTGACTATAGCTTTAAAAATGCTTTTCCAAGTCTGTGAAAAACGG